>BMAW01051769.1:427510-485939 GCA_019974015.1 Nephila pilipes
CCCCCCCCCCCCCCCCGTCGAACATATTTCATTCATTCGTCGAACAAAAGAAATGATCGGAAAACCATTTCATATCAACAGAGAGATCTTTGAGTTAAAATAAAATTAATAATCAAACGTACGTTAGGAAAAAAAAGAAATGGTAAGACTTTATAAAATATTTTATTTCACTTTCTAGCCGTATTTTTCTTTTAAAAAAATACGTTTCAGAAACGAAACTGTTATTAGAATGTCAGTATTCACCATTACTGATGACTAGTTTTAATTTGTTTCATATGTGCGCAGACTTTTTTCCCTCTCCTTGGGTCACAGAATTTTTATGAAAAGGAAGGGATTATTCTTTTTTTTAATTTTTATACTAAAGGGAAAGAATGCGAAAAGAGTTGAATCAAATATGAGCCAAATTACTCAAAAAAAGTAAATCCATTCAGAGTCAAATTATGGTTCTGTGACGATTTTAATAATATATCAGGAATGAAAATGCATATTACATCGGTTTTTTGTAACATATATTACACAGAAGTTTAGCCTGTCACTGATACTTTAATAAAAGAATTCTTTTCCCCTTAGCGTTTATATATGAAAAGAAGGGGAACACATAATAAATGTAAGAATAAATCCTCTATTAAACAGTAGGGAACAATGCATTTATCAATTGATAACATAGACAGAAAAAACACGCAAGGGAAAAATAGCTTAAGTCAACCCAAAATTTAAAATAGCGACTTTAAACATTGAGAAATGTTCTGGTGATATAATGTCTCACCATAATTGACTGGCTTCTCGAAACAAATGACTTTAGTGGATTTATTTACAAAACTTATTAATTATAATGACTTCTACTATCGAAACTAATAGGTTTTGCGTCAGCGGCATTACGAACCCATCAGACTAATATCATAACATATCGCAACTTTTATAAATAACCAAACTGACCTTATACACATTTGGGTCAATTATTCCATTAAATATGATATTCTTTCGAATAAAATACACATATTTATCATTAACTGCACAAGTGTGTACGCTATTTAATTTAAGATGAAGGTAAAAAAATATATTTTTGAGTATTAAAGATTATAGGTGAATGAATGCTATTAAGCATTCATTCACCCCTGTATTTAAATAACCTTTCCCTAAAACTATTTTTCAAGTGTAAGCAAAGAATGGTATAAATGTACAAAATTTAATTTTTAGAAAGCTTCAGTTTATCAACTAAACTGTAATATTTATAAGATAATTTATTTTTCTAAATTTGAATTGTTATTCTCATTGAAAGATACATAGATGTTTTCCATCACTCGAATATCTGTCCTTATGATATGCTACAGGATAAAAGTCAATGAACTTCCGACAAAAAAGTTTCAATTGGTTTTAATAATATGAGAAGTCAAAGGATGAAAAGAACATTTGAAAAATTCTACAGAACAAATTTACAGGAAATAAAGGTTTGCTCTACCGCATTGTCAAATTTTTTTTAAATGCCTATGTTTTGTATCAGAAATCTCGTAGTTCATAAGTTTCAATGGTGTCTTTATTACTTTATGTGTATTGAATATAATAATAGTTTATTTCTTCCCTCGCTATTTTGAAGTTTCTAATTTCACGTAAAAGAAACACGTTAAATAAATTAGAAAGGAACAAAAACTTAAAAATCCTAAAGTTTATTATTAGTATTATTATTATAAAATAGACAATAATTAACCTTAAGAAAATTGAAAGGTAAACAATATTTATACATAAAAAAGAAACTTATAAAGTTTTGAAAATCACCGTATACTATTTTTTTTTTTTTTTGGAAAAATAATTGAAAATAGCAAGAAAAATTACGACGAAGGTAATTAAACTTTATAAAAAAAATAACTTCAAATAGCTTCATCATATTATTTATGAAAATAGTTTTTTAATTTTTTTGAAATTTTTTTTAATGAATACTTGACGTTATTCCTAAAATAAGAGTCTCTCCTGAATTCAAAACCTATATATTTCATTGTATAAAATAATTTTTTAATAATTTTTTTTGCTATTGTATTTAGTTTAACCATAAATAAATTCAACTGATAAAAATATACAGCTAACTTAATTTAAATTATTGCACCAAATTAAAAAAAAAAAAACTTAAAACAATGAAAAGAAATAATGTTTTAATTTTTTCAAAATATATTCACGTTTCTTATTATTTATTAATTATTGCTAAATCACTTTTGTGTTCCATAAAATCTCTTACATCAACAATTATGTGCCTTGATATTTTGAATGTTTTGTTCTGAATAATCCTATTATTATTATAATTCCCGATTATTTTAATTTCATTTCACGATGGATATGAACACAATAAGAGAAACGAGTAATATAGTACAAAATAACATTACTTAAATGAAAGAAAACTATTTTAACAGGTCACAAGCTCTTACGATGAACGTAACGAGCGGGGGGAAATTTGCACATCTTTTCTATTCTATAGAAACACAATTATTTTAATTGCAGAACTAATACGTGACCTCACATATTTAATGATGGAATTATAGAAACACTTATTGGTTAGTTCATATTATCATTAATGTGTACGACATTTTTTACTCATATTCCGGAGTATACAGAATACTAATATTCTTGAATAAAGAGCTAATATTTTAATCCTTATAGAATGATCGGATACGAAGAACTTAAACATTGCTAACTGATCTATAAAATAAATGTCTTAAAAGGAAGTTGAAAAATTGACTCAAAATAATTTACAAAGACTTTCAAACGTTATATAATCTACATATTAACTATTTTATGAATTCGTTATCACACTTCTACGCTAAATTATCGATTCTTTTCAACACTGCAAAGAATTCGGCTATTTCCGTAGAGAATTATAATAAGGGCGAGATCAACAAGATTAATAAGACTTACAGTTCACTTCTCGATGATTCAAGAAATATATTTTCGAAATTCCTGAGAATTACTAAAACCTAAAAAGAAAAAAAAAAAAAAAAAAAAAAATCACGGAAATTCTACTAATAAATAAAATTTTTTTTTTAATTTGGGAGTCGTGATCAAAATGTATGCGCAAGTTAGCAATATAAAAAATACAAAAAGAAATATCATTAAAATGTTGGGGCCTGACTAAGACAAGCAAGGTGCGTTTTGTTTCATAATTGGTCTACACATAACGCATTTCTTTGTGCAATGATAATCACTGAAAAGAGCTAATCCATCACTCAGCAACGATCTGTCAATTAAGCATGCATTGGCAAATATACATCACAGATAGTTTTGGTCTATTGGTTTTTTCGTAATTGGAAACCTAAAAATACATTTTTGAGAAAAGATGGCTTAACGACGTTATCTGCGAGCCCAGGTTTTTATTTTAAATTAGGAAAAGATCACGCGAGGGTCAGTACGGTTGTAATGGCCAGGAAAATTTGATAGACCGTTGATAGATGAAATCATAAACATACATGAAACCGAAAAATATCACTTCTTTCAGTAAGTAGCAGTAAGAACATAATTTCGGGAAATGCGCGCTGAATGGTTGGATCATTGTGACAAGACCCTAAATCTTATTTCAAACGCAAGAAGCCGCGATGGCATTCAGCAAAGAAGAGAGAAAAAATAACGGTTGTAAATTATCAATTAGGTATCTTCCTCATCCAAGTAGTTTTCGTTCAGACAATGGAAGAAACAAAGAAGCCTGCTGAGAGACAACGTGTGGGAAGGAACCCTAACATTCTTTTAATCTAATTACCAATTCTTCTGGCTGGACGACGATCACTTTCGCTGCTGCTTCGTATTTGAAGTCAATGGTAATGAAATCCGAGCACAAATACAAAGCCAAACTAAATAAAGGCGCCATTACTGTCTTCCATAATCTATTTGTAAGATTCGCACATTCTCGTTTCTTAAGCCCTTCACAGAACCTGGAAGTAGCTAAGGATCCAATCCTTTCACTGATTTATTAATTTAACATCAAACCCGTTTTTTTTTAAAACACAAACATATTCTTGCGATTGCTTTATGGGATCTACCACTAAACTTGACTTGCGGTGCCCCCAAATTAAGCATCGTCATATTTTGAGTAACAAATAAGCTTTCAAAATCCCAACGAAATTTTTTTTTCTCTTCTAAATCTACCTCATTACAATTGCTGAAGTCCTCAGATATTTACAATAGCCAAAGAGCAATCTAAAGCTTTTATAAGACTTCAAATAAATATAAAAATTTCTGCACAGATTTTGAAGTAACTAAGTAGGCCTTTATCGACACGATTTTCTAGATTGCACAAAAAAAAAAAAAAAAAAAAAAAAAAAAAAAAGAGGACACACATAAATAAACACTTTATTAAGCTAATTTTTTAAACACTTGTACAGAACAATAAGAAAACTTTCAAACAATTCCTTTTACTTCAAAAACATTTTAGATTATACGATATATATATGATACGAAAAACATACAAAGAAATGTTAATATCATTAAAATTATTAAAAATAACAAAAGTACGATTCAATACACAGAATACATGTGCAAGCTCGTGAAAAGAGTGAATTTTCGACTTTTAAAGAACACCTCCTTTCGGGTATTTATTGCTTCAGAAGAATGTGTTTCACATTATTTAGCACATAAAAATAGATAAAAAGTTCATCAGGAATCGTTATACTAATAAGTAATATTGGAAGCAATGCAAGTTTTCTATAATGAATGGATTAAGATTATAATTAAAGGATTTTTATTTAAAGAATAAAGGAACTAAATAAATAAAATATATGATTAATTAAACAGAATACCGACAAGGTTAAGAAATTTAATGAAGGTTTATCATTAAATGTTTTAAATTACGAAGAAATGAGTAAATTTTTGAGTGAGTTCTTTTAATATATAAGCGTCTAGACAGAATATTTGTTAAGTTCAGAGTGGGATCATTAATGATTGTGTATATATATATATATAAACAAGGTATTTATTAATTAATTAGAAATTACATCTGAAACGTTATCAGTATACGAATCACCTCAATAAACTTAGATATAAGGAATAGAAAACACACGATGGAAAGCAATAATTGAAGGTGTCTTTAGAGCTTAATTAGAGATTATATTTTTAAATTAAATAATCATCATCCTGTAGGTTTACATTCATTTCTCTAAATAGCTTAATCGGCAATTGATTTATATCTAAGTTTATTGAGGTGATTCGTATACTGATAATATTTTAGGGGTGAAACAAGTAAAAATTGTTGGAAATATATCTTCTACCTCATCTGGAATTTCCTACACTGAAGTGTAAGTACGTCACGATGACCGATCCTTAATCCAAAAACAATCAGATAGTACTCTTTAATTGTGCATCTAATGAGCATCATGTTTAGCACAGAATTTTCGTATCCAGTGGCATTGCCTATAGCGGACTCTATAGATAAAGGATTTTCTTGTCTGAAGGAGCATTATTAGGGCTGTAAGAGGCGGTGTTAACAAGGTTCAAATGTAGCGCAATAATAGGATGTAATAATGGGATGCAGCTTTCTTGTGTGTAATGCTTCATTAAATTATTGTTTTGAGAGTTTAAGCTTATTTTAATAAATTTAATGTTTACAATTTTCAAACTTTTATTTTGTTTGTAAATGGGTTTTGAGTCACTTCGAAAAAGATTGCGGATGCATTTGTATTATAATTCGAGTAAAAAATTCGGCATCTATGCTTCCATTAGAAGTAGAGAAAACTTATTAATTTCGTTTTCATTTCTATTTCTAATAAAATAACCGAGAGAATGAATAATTTTGGATGGAATTGATTCAGTAATGAAAATGATAAATCCGCTAATTTCGAAATAAATTTATATCAAAGCAAACAATGAAACTGTACCGTATTAATAAGTTTAATCCGATTAGTTGCCATTGCAAATATTTACTTAGCTGAGGGATGTAATAAGAGTATATTCATTAGAGATGGAGTAATTAGTCAACTATCAATCTTCATTTAAATAAATATGCATCTATTTTTGAAAGGAATACCTTTAATGCTTTCAGTCACAAGATTAACGAATTCGAGTAAGTAGAGGAGAGGATTCACATAAACAGAGAAAGAATCACATCGGAGACTATCAACATCTGCACAAAATAAAGGACTTGTTTCATTGAGATTTGCATCAACGAAGGGAATTCTCATAATGGGTACCTTTCTTCAATTTCATTTGATTAGTCACAAGCCATCGATTGTTTGTTTTGCGAAATATTACAGAGTATCCCAGCCACATATTTCACATGAATCGTTAATTTCAATGAGCACAGGCAGAGAGTTAGTTTCAAAAGAAACGTAATTTCTAATCTACACCAAGATAATTAATGGATAGAAATATTTTGTGAGGATATTTACTCGAAAAAAAAATACTATTTGAGATTATTATAAACATCTCTTAAGTTACACAAAGCAAACAAATTTAATTCGAATTAATTAATGGATGGAATAATTATGTGAGGATATTTACTCGAAATTTAGTTCGAGATTATTACAACCATTTTATTAATATAAGCAGCATAAGAACAAACAAATTTTCACACGCGCATACACACATATTAGGGAGATAATGTCAGTGTTGAACCTCTTGAAAATTGTTACTGCATAATAAAAAAAAAAGCTCCATATCTTCTCCTTTTGTAGCATATTTATGTCTTGTGTTTTTTCCTTTTTAAATAGGCTTAAAGGCAACTGGCACAATACATCGGGGGGGGGGAATGGAAATGATTTACTTATTGTCACCAATTTCTTGACTTGAACCTCCATGGATGAAATTTTGAAATACGAGTACTTTACAACAACGTCAATTTATTGTAAATACGAATCATTTTTATGTATGAAACGCGTAATACAAGTAATTGTAACCTGTCTCGGAAAAATTGTGTTTGGCTGACTGAAATCCAAATCAAATTTAGGTTTGAAGGCCAAAAATGGAGAACTCTAATTAGCCTTCTAAGAAAACCATAATGAAATCCAGTGACGATATCATCCAGGGAGCTTTTTAATTACATCATTAACTGGGAATGATTTTCGTTCATTGACGCTATCGATTAATCTTTGCCATCGAATTAATCGATATTCTGTAGATAGTGCGTAATGATTATTGATCTAGGGTTAATTGATATTGCGCATATGCTTCGCCTAGATGAAACTTTTCGAATACGACCATTCGCTGTCCATAGTATTATATACAACGTACAAAAAATAATGAGAAATTAATAATAATAATTATAAAAAAAAAAATCAAAAAATGCAATTCATACAGTATTTTTTCAAACATAGGTAATTAAGATATAAATTTTTTACAATATTTTCAATCTAGTTAGCGTTAATACTTGGCAGTTAATGAAAGTTCCGATAAATGTCAATGATAAAAGTACTTTCCTCATCATTATGATTTTTCTTGAGCAATTGTCATTTGATCGACAATGTAATTTACAGTCTGAAAGCATTGAAAAGGGTGTTCCAAGATATAATTATTGAATGCATAAATCAGAGGAATTAGCGTAATTCGATCGTTGATATGTATGAATGTTTTCGATCTTAAGCTAATTGTTTTGGATTGTGCTGCAACATTCACAGGCATGCATATGTCTAGAATATTTCTTTGAAGGAGTATTAACTTTTATATAATCATTCTCAAAGCACATCCTAATGTTTAACAGCACTGTAGTTATTCCATCCCATTTGACCTAAAAATATTCAGTTACCGACACCATTTAGTAAATAGAAACAAAGATGTATCTAAGAACCGATGTAGTGAAAAATCAATCAATCAATCGTAAGAGTAAAGAGATTTTTTTTAAATGCATTTCATAGAATGTCGACATAGTTCTAACAGTATGAAAATATTTACTATTCTACGATGAAAGAAGAACACTTCAACTGAGAACCAAAGCAAAACAAGTTCTATTAAGTCAAATTTTAACATGTTTCAACTGCCTTTCATATGAAAGTTTCAAGAATTGATTTCTAACGAAATAATTCTGAAAATTTTCCAAAGAGTTTAATTGAATACTATCGTAAAATCATTGAATATGCAAGCACAATTTAATAACATAAAATACATACAAAACGAAATTCCAGTCATATTTTCCTGAAGAAAAACTAAGTATGCCCTAGCGCCAAAATACAGGGAGCCTTCATAGACAATCTTTCATCTGATTTTTTAACAAAAAATGCTCAGTAAAGTATAATTTAATTCTCCCACAATTCAATGAATCCAAAATTCCAATTTTAACTTTTCCGATTCCCAAAATGCAGGATTGTCAAAAAACGCGCGCTTCAAATGAAGTTGATCCCTTGCATTTTACTTGCATTTTACGAATATCAAAGTTAACCTTTCAACAAAGCGGTCATTACACCATTCCGAGCGGTCTTTACACTCTTCAAAGCGACCATTTACAAAAGGATCTTTTCCCCCTGTTCCAAATCACTGAGTGAGGTACTCCATTTACAGACGCCCGCATTGGTTTTCTTCGGTAAGAACAAAGGATTCCGGCGATGACTAATAAATTCAGTCATTGAAGAGAGTGACGAGCTCAACATTCAGAACGAATCTCGTTCCCAAGGTTCACTAGAACATTGCGGGAGGATTTCAAATTAGAATTACGATCTATTGTTCGGTCAAATAGTGGGGAAGATATATGAAAAATACTATTTTACCCTATCAATGAGCCAAGAAATATCTGACATAGTTTTGTAGATGAGAGTTTGCAAGACATCCATTTGTTGAGCGTTTATTCATTTTAAGCGTCAAATGGTAAAATTCCCAGGTAACATTAATAACAAAATAAGAGAAAATTTCCCCGATTATTAATTTGTATTACGCGGATTAATTTTTTTGGAATTTTCTTTAAAATAACGGCCGTAATCGAAACATCGTAATGCGGTTCATACAGCGAGAAGGAAACTGGGAAATGTTAGCACAGTTCAACCTTACAAGTAACTAAATCCCTTGTGAGGTTCGTTATTGTTTTAATTGCACCTTCTTGTATTCTGTTCTTCCCATTCTACTTTTTCTCACGTTCATTTCCCTGAGCGAATGCAAAGATCTTCTCTTTTTCCTTAATAAGGGATCTCGCTTGGAATTTTTAGAAAGAGAATTTACAGTAAGTCTTTTACTTTGTGAGAGAAGTAAGAATAAATTTCCAAATACTACATAGAGACTTTGAAAATATGGCTCATGCGTATTTTATTTAATCCCTACCATGGAACACAGGGGGTTTACAAACGAATACCCAAACTTTGAACAGCTACTGTTACAAAACTAAAGTCTTTTGGACAAATTGAAAATAAAGCTTAAAAGTTCATAATAATATAAATATTCAACGTGACCGCCACCAGCAATCGGATGATACTAATTACCGCTACTGTGGATTGGTCGCAGAGCAGATAACCTCCCCAAGAAGCCCTGATCCGAGCGATGGGTTTTCTTCAGACCTACTGTAAAGGGACAAGTCACGGCGACCATCGAAGACTAAAAACTCAAATAACTACAGCAGTTCAAAGTGTCACACCGAATATGCGGAAAAAAGGGTGTTGTATTATTGACTCAATACCCTTCGTGTGTTTTGGGTAGGAGTCTCATTAAACATTTCTAATGTTATGAATTTTATTTTGAACTTCAATTGTCGCAAAAGTACCCTTCGTGTGATAACTTAATTTGTCCCTTCTACAGTTTTTTTTTTTTAAATTGTAGCTCTTCAAAGTTGGAATATTCTTTTCTTAACACCCTGTTAAGATTGAATGTCAGTATCTGTGCCATTATATTTTGAAGAAAATCAGTTCAAGACAATTAGTTATACTTAAAATGTTGCAAAGCGAAGAAAGATTAGTAATGCTAAATAGTTTTACTTTAGCATCCTCCTCCAGTTAGCGATAGCAACAAAACTAGAAATTTGTTAATCATCATACAATTTTCATTTATCATGTACGTTTCAAAATAAAAAAAAAGAAGGATATTATAGAGAATTATAAAGTTTATCAAAATACAGAATAAGTTTTAATTCCATAAGTAGTGTTGCGAGTAGCTTCAGTACCTCGTACAGATTTTTTATTTTTAGAAATTTTACTATGGAAAAGAATAAAAAATAATAAAGTGGTTTTCTTTAAATAGAAATACCTTTACATCTCTTTAAATAGAGAAATATAGAGTTTACCTTTCTCATTTCTGAAGAGTTATCTACACTTGTCGAAGGCGCATACGAGAGAAAAATCAATTGCAACTATATGCGATTCTTGCAACACAGTTTGTCATAAAATGTTATATTGATAACACCTCAGATTTTTCTGGATTTTGCAGAGCTCGAAATTATTAAATATGTTCATAACAAATAACTACTAAAAATGATAAAAAATATTTTACAATAAAGACACATAAAAATGGTTTTCTTGAGATTCACATAAATATCTTTTGAAAATAATGCCAGTAAAACCTTTAATTTAAAAACATAATTCAATTGCTTCAATAAATCTCTAAAAAGGCTTTAAAATTCGATTAAAATCACTTTAAAAATTTAAACAGATGAATGGAGGTATATGCACTATTACAGAGTAATAATTTTCAGAAAAGTAATGAAAATTGTTTTCAAAAGTACTTCTAAAAAGAAGTTTTGGTTATTTAATATTGAAAAAAAAAAAAGAAAATTAAGATAAACTTAAATAATAAAAAAAGGATGAAAGGAAAAAAAAACCCTGAAATTTCTAGGTTTATATGTATCTACTCAAGCAAGAAAGGTGATTAATAGTTAGATAAAAAAAAATTGAGTAAACCATGTGAGTTATTGGAAAAATACAATTTATATCATTATCTATGGCTGCTTGGAAAAAAAAAATTACGGGGAAAATGAAAAACAGGCAATAAATATATTCTCAAAATTAGATGGCGGGATATGAACTAAAACATATCGGGAATAAACGTAGGACCACATGTATAGCCCACAAACAATTTTAGTTCTACTCTACGATTTAAAATTTTATCCATCGGATTTCATTTTTAGTGTTAGCCTAATAATTCAATTTTTAATCTTTTCTTTCAAAATAGAGAATCCTTTTTTTATTTCAAAAGTCAATTTTTCAGATATTCGATATAGGATAGCTAAAATAACACGCCTTTTAGCCGAGAAACGAAAAAGACAGTCCAGGAACGAACTACAATTCTATCTCACAATAGATAATCATAACGCTTTTCAAAAAAGAGAAATTACTTTTTGATCGATAGCAGTTTTCTCAGAGTTCTTAAACTCGGAATACACCTTCATATTAAAAGAGCAGACATTAAACTTAAATACCTTCTCCAGTATTCCACTTTTTTAATCGATTTCAGCAGATTGATGAAAGCATACATGTGTAGGCGAACAAATTGAAATAATTTTTTTTAAATCCTTCTCGAGAGAAGCAAATTCAATTTACCTTCGAGAAATTATGAAAGCACTTCCAAAAGTTGATGGTTGAGACAACGCAAGCACTAAGATAATTATGCACAAATATACTATAAAATTATTTACACAGATTAATTTATTAAGGTTACTGCACAGCTTCAGGGTTTTTAAAAGACGATCGTGTAAAGTATTTAAATGATGGAATCTTTTAGAAACTCTAGTTTTTTTTTAACCTTTAGATTGTTGCAATTAATCATTTAGAAAAGATTTTATTGCATTATATGTTAATTTAAGCACTACTTCTAATACAGAATGAAATTTGCTTCACAAGCGATGAACTCATTAAAATTTCATTGGCTAAATGTGCTGCTGTTTGGAACGAAAGAGCAGCTTTTTGCATTCGATTTTATCAGTATTGTTCATCTGATGCGTCAAAACATAAGGATTTTTATGATAAAAGTAATAAGTTAAAAATTCTAATGAGAAAACAAATTCACCTTCAATTAATACGTCTGATAATAAAGTCACTATAAATTACACAATCAAATGAAGACAGATGATAACTCAGTTCAATTTATTGATATTTCTTAAGAATCATGAATTTGCAGAACAACTCTATCTCCAATTCTTCCACCACGCGTTTGTAATCTAGTCTAACATCAATATTGAAGATCTACCTTACCAGCCGACTCGGGTTCGAGTGAGATAACTTGTGACGACTAAAGATTCAAGCGGTTTCTTCAGCTCGAACTCAATCTGAAAGTTCTAGGATCCCTGTTCGATAACAATCTTTGAAGGTTCACTCACATCCACTACATCTATGCACGAATAATCACTCATCATTTCACTACCAAATCATAACTAACTCTATATTATTTTCATTTCTCCTCCGTTTTTATATAAACGCGCATTTCTTGAAATCCATTCATTACACTTCTAATGTCAATCAAATTTGCGCAATCTCGATTTCTATACAAAACTCAGAAAGAGTATATTAGTTGATGGAAGGTACAATTATAGCCCACGTTGCGATAATATTATACAAATAGTTCTAGGGAATAAAAGGCAACACATTCTTCGAGTTTCTACAAACCAGGACCAAAATAATAGGACAGCTAAAGGAATTTATACTTGTGAATGACTGATAAATTCAATGACCTTGGTACAATTTTCCCGATAAAGTCATCAAATAATACATCAAATATTTAATTCGAATTTTCGCACACATATATGACACTTAATTTGTGTGCCAATTCGAAACCTTTAGTAAATTTTAATCTTTCCTGAGTGCCATCCATTTAACAATAGTTGGCCAAAAAATGAACAAGATTTTTTTCAAAATAAAATAAAAAAATTTGTATTTATTGCTTGAAAATTACTTTTAAGGTATGACAATAAACCAAATAAGGATTTAAGGAGCCAAATCTGGCCAAACATTTGTTTAAAATACGATAGAGTTTTTCAAAGCACAATAAAATCAAATGATAAAATCAAATAAAAAAAATGATAGATAAAAGACAATGTAATGTGTCAGGATTGAAATCTTCAATATGATATAAAAGCCAAATTTATATAAAAATGCAAACCAATTTCACTGGAACCACCAAGTCCAACAAATAAGATATAAAAAACACCAAATAAAAAACATATTCAAAGCTAAAATGTGTTAAACGTCAGACATGCCAGCTAAACTAGTTTGGAACAACATTTAAGCATTAAATTGACAAAAACACATTTGTACAAATTCGATACCTTCAGTTAAAAAAAAAAGTTCCAATGCTACTTGACGCGTCACACTCGTTTCAAATAATGGCAAGGAAACTAATACTTGGTTCCAAAAACCAAGCCACTACTGCCTTCAACTCATGATCAAAGTACACATTTTGCCCGAAAACGTTCGATAAAATGTAAAATGCTCTTGGAAAAATAACGCTATATAAACGCCTTCGAAAATCAGTTAAAAAAGAAAATTCGGGGAAGTGCCGCATCTGCACTTACCTCGTCCATCCCAATTCTTGCCCTAACCCAAACAAAAAGCACTTTAGCCCCCTCCATTTCTTCTGTTTTATTCCGACTGAAAGTGACGGCAACTACTTCAAGAGAATATTAAGAAATGATTATTAGTGAGAAATGAGGCCCTGGAAATGGCTTTCTTTAAATATTTTTTGAGTTAAAAGGCAGGGGGCTTTTATTTATTTCCGATTTCAAACCGAATGTTTTGGTTTGGAATAACTAAACATATTTGACGGCGGTGAGTCTTTGAAGCGATGCTACTTAACGGTTAAGATTAAAGTTGCGCCCCCCCCCCCAATTCCGATTCGGTTGTCTGTATTTTTTATATGAATATTCAAAATGGCGGAAAGATCAAAACGTATTGAAAATAGATTGAGTAATATACAACGCTAATGCTATAGTAAAGATAAAATGAAACACTATATGTTTTACTTAAAAGTACAAAATTCAAAACGAAATGAGATTCAAATGGATTCATCTTTCACAAAAATTGTTCGACGGTTTTTATTAAACAAGACAAGAAAGTAACTGAATGAGATTAATAAAAATTTAAGGTAACCATTGTTTTAAATATAACGATTGTTCTGAAATGTGAAGGTTAAATGTGCTCTGAATCCATTGGCGCAACGAGGATTTCTGTCTGAGATGGTTACAGAATCCAACTAAAATGCGATGTGACAGATGAAAGATTTTGCATTTTAATGTCTGGTAACAGAATTACTGGTACATGTACGTCAATAATACCATCGGGGTTCAATACATCCACAGTAGTTTAAATGTCATTGATCGAAAACAATAAAAAAAAATTTTAAAAAGAATTTTTGTTTTTGAAAGGCTATGACATCTCTCGTACTTCCCTTTCACTGATTTGAGAACCTCTTCTTGTTCATGAACAACGATAAATTAGATTAGAGATATTGAAATGCAGTGAATAAGATTGATAGGATAACGTTCAAAAATTGCCAAGAGTTTAATAGTAATAGAAAGAAAGGGGAAAAAAATGGAAGGTTAGAATGTCAAAGATAGACATGTGCTTACGCTGATAAGAAGAAAAGGACAAGATTATTCCAAGTTAGAGAGGAGTAATTTACCTGTGAATGGAACTGTAGGAAGACCCAGTTTATACAAGTTTAGTACTAACTCGGATCCAGGTAAAAAGCGTCAGGTAAGTAAAAACTTAAAATATTTATCTTTGGGTTCAGATGAGTGTAGGGGAACCTGTTCCACACACGTAATAATATAGATATTGAATTTCGAATATTCGAATAAAACCTGTTTGATTTCATTCATTGTTTCACTAATAAATTAGTAACTGAATTTTAGTAACTAGTGATGGCCCAATTAAATGAAAGAATTGAAACCAATGGTGTTACAGGGCATGAAATAAAATACTGTTAAGAAAAATAATGGTTAAAAAAAAAAAGAACCGCTTTCAAACTTGATTTAACAAGAATATAATTTAAGCATTTAATAAATTTTTTTTAAAATTAAGTAAACAATTAGAAATCACTAAAACTAGAATAGCCTCTAGTCGGATAGCGATCAATATTACATTGGATTGATTGATTGGCTTCATTAACGACGCACTAGAAGCAATCCGAGGTTATCGGCGACGGATCTCGTAATTTTTCACCTCGATCAAGTGACGAGGACTACACCGAGGACTGAGTTGGTACCACTCTCTCCTAACTTCCACACCACGCCTACGGGAGGACCTTGAGCCTCGACAGATTTAACGTGACTCGGCTACACGGCGGGTCTTTCGTGGCATCAAGGCTCCAACCCCCGACACAACGAAAACCGCCGGCCGCGACCATGTTACATTGAAATAACTCTTTCAATTCTTAGCGACTCTATGGATTGAACATGAAAAGTGGCAGATCGAAACACGCCGGAAAAACATCAATTCTATCTTTGAAAGTCATTCCTGAGAATATGAACTCAGTTCAATATATTATTTGAAATCCTGCAGCGGAGAGTCCTCTCCATAATGTCTAAGCATTTTTCTGTCTGTGCTAAGATTGACCGATTCATAAAAATCATTGATTTTTATTTTGTTCAAAAGAGAGAAACACGAATTAGTGAAAAATTTCGTAAACGTAACTGAATTTTGGATAAAAGTTCCATAGATTCACTGATTCCGCATGTAAATTTATTCAACTGGAATTTTTCGATACGGTGCATTTTGATCCTCGTGTGATCCCTTTGGTTTAATTCTTCCCCCAAAATGAATGCGTAAAAGTACAATCAACCCCTTCCACATTACCGAGATCGCCTGACGGGTTTACATCCCGCTGGAAAGACGTTCGGCATCTATCTCATGCATTGAGCGACTCGAAACATCTGAACCACGAGGTGCATCATTTGCAAACCATAAACCCGAAACATAACATGTACCCAGATGCGGTAGACATTTATCGAAACCGGCAGAGTCAGCCCAATTCGCTTTTCGAGAAATGCCCCAGGCTTCGTTAATTGCCCTGGCTAATAGAGGAATTTCGTGCAGGAACCGCAACGCCCTCTGTAGAGAAAGGGGAGACCTCTTTGCGTTTACTAAATTCCGCCAACGTTTTCATTGTGCGAAGGAAAGGTTAAAAGTTAAGCGCGTTGGAATGCTGACAGGGGTAAACAACAGTTCAGACCGCCGGTAATTGAGGGAAACCAAGGATGAGGACATCAAGAGTGAACCCCATTCGACAACTTCGTCAGTTAGAGGGCAACAGATACTAATAAATTCTTTTGAAAAAAAAGTATTACATTGCAATGATAAAGAACCAAAGGCACTTCTCCGCGGTCACAGTCATTATTAATAGACCCGTGAGAATGAAAAGCTTTTGCACAATGAGAGAAGATCCAACCAAATTAAAATTGTTTAATTCAATCTATAAAAAGGATATATTGCATCTATGTGAATAACTATTAAATAAATTAATATAATATTATTAACATCATAATAATAACTATAATAAAACAGTTACTTTTTTATTAATTAATATCTCTCAGAATTCTTTAATGAATAGCCTCTATAGACCAGCCGGACAGAAACGGCTAAAATGAATGGTCAAATAGCTACGAACACAGCATTTTATTTCCACCGATGAATTGGCATTTAAGAGACGATACTGTATAAAACATTTAAATAAAATGTACAAAAAAATTGCCCCAAAGTGTATTAAATTATTCTCAAATGTGAGAGATTTAATGTTTGAAACATAATTATTTGAATCCTTTAAAGAATATTCCCAGAAAGAAAACAAAACTACTAATAATAGTATTCTTCATGCAGAAGCAAAATTCAATCACAATCAGTATGGAAAGCTTTTCATTCCTTTTCTTTTACTATACGAGATTAAATATATTCATCACAAATTAATGCTATTCGAAATGGAAGCTGCGTTTTTTTTTAAAAAAAATTACATCTGGTCCATAACTACGTAGCGTAACCTTGATCACAACAAATTAGACCTACCCTCCACAGAAATTTTCACGAACTTCACTTAATATTAAAGATGTCTCAGAAACATCTTTGAAAAAATGAAGCAGATTACACGCACTAGAAATAAGCATCTGAATTTCACTAAATAAAAATACGATGAAGCAAATATATGAGAGGGTAAACTAGAACACGGAATATAAAAGGAGTTCATTGTATCCTAATTTGATATGGCTGAAAGTTTGCGGAGAAACTGCAAAGGGAGACCACAAATTAAAAGAGACGTTACTAAAAACGCGAAAGAGTGTCTAAAATGAATGAAAGTTTGAATGAAGGCGTCTTCTGGTTAAGTATCCACTTAAAATATGAAATACTGAGATGTTTATATGATTTACAAAAGAGCATTTGAAGGAGAAAAATTTGCAAAAATTAGATGAAGAATATGAATGTCGCTCATACTTTATTGGTAATTATTTTTTCATGTAGAATATTCTGAGTTTTTATGTTCAATATAAAATTCGATGTTGTTGATGTATTCGAAATTAAGGGTTAAAATACTGGTAAAAATCATCAAGGTTTAGAGGACCTTCAAATTTACTGAGCAGCTCGAGGTTATTGCGAGCTATAGGTTGGAAATATCACAATTTTATAAAGATAAGATAAATGATATTTAAAAAAAGGATAACAACTTATTGATAAATAATGGAAACTTTAACTGATATAATAAAATTATGACATTGAAAATTTGAGCAATTATAAATATATATATATATATATATATATATATATATATATATATATATATATATATATATAAAGTTTGTCATGATCAAGTATGCACTTAACCTATGCAATTGTTATAGGTACAGTTCATCGATTCGCGGCTATTGTTCATTCTAAATATCATCTTGTTTAGGTTAGGAGAATTATTGTCAAATATTATGCATAATGTCCGCCATTCACACCTGCACACAAATCCATAAAGGCCATTATATTAAAGATATTCAGTTCAAGTAAATAAAAGATTCATTGAATTTAAAATAAAATTTATCTAGGTTAACATAAATTTTATATAATAAGATAATGCGTTTACTCAAGAAAGACAAGGTGTTGAAGGTCGGGGGGGGGGAGATCCTCAAAAGTGACAGTGACTTTTACCTCATTGTCCGACGTCGCCCAATAGCGATACAGTAAACCGCATTCCAAGATTCTTGCTCAAAGCATTAGGCGGGAAAAAGGTTTTTGCCCCATGGCCATTTAGATAAGATTCAACACTGAAAAATATTCTTACTAGGAAACAAGATTTACAAGGCATGTGTAGTTTAACATGTTCTTTGGATCTTAACCATCCCATTCAGTGAATTAGTTTATAACAAGACGTTAACACTAAAATCAATTGAACTGTGAAACAAATATACAGTTGATAAAATTACATTTGGAAAAAAAAAAAGAAAAAAGAAAAGAAAACTTAAGAATAATATCATATTTCTTAACATTTTTACTAGTCACATTTTAACATTTATTACATTGCAATTATCCTGAGTCTCAAAAATGTCGCCTACCCCTTAGTTAATTTTTCAAAATGATGGTAATCAAAAGCACAAATTAGATTTTTAATATGCGAGTATTTTGCAATATATATATATATATATATATATATATATATATATATATATATATATATAAAAGATAAACATAAAAAAGAACAATTTTATATATAACATACAATTCTTATCTTTTTAATGTTCACTTGCATTATCAGATGAATAGAAATAATTCAATTACCAAAAAGCACTAAATCAGTGTTTGCTATTAAGTTAAATTGAACTTTCTTCTGAAACTTTTTCAATATTATTTGCACATGAGCATGATATATATATTTATCTACGGAAAATCAACTCTAAACTTTATTTGAAAGATAAAAGCCCCCAAACATCGATCCATGAATATATAACCAAACACGAAAGCATACCCTGCTAGAAATATATATAAAACCCACCTTCATCTACAAAATAAATTCGGTCGAAGGTAGCCCTTCCCGTTTCTTACTTTTACCACCGACCCAAAGGCATAAAGTTCACACTTTCCAGTGTGTTAAGTAAGGGGTCATTAGAGCCAAAGAGCACGTAAAAATCTCTCTTCCTTTTACGCAGTACTTTCCTTTTATGCAATCTCATTACCTTTTTACATACCTTTTCCCTCTATCTTTTAGTGATGTTCCTGAGCTACTGAAGAATTGTGTTAACGCAACCTTTAACCATCCTTTCGTACATGCATTACTACTCTAACGTTAACGAGTGCCTAGGGTATATCTGAATCGGAAAATTCGGTGGGAAAGTGAGCTTATTTTTCTCCCTTTCTCTTCTTTCGGCACGACAACAATGAAGCCCGGGGATTCTCCAAGATTAGGGCTGTACAAGGACAAAAAGCGACTCGCCTAACTAAAGAAATTAGTGTTAGAGGATTAGCACTTATCACAGCAGTCCTCCGATTCTCCGTACTTTTGAAAGAAACTCGCTAATTAAATTGCTGGGTGTTTGCGGCAGACTTGTGACACCATGAGCAAGTAGGATGTTCTCCTTCAAGAAGCAATCCAATTGATGAATGGCTATTGATGCTTCGCCGTGTGGAATGAAATGAGGTGATCTTAATGTAATTGAAGAATTTCCCACTGTGTGCTCCGAGACTTTCAGCGTATGCTAAGCAAAGCACATAATCGAAGATTCGGTCATGCATTTAGGACTATTTATTTTCTGAGGAGACCCTGAAGGCTCACATCCGATAAAAGATTTGCATGAAAAAAAATACAAAGTTTTGATGAATAAAAAGACTATTCACATGGAATAATGCTTCTAAGATTATGACCATTTTATTAAGCCAGGAAGACTTTGTGTTTTACACTGTAAGAATTAATGTGAAATAAACAATAGATCATAATTCACAATTAAAGTTCATTTACGATTGTTTATTCTAAAGTAAACGAACTCTTCAAAAAGATCTTTAACATAAGAATTCAAATTTTCATACTTTTGATTTTCATATAAATAATATTAATTTCACTGAGAGCAATTTGAATATATATATATATATATCAGTGTGTGTGAGAGAGAGAGAGAGAGCGTGTATTTATATTTTTTTTATATAATTTGTAACTTAAACTTAACTATCCCCTACTTAAAAATTTAACCTATTAATGAATAGACAGAGCAGGTTTACTAGAATAACATGATAGTTAATGAATATAAATTCATTAATTTTTTCTATATTATTATAAATATATGCAGTTTAAAATATCTGATATTATGTCTGCAATATACCGTCGATTGTAATGTAAATTCAATGGATAAAATGAATAATTAAAACTGTTTGAAAACATGTAAAATACATTTTACAAAACTTTCGAATGACACCTGTCTCGATGCATCCATTTCTAATTGATGTGAACAGTCTGTCGGAATTATTTGTGACGCTGATGCAACCTTGAATGCGAAAAAGTACTTTTGGAGTTCACTTAAGCGGATTGCAACTGATTTAGTGCAAATAACAGTTACTTATGTCATTAGAGACAGGAACTAATATACAGAAAAGTAATGTTTCTTAATTCATTATTTTAAAGGTTCAAATGATTAGTGATACTTTAAATATAAACTGAGCCTTATGTAGTCCAAATGTATTCCATAAATTTTTCAAGGTCATAAATTAAGAGATCTATTAAATAATACTGTTTTTTTCCAATTCAAATACTTTCCATTTGCATATTTTCTATTTATCTGTATCAGAACGAATTACAACTTGACATAACCTTTGGAAATGATGAAATGACATAACTACCATAGCATTATCTGCTATATATTTCAAAACTGTTGCATAATTTTGTTTATTTTCCATGTGACCCAGAAATGAATCACTTACCCCCGAAATAACAAACAATTGTCTTTTTTTTTACACATTCAGATAATTCTAAATATTTCCCTCTAAGTGTACTCAGACGGTGTTCAATAACCTAACATATATTTCCTAGAAAATGAGTTCAACGTAACAGGAGGGAAAAATCAAAAGAAGCCCAATAATAATTTAAAAAAAGAGATAAACAATTTTGAGGGTATCAATAACCACAACACGATATCCCAAACATTTCCGATCATGTTTAAATAAGAAACACAAGACATCGTTTCGGGAAAAAGGTAAGGCCAAATTATCATTACCTGAGGAGTTCTATACAAATTTCAACTCATCGATCATCTTCTGTTTTTCATTTGCAATTACAGAAATGACGTCATTCCCTTAGACCGGATATTTTTCATTTCCACTCAATTCTAGGAATAAGTTAAAAAAAAACATCTATTCCGGGGAACTACCGAACAAAGACACTGAAAGCAAAAAGCAATAACACACACACACACACACACACACACACACACACACAAGTTTTCATCTCATTACTAAAATACTTCGATATCTACAACCATTATCTTGGTCTCATGCAGACGACAGCGGTAAGGAATATCAATAGAACAACTCCTCTTCAAGTTAGAAGGAGTCAAGAAATTGATTGAACTGTTACGAATCACAAATTATTTGGAGCATAATGTCATTGACTTACACGAACAATTTTCTATCAATCTATTATACTCAAAAAAAAAAAAAAAAAAAAACCAAAACTCTATTTATATAATGTATATTTTCGCGAATCTTTTTAAGAAAAGAATAATTTATTTTACATGAGTTGCTCGAAATTCGTAACTTTTGTGCAACAGCATATTTAATCTCTCTCTAACGCATTATTTAATACCGTTATTCAAATATTAAACTGGATTCATGAAATTCTATAGCACAAAATGTTACAATTGTTGTTATTTCGAAAAGACTTGTTGTTCACTGTATCAATTTTTATAAACAATTAAATGATGCTTTATAGTCGATTTGGTGCGAATTTAAAGTTTAAATTTGGATTGATTGACTGGTTGTTTTTGTAAGAGTCGCATTCTGAAGCAATCCGAGGACTATTGGCGACGGACGTTGTAATTTTGAACCCTAGTCAAGAGACGAGGACAACACGTTCCAAACTTCCCCACCCTGCAAAAAGTGAAGATTGGAAGCCCCACAGATAGAACGAGCGTTTGCCCCGCAACACGACGGGGAAATCAGGACTCGAGCCCCCGACTCGACTGTAACTACGGCGGCCATGAGCTCGCGATCATGATCACTGGGCGGCCGCAGATCCTATGGAAGAAGATGAAGTCCATATGAAAAAAGATTCAAAACGAGAACTGCGAAATCGATACTTCAAATCCTTAATTATAATGACTTCAGAAGTAACGAGCGCATATGTAGGCATACAAGAATATGTCTCCAAAGACTGGTGATGTACAATTCAGTTTGTGCTTCCAGATGGTTGTGTTTGAATTTAATATTAGGGGACGATTTTATAAACTTTTAAAGCTGATCAATTATTGGAGGGATATTAGAAAGAGAAACAATTGATCGGGATAATTTTAAACATCAATTAAATGCAGTCATGTCGTTCGACCACCGAAAAACATTGTATACTTAGAAAAGACATACAGATATAGCGTTGTTGTAGAAAGATAATTTTGGATAATCCAAAG
This sequence comes from Nephila pilipes, assembly GCA_019974015.1. Lineage (NCBI taxonomy): Eukaryota > Metazoa > Arthropoda > Arachnida > Araneae > Nephilidae > Nephila > Nephila pilipes. The sequence goes on from BMAW01051769.1 coordinate 449,946, forward strand.
AGAAACCAAAAAGATGATACACTATTGATCACGAGCACGCGACCCTGACCTCTCGGTTATCACGGCCATTTTTAAACTAGCGAGAAAGTTTTTTTAAGGGAAAAAAAAAAGCATTCGATTCATACACGATCAATAATATTGCGTATAAAATGAAGAAATAGAAAAATATAGGTCCAAAAATTAAATAAAAAGTAACGAGAAAACTTAAAATTCACTTTATTTTGAAGACAAAAACTAAGTAGCTGATTACCGTGGCCTAATACACTCTGATTGATTATTTAACTAAGTTAGAGGTACTCCATCTTAATAAATGAAACAAAGCAAAAACGATCGATAAGAGAGTTTTTCTATCGAATGACCTAATTTAGTAGAAAAGAATATGAAACCTAGAGTCAGATCTATGTCCTAACAAATCATTGCTAAGTTTCTGGATATTCTAGTAACGCATAAAAGCTAACGCAGGTGTCCGAAGACTTAACGAGACTCCAGAGACGCACGCCAAGGAGAAAGATCAGATGCTATTTCCCCATGGATAGAATCCTCGAAATTTTTCTGTATCATCCATAAGAATATATGTAACATGATTATTCAGCATTCAGGGTTATTGTAAGCTTTTAATGCAAAGGAAAAACAATACAAAAGTCAGTAAAAAGTAGGTATGAACACCAAAACGAGAGTTAGGAGATAAAATGTGTAAAAATGAGCGAGAATTTCTCCCATTTAAATGCTTTTGTAACGGGGGCAAAAGGGGTCGAGGGAACACAAATAAAATGAAAGGATAACGTTAAATTGCTTTACGTATATTTTCTGATTTACAGGGGAAAAAAGTTCTATCGAAATGTAACTATTATTAATTTTAAAGCATTCGAAAATTGCTCTTTCAAAAAGATAGGAATTAATTTCTTCCATTTAATATAGAAGTAAGCATTATGCACAAAGAATCAAAATTAAACTTTAATAATTAAGAGCAATATACTCATCTTTTAGCAGCAAATCAAATTGTAATCTAACGTAGTAGTTCGTAAAATCCTATAAATAAATAATATTCAAACATACTGAAATTTAAAACAAGCATGGACGAAAAATTGAATAACTTACGAAAACGAACCAAAAATAAAATAATTAGAAAATACGAAAATAAAAAAACTAAAAGCGAGACGGTTATTTTTCAGTATAGTGCCAGACCATATTAAAAAGTTCGACAGCGAATACACACACACACATATATATATAATACTCATTTCCATAAATAAATCAGAATCACACGGAAATCGAACTATAAAGTAAATTTCACCTGTGTTGAATTATAGCACCCATCTTCAAGAATAATATGCAAACTACAGGAAGCCATCAGATGATGCCAATAGTACGTACGTAGATGATTTTCTTACGTGGTAGAATTATCGGCCACCTGGAATGTGGGCATACTAGATGGAAGTATCCGAGGAACTTGGAATCGCCCAAACTTTCATCTATAGGCTTTGGCAACGATTCCAAAATGATGGAAATGACAGTAGGCGTTACAGTATATGTCGCCCCCGAGATACAACGCCGAATAATGGCGGGTATTTGGCACTGTGCAGAAAGTGCAGAAAGAAGCAGACGGAGCACAGCATCAGACCTTTCTTGTCAGCTATCTTCAGTGTCACGGGTAAGACAGTTTCAAGGCAAATCCTGTACAGACGTTTGGGACATATTGGTCTATATGTTCGCAGGCCTGTCAGATGGACTAACTGTCGCCAGTGGTTAGCTTGGATTACAGAACATGCAAATTGCACATCGTCACAGTGGCCTTGATTGATGTTTCCGACGAGTCCACGTTTAGCTTGCAGTCTGATTCACGTCGGACGCCAAGTACTCGCTACCGCCAAGACAACCTCATTGAACGAGACCGTTACGGTGGTGCACGATTGCTCATTGAGGGTGGAATTATATTAGTCTCCAGAACAAATTTACATGTTCAAGTCGGAACCACGACAAGTCAAATTTATCGGGAATTCTGGAACAACATGTTCGTTTGTTCAGGGGTGCCGTAGGCGCAGAATTTGAGTTTATGGATGACAACGCCCGTCCTCACCGTACAAACACTATAAACGTATACTTTCACTCTGAGGATATCACCCGTACGGAATGTCCAAGATTTTTACCTGACTTGAATCCGATAGAGCAAGTGTAGGACATGCTTCGCCGACGAGTTACAGCCCATCAACCACCTCCTACATGTGTACCGGAACTTCGGAGAACATTGCTTGTTGAGTGGAGTAATCTTCTCCAAGATCAGCTCGATAATTTGATATACTCAGCATGCCTAGGCGTTATATGGAATGTATTACATCTTCTGGGAGACAAACAAGGTATTAACCATCATACCAACTAAGTAATGGTAAGTTTTTGTAAGGGAGATATTTTTTGTTATTGCTCCAGGGTGCAAAATTGTAGTTTTTATGAATGGTATCATAAATACGCCATCTTTTTTGCTCTTTGTCTTTTGTTTAATAAATAAGCTTTATGAATAAGTCACGTTTGCATCTGAACCTTTATTTGACGAAGCAAATATATACTAATGATTAAATAGTAGACATCAATATAACCGAATTACAAAAAAAAAAAAAAATCAGTTTCTATACAGAAGAATAACAGTCGGGCTTTTAATGATTCTATTTTCGTACTTTCAGGGACATATTTGTGAGAATTATGCTTAGTAAAAAGTTAATTAAATCCGCAATTGAATATTAGCTACTGAATGATCCAGATCATGAAAATTAAATCATTAAAAGAATAAATAAACCATTTGATAAGAATGTAAAACTTTAAGCACTAAACAAAGTTTTAAAAACTATAAACACACACACACACATATTTATATATATATCACAAAACTCAAAATAATAATAAAAAAGCTTCACGACATTGAATATTTGAAGTAGAAAAGTTGCAATTTTAGATCAAAGGTTAAAAATTAAATATTGTCCCTTTTCTAAAGAGATAAAATATTACTGACGCTCTAATATATCGTCTGTTCTATCTGACCATTAACCAAATTTTGTCATCAGGCATCTTCTGAAACGTGTAAGCATTGTTTATGAAAAAAAAATCCTATTAACCTACCACACCTCTAGAAACCCGTACCGGGTTGATTAATGACTATGCAGCCCATTTCTAGTATCGCATCATTTCCTCACAACACTCTATGCGTAAAGAAGTACGGAAGGGGTATATGACCTTGATGATATTGAGCCCGACGAAATTTCGACATGTATTTCTCAATTAATGACTTGCCTTTTAATTTTTGACATTTTCATCAACACTAATGCTACTTTAAGCTCAATCATTTATTTTGCTTCAAGAGAATGGTTCCGAAAATAAAAGAGGTGAAATCATAGTGGTGCAAGTCAAACCTTTTACAAATATTGTTTATGAGATGAAAACAAATTTATTACAGGTAGAGCATACCATGAGCATGCATGCCCCATAAGCTTTCGGACAGTTTCTGGTGCGGACCTCTTAAAAACTGAGTAAATTGACCGATTTAAAAAATTATTCTAAATTCATTGTTAAATATTTAAATAAAGATTTTCTTTCTTAAATTTTTATTATAATTTTCTGAAAATTGTTTGCAATCAATTTTTTTTAAAATTTCTTTAAGTAAATGTCGCTATTGCACAGCTCTGAGTAACTCTACTAGATTTTTTTAAAATTATTATAATACCTGTTAAATACTTGTATAGGAAGATTTTTACTTCAGTTCAATTTTCAATTCCTTTAAGTAACTTTTAATTGTTAATTATTGAATTTTTAATAAACTCCTTGGCAAGTGTAAAACCGAAGCTCATTTTTTTTTTCTGCCAGAACAATGCCCTGAGGGACTTCTATAAAATCTTCGTATCTGCAAGAGCGCGATTGATTTTCTAACGATTTTTTTTTCTTTCACACATTCGATTAATCGAAAATAAGTAAACAATTTGAGCTTGAAAAACGGATATTTAAATCTATAGAAAAGTTTATTGAAGCACTTCTCGTATATGTAAATGTTATACTAGAAAAACTAGATGATATATTAAATAAAACATATCTCCAATCATTAATAATTCCTACGTCGTACATTAATCTGCCTTCATGACGAGAAAAACTTTTTCCTTGTGCTTACACTGATATCTATTATTTAAAATAACTGTTATTAAATCCTTTTGAATAAAAAAAAAATCGTTTCGTTTTCCTAAACTCACAGCATTCGAAACACAAGAAAATTCAACAACTCTCTCTTAAACAATCTCTATACTATTGAATCCAATAAGATTTCAACAAGCAGCTAAAAGTAAATCCAATCTCATCATTTTCAATTATTCATTACTTCCCTCCACATTGTTTCTGCTTCCTCTACCATAATGCATTCTAATTTCTGTTTTGTTTAAGTGAATAAATTTTGATGATTGGTGTGAGTTCAGAATTACTTTCGAAACCTCCCGATATTAGAGAGGTCGGAAATTCTGTCCAAGTCTGAACGTGATCTTCATACTACTCAGCCCGACCAGATTTCGACAAGCGTCAGGGTGAGAATCTCTTCTTTCTTTGCTACCCTTTTATTTCCACCATTTCTGTCAGAACGTCTGGGCTGGAATCATTTGTTTTCTTTCTCTTTTACCTCTTTTGTTTTAAGCGAGCGGTTTCAATGATTGGGGTTAATTTAGAAGCCAGGAATCTGCCCAGATAAATTGGCTAACCAAAAAGGAGGGAAAGAGCAGTTAGTGATCTAACTAAGAAGATTAAATTGGAACACAGAAAGGGCATTTGTGCCGAAAGAGAGGACAAGACCTTTCTCTCCCTTTTATTTATCTCACATTTCTTCCCACACTAAGCCAAACAATACCAGGATCTTTAGGATTTAAGTGGAACCCAATATTTTGAGATCAGGACAACGATAGTGGATACGTCTACAGGCGTCCAAAGAAATTAACATTTGTCTATTCTTCCGATGAAAAGAGTTGAGTTGTATATCTTCAAGAATCTTTTTCATAAAAAAAAAGAGGTTTTAGTGTGGTATGCAAATGTAATTCATAACGAGATCGATCGATACATTTTGTTTTGAAAATACCAACATGCTGATTTTACAGAAATATTTCACAATTTCTTTTAAATAGATAAGCGAAAGTAGAAGATTTATTACCAAAAAAGGATGCACCTTGAAAAGTAAAACTATTTTATTAATCAATTGATAATTAATTTTCAATACTTATAATCCAATAAAAATATCTGAAATGATTTTTTGAAATTTCAATAAAATAACTTAAAAAATACAGTATAGTAAAAGTAAGAGATAACTATTTCCCTAATAAAATTAAATATTAGCGGATATTTAATTTTACTTTGTAACTCATCACACGTCATCTGTGGTATTTCAAAAATCACAGAATTCAACTTTAAATGTTTCAAGTACTTGCTCAAGAAATTGATATGCGTTTATTTAAACCAAAGGTAGCGGAGAAAATATTTAGTTTTCGGGTTTGGTTTATGATGAATTTCAATAAAATTTGAAATTAACCATATATAGTTACACATAAAAACTATTATAACCATAACGAACACAAAAGCTAACTTTCAGTACAATATGATTTAAATTAAATTTTTATTAGTTATATAAGTACAAATTAACCAGAAACCTGTCTCCTTCTCCAAAATCAAGATATAAGAATGTGAAAAAATAATTTAATTAGTGGAAAATGAAATGAATAAAGACAATGTTTAAACAAAAAATAAGGCACTTAAACTAATGTAATGAATCAAATTACACCGATGTTCATTCTTAGTAATTCTAACAAGATAAAAACTAACTTTGATTTTATCAGAATTACTCAAACCGCCATTCACTCAATTACCCTCAAGTTCGAGTGATAATAAACAGCATTAATTGATTTTATTTTCCCTCCACACAAAGATCATGTATCAGCAAATGGAGAAATCCTTTTCCAATTTTATTTTTCTGAATCATGTAAGAAAAAGGAATCGATAGCAAAAAGTAAACTTAATTTTCAAATAAAAATACTAATTAACACTTACTTTAATTCAGCTGAAATCAGTTAATGAACAAATACTAACATCAACAGCCTTATTTCGCCTTTGAACGTATATTTTGATAAAAATCACAATTATAATATTATCCACCAGCACTCGATTCAGTCTCCGATAGGTAGGAATTTTAAAGCATAACAGCCACTGATTTTATTTCTCCCCTAAAAGATTGTTTAATTTAACCACAAAAAACTCTCAAACAGTTATGTTATCCAACTCTACTATGAAATAGATAAAGAATTATTAAATTTGGAATACAAATCTATTCACAGTTATTCTGCTTCAGAGAAAATAATATTCAAAACAGCCTCTCTCTCAAACTTCCAACCAATGAAGTATAAGAGATAATAAGTAACATTTATTCATCTTGACTGGTTATTCAGTTCACAATAACAATTTCTTCAACAACGAATCTAAGCCTTTTTTCTAGATATTCTCAAAGCTACAAAAGAAAAACTAAGAATACAGAAAATAGTTATTAAATTTACCCCGGCCTTAAAAGCAAACGAAATAAACGTATATTTAAACTATACAAATATCAACTACAACAGCACTATTTCAATGACTGGAAAAAATCCTGTTCGATTGTATCAGCACCCTCAAACCACCATCCATTTAAGTAGAAGCGTTAATAACTAACATTGATTGACTTTATTTCCCCGCCACAACAATCGCTTCGTTTATCAACGAATCGAAGCCACTTCTCAGTTCTACTCTCTAACCAATAAAAGAAAAAAAAGATGACGGATCAAAATAACAGTCGGGCCATTAGGTGAATACAAGCAACATCTGAGCGCAATCTAGAATAAATAGATCTTTCGGCAACGGATGGCCCAGAACATTAAGGTAAAATGTATCAACAGTCATCAATAAGGAGTTGCTCTTTGGGCTTGTACGAGTAGTTGGGAATCATGAGGAAACTCGATTCTGAGTATATATGACCCTATTCTCCGGGATAGACAGTAATACTGGAGTTTGGAAGTAAGGATTCGATTGTGTGAATACAAATCAAACGGACATCCTTTTGGGGTGTCACATTCTACATTTCACTAGTGTTTATTACTCCCGAAAAAAATATTTTCCCAATGCGATTTATTTGAAAAATTTACCTTTCACTGGAGAGAAATAAATCTTTTCACATCGTGAACAACATATCATCGGTTAATAGAGTTATACGAGGGGAACTGTTTACTTTTCAGAATTATCTGTACATAAGAGTGTTCAGTAAACAGTTATAGTGAAGTCTTCGGAAAGTATTCCAAGCGAAGTCGAAACTTTTTGGAAGAATATTGGTTTATATCTAAAGGGAAGAAGAAGAATTTCTTGACAAAAAAATAAATATATTTGATTCTGAATAAAATAGATCGTAAATAATTTGCTTTATCTTCTTTATCTATTGCTTATCAACTTTTTTCATTAAAACAAGTATAATTTAAATAAATCACTTCATGCAGCTTTCAACAGTCAAGAATTCTTTCTAAAATATTATATTTTTTCTTCAATCACAAAGAAATTTTTGAGAAGTTCTTACAGTATGGCCCCACCAGAATATCACTAATAACGATGTATTTCAGCAGCGGAAGTACACAATTTCATATTTCAAAGAAAGCGTCAAACAGATAATTTTCATTTGGCTCTTCTTCGGACGATTGGAAGTTTCTCACAGTGATTTGAAACAATTGATTGATATGGAAGAAAAGTTGAATTTCAAAGTAAAAGATTCTTTTTGAAATTTAGCATGAATAGATCCTTCATAAATATTTCACTTCATAGTAAGTCAAAGTAATTATCTTTTAGTCATAGCATGTAAAATATCTGTTTTGAATATAAAACAATTTACTTCGTGAATTTTAAAATATTTATAATCTACGTGAAAAATATGATAACGTACACTTTAGATTTGAGTAAGATTTTAACTTTTGAAATTTAATTCAGTACTAGAGCTATTTTCCAAATCTTGGTTTCTCCTACACCTTGCTAAACACATAACAAATTTTTACGCGATGTGGAATGTTACCTAATTTCCCGCACTTTTAGCACGCGACAGTCTTCAAGTGCAATTAAATAACTCACACTAAATTAAGACTCAGTCACGTATTTTGTTTTCGACTTCCAAATGCAGCAGTCACTATATAACATTAAATAACTTTATTCTTACAATTAAAAAATGTAATTCTCAGCTTGTAAAATATATTGGTTCAAAAATGTCAACAAACAACGATTTAGAAAGTAAATATTCTGATGGATAAAAGCACAATCATACATATTAAAATTTTCACTGCATAGACTAATCACTTAGAAGAGCAAAACCTTAAGATCATGTCTAAAACAAATTTTTATATTAAAAAAAATCATACCATAAAAATATTCGGGAATTTTTTTACAATAAAATATACATAAAGAAAAAGGTTTTAAAAATATAAATTTACAAAATCTCAAACATATATTTACACACTTTCTGCCTTTTAATTTTTTTTTTAATATCATTTCTTCATTCTACCATTGTTAACAATTGACCATAAAATGTCGATTTATAAATTCAATGCATGTTAACAAATTCTTAGAAGCTAAGAACTTGGTTATTTTATTTTAACTCTCCCTCGTATTCTATAAAAAATAATATTTTCTTTCCAACAATCTCATTTTTATAATTGTAAAACTTTGAACTGCAACAATAACCTCCGAATTCTAAATGTTAAAGAAATGCTTAAATTAACACGACAAAACTTTAAGTTAAAATAGTGCAGTCTATAATTTTAACATAATATTAATGTTAAGCATTATTAGAAGGTTGAAAAGTTAATCTAAATTTTAAAAATTAACTTCCACGAGAAAATATGAAATTTGCTTCCCTGAATGAAATCTTTAATTATTTGACCGTTATTTCAATTATATAAACCAGGTAATGAAAAAAATCCCCTTATTTCATACAAATAGATGCCTTAAAAGAAAATGGAAAGTAAGAAGGAGTTACTCTACACTGCATAAGAAGACATGTTTTGAAGAGTATCTAAGAATATACCCAATGCGGCATTTTCTTAGGGTGTTACTTAGGGGTAGTGAGGCTATTCTAGAAAACATGCAAGCTTTGCAATAGGTTTCAAAAAGGAAGAGAATAACATCATTTTTCATCCGAATATCGTTGAGAAAATGTTTTCAATCATCAGTCACGATGCTAACTATTGCCTTTCAAGGGAAAAAAAGGTTGAATGCGTCTAAGAGAAAAAGCGATACTAAAAGCATAAGATAGGCAAGCATAAGTTATGATATAACACACAGTTTTCTCTCTTTGTCTCAAAAAACTCCAATTTTCCATGCGCTTAAAGAGTTTTCATCATAAAATTATTTTTCAACACTTCCAAAAAATAGAGAAACTTGTACTTATCAAGGGTACCTTTGGGTTAGGAATATTTAGAGAAATATTCTTAACTCAGAGGACGCATTTACCTCAATGGACCTTATCCTACGTTTCATAAAGAAACACAGAATGAACTAATTTTAAACGAATTTCTGAAAGAACTCTTCCACCTATCATTTATACGATTTTCTTTGACCACATTTTTGTCTACGAAAAATATCATGCAATAAGCTTTCAAGATATCATTTTTTTTATCGTTTTAAAACACTTCATATCTTTTCATCTCTTTGAATGTAGATATTTTATTCACTGTCTTGTTCTGTCGATCAAACACGTGTTAGAGCAAAAACGCATGGTTTTGATTTCAAGAATTGGCTTGATTTGTTTAGTTTTAGTTTAGTTTATATTAACGTCGCATTAGAAACAACACGAGGGTTATTGGCGATGGACCTCGTAATTTTGAACCTCGATCAAGTGACGAGGACGACACCTGAGCTGACACCCCCTCTCCTAACTTCCACACCACGCCAACGGGAGGATATTGGGCCAAGACAGATTTAACGTGCATTAGCCCCGGCTACATAGCGGGTCTTTAGCGACCAAGGTTCGAACCCGCGACTGAACGAAAACCGCCAGCCCTGAATCCAAAACCATGACCACAAAGTTACCGAGGCCACTACTATGTTCAGATATAACAATAGAAGAAAACACGTGAATTTGTCATTAATTAAATATCACTTCATCTATTGATGCATATAATCCCGTTCCTAAAAATAATTCCCACTCTTCGAAAGAAAAATAGAAAAAAATGCATAGTTAAGGAAGATGGCTAATTATGATCCTCGTAAATTTAGAATTAATTTTAATTACGAAATTACAGTATCGATTGATGAGTTCTCGTTTTAAACTATTTCCCTTTTTGGCTTTCCGATTCTGCTAGCCGAGTGATCATGATCAAGGCCGGCATTATTTTAAATGAAACGTCGTTTCGAGTCCTGATTTCTTTAAAGGCTTGTTACATAACGGTGTAAATGTAGTTAAATCTGTCCCCAACCATCACGTTTTTGTGGTGTGAAAGTTTGGAAAATGGGACATGTTTGATGTCCACCTCTTCCTTGTCTAAGGTACAAAATGTCGAGGTGAATAGCTATGATGTCGCTTCTAAGTTCGACGTTAGTAAACAATTAAAAAGCTCCTTGAGAATGATGTAATGAATATTTATTCATAATTTGTGAGCTTTCATATTTCCTAACATCACCAATGTCGCCTGGTGAGTTATATTGATCCTGTTAATAACCAAATAATTCAGTCTCGAAGCAGCAGGGAGGGAGTTGAAGTAAAGCTTTTTTTCCCAAATTAACTTTGTTTAGCCCTTATTTCTAGAGTAAAACATGACACTATTAGACCGTTTGCATTGCCCTATATGGCAAATCAACCTGGGATCACATTCCAACATAATTATGTCACATCCCACCAGCTCGTCTTTCTCCGGGTTACTTCCCTTTTGTTCACACTCGTACTTAGACGGAAAAGTCACCACTATATATGGGACATAGTAGGAAGCTACCCCATTCGAGCTCTAAAAGATCTGAAACAGCAACAAAGGAGAGCCTTTTAAAATTTGTCACACGATAAGATCACAACTGGGCATCTTCTCTAGTATGTACAAGCATGCAATACAGTCAGGGGAAGTTCCACTAGATATTGATTAAAACATTCAAAGAAAACCTTTGATACGGTCTGGAAATTACAATGATTTTGTTATAAATTTTACATATGTACTTCATTCTGTGTTTATACGATAGATACGTTCCCGAAGAATACGTGTAAAAATATATTGCATCTATGGAAAAATAAAAGATCTTAAGAAATCAGCAAAAATAAAAGACCTTTTCGCTTAGAGGAGAATTCTATGACGTTAAGTAAGGGCTACCGAAAAATACATAATAGATATAATTAATAAAAGAAACGTTTTAAAACTATAACTTAGCATTGATTGACTTTGACGTAAAATTGATAAATATGTATGTCACACCTCTCCTCGGGCATGTGACGTAGATAAAAAATCGCGTTCTCATCGCTCTTTGTGTGGAGGGGAAATAATTTGTTTCAAAAGTTTCGTCTGGGATTGGTTTCACGTGACTGTCAAACAAAACGAGTGTCGCAGGTGTTCTCATTTTGAACACCCAACTCAAAATGCAGACGAAATTCCATAGTGAGGTTATAAAATTCTAACAAATGCAAATAACATGCCTCAACTCCAATGTAGCAGTTATAAAAATAAAATTAAAGCAAATTTTTCTTCTTAGAATTTGGATTGACCGTGTTAAATCCAAATAAATCGTGCATAAGAAGTTTGTGTAAAATTATAATTGTGTGAACTTAATTTCGATGAAAACAAAAACTTTTTCTATAGCTACAGTGGTTCTTCTTCTTTTTTGCATATATCTTATTTTTTGCTACAACAAATCTTTGATAAAAAATCTAATAAGTGTATTTTACAGATTTTATCAAGTTGTTAATGATAACAAAATAAAGAAAAAGATATTGAAATCTACTTGCAACAATTATACACCTCAAACTTAGTACCTCCAAAACTGTCGAACAGCAGAAATAACATTTTCGCTCTACTAAACTAATCGTGTAAAATAACAAGAGAGGAAGGATTTTTACCTTAATTAATAAAGCGAAATAGAAAAATAAATTAATGAAACGAAAATAGAGAAAGAAAAAAAAACATTTAATTTTGATCTACAAATGACATGAACATAACAAAACCAAATCTCTGTAAAATCCAGGCGAAGATTAAATATAAATTATTTTAAAGACACGTTTTCAGTATCTAATCCCAATATTAATATTTTGATATTTCGTAATTTTTGCTTAAGGAAACCGAAGAAAAATGGAACATTGACAACCCACTCATTGCTTCATAGAATATTTATTCAAATATATATTTTGTTCAGTATTTTAACACATTTGATTCGAATAAGTCATTAAAAAAAAGTTAAATAAATGTTAAAACGGCTGGCGAGTCAAACGGTATTACCTAATTAATTCGTCAGAGCCATCGTAAAACTAGGTCATGTGTACAATGAAAAAGTGTTCTTCGGAGATTCAAAAACATCCTTTTTAGCTAACGAGAGCAATTTAGTAATGTTAGCTTTTCTTGCCAGAACTGTTCAACAACTTCTTTTCAACTCTGCATCCAACCCATGAGGGCTTTAGGACCATTGATTAACCCTATTTCCTTTATAACTTGATTCACCGTCTCCTACTCTGGGAGAGATAAAAAAGACGTAACATAAAAAGTAAACAAAAACATCAGGAGGAAAGTAAAGAAAAGCAATTCAGTGAGGATCCAGCCATAAAGTAGATTAAAATAAGTCAGAGAAGGGGGGGAAATGCTCCTACGCTAACATTGATGCTATAAGAACGTGTTGCATTAAGGTTGTAGACAAACCCACCTTTAACTATCATATATATATATATATTACACTTATAATTTTTAACATTATATGAGTTCTCTTAGTAAATTACAAACATAAGCTCCTCAAATAAAAACTCAATTAAAATTAAGAATATAAAAACTATAAAACACCAAATATTGCAAATTGCAGAAAGTGTAATATTACATAATATTCCAGAAAACATATTAAACATATAAATAATTAAAATAAAGGATAAATCAGTAAATCAACAAAAATTGTTACAAATTGCAAAACATCTAAGCCTAACCAGGACAACGAAGCATATCTCAAGCGAAAAGGATTGGGAAATTTAACACGAAAATGCAAAAATGGACATAAAGAAATTCTAATCTGTCTCAAACTTGGGACTCAGAAATGTGCGTTTATACCAGTATTACAGATACAATCATTACAACGTGAATGAATTACATTATTAAAGGATGGTATAAAACAAAAGTTAAGCAGAAATCCACATTCAAAACAATAATTCAACCAAATAGTATAAAGAAAGTATAAATAAAGGAAACAAATTCTTTAAAACAAAGTAATTAAACGTTTCTATTAAAAATTATAATTATTTATACACAAAATTAAAATTTTTTAACTAAACTTTATCCTTTATACCATGAAAAAACTTTACCACTTAAGTGAAAACAAATGATACATTGAAGCCTTTCTTCCAATGTGCCGCGATGTACAAAGAAATTTTTCACTAAACATTTTGAGTGATTTATTATGGCAAAGCTTTTAATTGGAAACTTTTTAAAAAAAAAGATTAGCAAAACAAAGATTTGATTATAAGTTTTGATAAGTATGTTATATGTAGACTATTCCCATAATCATAAATAAATAATTGTAGATGTATAAAAAGAATATATATATATATATATATAATATTTCAATTATCTTAAATCATTTTTAAATGCAAAAAACTTCTTATAATTATTATTTTTTTAGAATAGAGCATCTAACTAAATTATTATTTTTAATAATATTATTAAATATACTATTTCTAAAACTAGAAATATGTAAATACCTACTACAGAAAGGCACTTAAAATGAAATTTAATGCTGTCTCTCGAGTCATAAATATGACTAATAACTCAATTACATATAATTTTCCAGCGAATGTCTAAATATTCTGTTTAGACTTACTTTTATTTGTTTGAATCAGATTTAAATATGTAGGATGAAAAGATAAATTAGGATTAGTTTTAAGAGGCATATTATAATTCAATACACGTAGATCATCATATTTATAAATAATAAAATACTCTCAAAAAACAATGTAAGTGAATATTCGCCAAACTATTACTCGTAAGTCTTCCATGTGGAATGCCTGTAGTTTGCTTAAATTATTTTAATTTTTATAATTAATATAATTTTCTCTAAGTATTATATTCAATAAAGATTCAAATTTGTCATAAGCAGATACTTCCTTCATATTATAATGGTCATAAATAATTAACAATACCTGAACTAGATCATCTACGCCAATCGGATTAAAAAGGTCCTCAAAATCACAATATGTCTTTCACATTCTTAATAATATTTAAATTATTTTTAATCATATCTGTTTTATTAAATTTATTCATAGAATATTCAATAATTGTTTTGAAATAATTTTCTGCTTTTGAAATGTAAGTATTAAATCATTAATGACGGTTTTAAATTTAATAGGTATTTATAAAATTTTGGATTAATAAAAAACTGAAGAAATTTTATTTATTATTTGTAATACTAATTTTTTTTTATAAATCGCTATAATTCGATTGTTTAATTCTAGGTCACAAAAATTAATTTTAAATAAGAATTATTCCCTTCCATATGTTCATTAAAATTAAATTATAACTAATAATTGCATAATCACTTGAAATTTTGCATATACATATATTCTAAAGCCTGTTACAACATTAGATATATTTTTCATCTTTTTGTATTTTCCAAAAATTTTGTATTACAAAATGGTTATATATATATATAAAATTTTGATAGTAAAAAAAGAGATTTGGTAAACCACTAGTAATCTTTTCTTAGACGAAAAGCGAAAGATGTACGTTTCCAGTTTCTGACTCATAAAAATAAGAACAACAATGTGTAGGATATATAGTGTAATATTACCACATCGAAAAGTTTTAGGGAAGAAAAATATTTTTGAGTTTGAGTGAAAAACTTTAAAGGGAAAGTTGATCTACGGAGAAAGCTTATCATGGTATCAAATATGTAAAACAACGGAATGTTTTTCTTTTGAAAATGGTTAAAACGGAGAGAGAGAGAGAAAAAAAATTCTATATTTTCCATATCCATCACAGGAAATGAACCATGTTCTTATTTTTGTCTTTTAAAAATTAACTTTATATTTCTTTATCACTATAATGACTGGATACTTAAATTGGGAAAATAGTTAATATCCATAATTTGTCAGTTAATACTTTAGTTAATATATCTATAACAAAAATTTAAACGTTACAAAGTGAGTAATATTTAAATAAGAATAAAATATTTAATTAAAAAAACAGTGGTGTTTAATTTACTAACTTAAGTTTTGATTATGTTTTTAAATTTTTTATTCACGGTACGCTATATATGACGTTTCCCTCTTTTCTCTTTAAATAATTTTTAAAAAAAATACAACATTTATGAAGCCAGTTATTTGTTTCTTAATATCAAAACTATAAATCAATTTTAGCTTTTGAGTCAAGCAGTGAAGATACTGCAATTACTTTTAGCCGAATAAGCATAACAGAAATTTTTTTTCTTAATTTCAATCAGGAATAGTTCGATCATGGCATTCAAATATAAGTAAGAAAGCTAAATAAATATATAATTGTTTTACCTTACGCATAATTTAATTCAATCAAACATATAAGTGCTTCTTACCTGAAAAATAAAAATATATATAAGAATCTACGTAGACATTAATTACAACAAAATGCAATTAATAATCATTTGGTATGTACTGAATCTCAATTCCATAATTCTTTTTCAAACCGGAATAATGATACAATATCTATATAAATGTATCTTATATAAATAATTTATGCTTCATGATCATAAAACTTACTAAATAATTGATAAAACTTTATATAAATTTCGCAGGGAAAAAAAAGGCAGACAATCCGGACATCGAGGCAAAATAAAATGACATTATAAGTTTCTTGAATCTCATGTACCATATAGAGGAATAGAATCACATATAGAGGGAAAATGAAATATATTTTATTGAATAAAAGACATATGCACCAATATTAAAGCTATTCAGTTCGCAAACTTATGTTTCTAGCTTCTACAAATTCAAAACAACTTAGAAAAATCTGCTAGAAAATATACCAGTATTTGTTGAAAGACAAATATTTTAGCGTTACAATAAGACTACATGATATTTTTGAATACCTATAATTTCATGCTACGTTTCTCTTTGATCTTATCTTATTTTTACGCTTGTTTTCAATAATATATTTTTTATGATACTCGATTATTATTTTTTATTCAAAATAAATTGAATAATTGCATTATAAGATTAAAATTACAGTACTTTAAAATATCGACTTAAGGGGACACAGTTCTTTTCGAGGAACTTTTTTTAAAATTAGATATTTATAAGAAAAAAAAAATATTCACTTTATTTGAACACACATAAAATATGCATTTTATACAAAAAATTATTAAATTTTTGTTTCAAAATATTTCAATATTTTAAAATTCCTATTATATTTACAAATTTTAACACTTTTAAGAAATGTTTTTTGCTCAATTTCTTAGAAGTGCATGGGTTAAATTTTTAACAATTCAATGCATCGGTTAGATAATACTAATAATATTTATTATTTTACAAGTTCTTTTCTATCCGACTCTACGAAATAAAGTAAAAAACTGCTTTGCCGAATTGTGTGGATTTTCTTAAAAAATAACTCTTTACGTAAATCTTTATTCTATGCACAGAATTATCAAAGATATAATGCAAAACAACTAGAAAATTTTTTACAATGTTGTGCCGATTGAAAACAAAAGCCTTTTAGAACTCGGCCATCATGAAAAATAAAAAGCTGAGAAAAAGCAGATTAAAGTTTTGAAGGTCATTAAAACGATTTGGCACACTGTTAAAGAAATTTAAATAACTAGCTAAATAATGTAGTTAGAGCTGTAAAATGTTGTACATGTATTTAGAAAAATCATACAATTAAAACGAAGTGTTAGTTTTTTTCGATATTTTGATGATTTTTAGGGTCCCCTTAAGCGCTTCAATAGACTTTTTATACACAAATCCATCAATACAAAAGAAAATACCAGTCGTAAATCTATTTTCACTTCAGCAAATACCAGGTCAAGTTAATCATGGTAATGGATCCTCTCTTCTCTCTCTGATTTCATAAAAGGAGAGAACGTTTGATTTACAATGCCCAGTTACTTTCTCGGGGGGAATGCGTCTTATAATACATTAATTCAATTTCATCTTCATTTAAATGAATGACTTAAAATTAAGATGAGCTGGTACCGATAAAATGTCCCTTAATTAAACACAAATGTGATATGACTTTATACAGGAGTTTTTCTTTGCATTAGACTTGTTGAAAAATATTAAATGTTTTTTGTGTTTCAAACTGGTAGTTTTTATCGAACATCAAAACAATGCTGTGATATATAATGAGAAAAAAAAAAAAAAAAAAAACTCACGTTATCTTTTTAAGAACCAGAATTTTTTTTTTAACATCAGCATTCTGTGAATTGTTAAGGTAATTTTAGAACAATAAGATGTTAGAGCTAAAAAAAATTATAAACGTTAATATTTTGCATTTTAGGACCCCAAGCATATTTCAGAGAAAAGACAGTACGTAGCCTTACTAGTACATCAAACTATTGCGCAATTCTTAAGGGGTGTGTGCAAGAAGTATTCGTATTAGGAATGGGAAATAGGGTATTAGGAATATGAAATTAGAAAAGAGCAAAAGAATACTCATTGTAGTATAATCCATTGACTGTTTTTCGTTTTTCTCAGGAGACCATGAGTACGACGCCTTTTAATCCCTCTCTTGAACTTTTCTGACCGATAAGATAGTACAATTTACGTTCTTTGTGCAGATTAACCGGAAGCTAACCACACATTGTTTCAATCATTGCTTCATTTCTGTCGTATAGTAACAAATACCGGTCTGATTGATGACGACAACTCGAAGTGGCAGCAATCAAATCTTAATTTGTGGCAGCCATTTTCTGCTAAATCAAAACTAACCAATGAGTCAGAGTCAAATTTGCTTTGGCGCCATTTCACAGATGATAACTCAGAATGGTTACACCAACTTGCCTTAAAAATGCCATCTGTTTTCAAAAACATGTACATTTGGAACTATTTTCGTATTCCCTACATGAGCTTTAACAATGAAGTTCCTACCATCTGGAAGAGCTTTGATAATGATAATAAACGAGAGCTCCTCGCCGAGAAGTGATTCCCAAATCCATTTATGATCCTAGATTTATAATAAAAATGTGTAGTTCCGCCAAAAGCCCCTCTCGGTCATTTTACAACCCCATCAGATAATTTTCAATAATTTCCTAAAATATCACCCATTTCAGAATGGCCATAATTCCATTGAGGCCACTTATGATGGGGTTACTGTTTTCCTTAATCGTTAAAATTCATTTTCAGAAAAGAGTAAAAATATTTAAATAGTTTCAGCGCACATATTAATTTTAGATAAAAGCCTTTTAGCTTTCACCAAAACTTCCGTGATCACGTTAATGAAATTCTGTGCTCTCTGCGGGGTCAACCACCGAATGAACGACGTTAGAAACGATTGGGATCGACATGGAACTCCCGCCCTGGAGAATTCATCTGATCCAAAAATGAGCATTCTTTTCTCGAATCAAGAAATCTTGCGTAGAATAATTGAAGTAGCAAATTATTTTCTCACGGAAAATGCGCCGAACGCGTTTCATAAATTGGAAACACTTTCCATGGGAATAGAAGAATTACTCGAGCAGAACTCAAACCGAAAATTTGCAGTGGAAGATGAAAATTAGGTTTTTCATGGTTTTCGAAAGTAAATGTATGTTTGCTGTGGTGAAAAGTAAAATTTTGGTATTTGAAAGAAGAAAAAAAAGCAATCCCACTCGAATATCTATTTTGTTTTTATTTTTACATTGCGAAAAGAATAGAATAACATGGAAGCATTTAAAGTTGCATGTTATCTCAATTCACACAGATTCACAATTTCGAGAATAGCAATACTAATCGAACATATATGGATTTAAGATTAAGAATACTCCGTAATAACAGAAGTTAATTGATTGTAAAAATCATAATATTTAAGAGATGATATCATTTCCCAGAATCCACAATATATTATTTTTGTGTAAAAAATAGAATACTTTCATGGGAAAACATCGATCATTTATATTTTTAGCGGTATATTTATTGTTTTCTAGAATAATAATAAGTTTTTAGAAGAAAAATAAAAAGAACATTATCATCGAGAAATTTACAATAAATGATATATGGTATATAAACAGCCTAAAATAGGTTTACTCTTATATTGATAAAGATCCAACGTGTGGAATAATGAGGTAGCTTCTGGTGAAATGGAACTGAGACTCAAAGTTCTCACAAGAAGTGGTGTGGAGTCGAATACCATCTCATCCCTTCATTGAGGCTTCAAACTACGAGGTCCAACGCCAACAGTTCTTCCGTTTTTCTAGAGTATAACTTTGACTCACATTTCTTACTCAAATTAAAAACTATTATAAATATTAAAATGATTATGAAGAATACAATCAAGAAAAGAGAATTAGCTGGATTTTTCTTACATATCCCCATTTAAATAATACCTACTGAAATGAGATCCGGAAAGAAAAACAACATTCAACTTTGAAAAGGAAAATGATTTATTGGAAAAAATAATAATAAAGTATCGATGAAAAATAACTTTCCCACCAGGTTATTTAAAATTGAAAGTGGTTATTTTATTTAAAAAAAAGGAACATGAATTTTTTTTTCAGACTATTAAAATCTCCCATTTACATTATTAGCCAGAAATTCATTGTCTTGTTTATCGAAAGCCACTACTCCAATAAGTTTTGCAGAGACCGAGAAAAGACACGGAATGCTATGGAGCTATAAAATATTCATAACTGTTTAACGTACAATTACCTGAACATCTGAAAACACCAGTGTCCGAGAATGAATTGTGCGAACTGGATTCATCGCTAAGAATGGGAGAATTCAAGAGTGATTTGAAAACGACCTACTCAAGGGCCAGTCTCGAAGACAAACGTTCACCCAGATGAAAAACTCATTCAACAGTCAGGCTCTTGCGATTCGGCAGTCGCATCCAGACGAAAGGGGAATAACAGCAATAGAAAAGTAACTTGTGCTGTCTATTCACTACGCTGCAAAGATAGAGAATTGAATTCTCGAAGACCATTTCTAGTGGAAAGAAGAAAGTCAGTGTCCACACTATTTGTTTGCAAGTACACGTACTTACTATTCTATAACTTTCGATACTCTAGAAAGCGTGACACAGAATCCTGTACTATTTTTTTGAGGCAATGTATCGCGGAAAAAATATTCGAAAGAAAGAAAATTCTCAACGGTACATATATACAGTGGCCAGAAGAAAACATAAACCTGTAAGAAAAGAATTGTTATTTCGCTTCACTTTTTTCTTCTTCTTTTGCGCTATACCCGACGCCGTTTAACTTTTGTTTGATGAAAGGTCATAAAGGAATGAGACCTTAGAGGTGAAGTGGGGGTGAAGGATTTTGATAGCCTCTTCACTTGAAAAGGAAGTGTCCGAGAGATATTTATATAAACCATTAGAGTTAAAGAAACGATTTCTTTTATAATGCTGAATGGACTGATACAATAGAATTTTTTTTGTCAAAAGTTTTCTACAAGTGAGATGAAAAAATATAATAACAATTTTTAAAAGGGTATGGAAACTGTTGCGTCTTAAAAATTTTAGTGTACAGCCTTATTTTATTTCTTCTAAACCTCATTCTTTTATTTCTCTTAAAGACTGGATGACTCTTTTTCATTCCTGAATACATTATTAAAGTAAAAACTTTGCAGAACATCAGGTAAGATAAATATGTCAAGCGAATTCTACGCACGAGCTAATGTTTCGTTATAGGTGGATTGAAATATGATTAGAAAATACTTTTAAGAATTATGTAACAAAAGTTTTTATTTCTTCTAAAAAGGACAGTAATATCATTTTAGGCTTTCTCAAGATCTTGATAAATTAAAACTATCACTTAAATTCAAGATGTATTTTTAATTTTCAAATATTACGCATGCTGAAAAACGAACTTTTTAAGAATCCGTAATAACAAGGAATCAAGTTACTAAAATGGGTATTATATAAAGTACCATAAATGAGAGATTTTTTATTGTTTCAGCTGTCACGTGTTATTCAGAGGGAAGATTTCTTAATATCCTTTGTTTATATGGTACTTTTAAAATAATTCCATTCAACATATCCGAAACATAAATTTTAATGCTTCCATAAGACTTGTGAATTCCAAAATAATTCCAGTTCATCTACATTTAAGAATTTATTTCCATAAAAATTACTATAGCTCTAAAAATACTTTATTCAAAAGTTCGCTGATGACAGAGAAGGCAAAGTTTCATAGATAAATAAAGAACAACTCGCAAAAATATTGAATAAAGTGTGTCTCAAGATGCATAAAACGAATCAATATCTTTTTAGCTGCCTTTCTTTTTGGGATTTATTTGGAGAATGGGAAGAACTTTATTGAATGTCAGAGCCCCGTGCTTTTATGGCCATTATCTTACAGAGCCTCTGTTGTGTTGGTAAGTAAGCTATTCAACAATTTTTATGTCCTGCTTACTTAAAATACGCTTGGAATACATTCAGTTTACTCATTTAAATGCTGAATAAACTAACTCGAAACCCACTTCAGTATTGTTTTGTTAGAGCTACTTTTAAAAAAGGAACACTTTTCTTCTTCCGCATTTGAATAAAAAAAGTATTGCAGAAATGGCCTTCTCTCTACGCTTCCTTTCAATAATTGCTTGGAATCGTCATTAAAAAGCCAAGGTACTTGAATTTTACATCAAAAATTGTAGCTTAAATTTTAATAATACATCCTAAATTCAATTTATTTCATGCAATTACTGAAATACTTATATAAACTCAGTGTATTTTATTTTATTCTAGATTGATCGAAAATCGCAGAAGTTTCCCTTCGAATTTATAATTAATGAATTGCATGTGTCCCATGCATTAATCCACTAAAAACATCAATTACTTTTAAATAATATTAAATTAACGTTGTTTTCTCCAGTTACGTAGTTTGGCCTTTTTCCCCTTAGATTTTACTATTGTTTCAGGCAGGTATTATTTAACTAATTCGTTCCAGGAATTATATATATATATATATATATATATATATATATATATATATATATATATATATATATATATATATAAAGTAATTTTACATATTTAAATTATTTTACTCGTTATTTTTTCGTACAGCTAACTTTGGACTATCCATGATTTTTTTCTGAACTAGTCTTGTAACTTTTTATAAATTGAAATGCGTAAAATAAAGCCTTGACCGAACCAAATGAAACATGATCTACGCAAATTAGATGAATTTAAGAAACGTAATAAATAGAAAAGAAGAAACGAAAACATGAGTGAAGCCAATCGAATAGAGAACTATTTGGAAGCTAGCAGTTAGAGGATAGTGATTAACATCAAGTAGTCGTAGTTGACGAGTGTGAACTTGCATCGATAGTTGTCGGACTGTTTTGTAGAGAACGGAATCCGCTCGCTCTTCCAGGGTGAGTTGACTTCCCATTCAAAACCACCAGTTTTGTGATTAATCTCACTCGACCCCGAGCACACGGGAAAGAGATATAACTTTGATAATCTTTCTAAAATACATTAAATCGCACTGAGGTTTAGTAGACAAAGAGAGAGTATTGTCATAATTGAAGCAATTTAAAGAAAAATAAAACTAAAAAGTTTAATCATCTGTTTCCTATTCAATTGACTGTGATATTTTTTGTGTGCTTCGGCTTTCAACTTGTTAACTATTTAGCTCGCAAATGATGACCTCCGAAAGAATGACACGGAGTCGTTCATAAATACATTTTATAAGATACTAGAGAAAAATATTTTTTTTACATCTCAAGCGTGCGTAAAAAAAGTACAATATAAATTTTCTTTTTAAAAAACGAATGTTATAGATACAAATCTAAAAATAAGTAAATTTTAAAAGATTCATTTGAAAATTCTTTCTCAAATCATGTTTACTTCAAAATACTTAACTTTTGTTTCGCTAAAATAAGGAAAATTCGTTCATTGATAATTTCCTACGCAATTATAATTTCAAATGGAGAGATCAGTTTTTAGCGTATTATTTTATTCACAATTCAAATAGAAGATATCTGAAAATCCTTTTCAGTCAATTTTTATCGATTCCATTTGCACTAAAAATATGAATACTTTGTTGACGAATAAATAATCGTCATTATCAAGATTTGCATTCAATCTTAGGGTATCCCAAAAAGGAACACCCTGGAAGATATGTTTATAAAAAAAAGTATTTAAAACGTTGTTTAAAAAATGTTGCGAATTATTGCTTTAAAAACTCGTAAAAATTGCTACTTTCGCCAGTTGCATTTTCAATATAACACTCAAGTACACTTTACGGATAAAACTACCTTATTAGAAAGGAGTAATCTCCATTGCAGTTAGATAATATCATAGACCATAACTCAAAATACACTTTGCATTCAATTCCTTACAAACATTCCCTTGACATCGATGGAAATGTATTTTGTTCAATGTTTCTCCCAAGGCATCATCTTTCGGAAACATTATATGTTTTTTCTTTATCGTTAAATATATGTTTTCATTAGTAATTGTTTTCATGTCTCATAAAATGCTCCAGAATTTTTATTCTTTTTTATTGATCTTTTTGTATAATATTACTGAATGAATACTGCTATTATGTAGTTATGATGCAATATGTCACTTTCATTTGTGCTAGCAAAAAAGAAAAAAAAAAGGGTGAAGAACTCGTAAAAGAATCGAAAACCTCACTTCGAGAAGAAAATAGATACAACTTTTTGTTATAGTTTCTTCATCTCGTATTGATTAAAAGGAATGTTAATCGATACCATCGACGGTGAAAAAGGGAAAAAAATGGAAATCTTTGTATTGAAAAAGAGAGCAATGTTTGTAACATACTTTCTAGCATTTAGGGAAGAAAAATTCTTTCAGCAAGTTAATCGATTGATAAAAGATTTAGACAACGGTCTATTGCTTCTACTTTGTGTGTAGGTATTATTTAGTAAATAAAAAAAAAGGATCCGTTGTTAATTTATTAAATACAAAACTAATAAATTCATTTTAAAAGTACTTCTAATGCTATTTTTAATGTTGTTACCAGAGTCATACTTTAAAATGATGAAAATAATACTGTTTTATTGCTTTAAAAATGCAAAGTGTTCAGAAATTATTCGATGTAAAATACTAAATTTACATTTATTTCAGAAATAAAATAAGCAAAATAATGTTTCTTTTGGGTAATATTTAAGTTTCGTCTTTTTATATTCTAAACAAAAAAAAAAAAAAAAAAAATTAACTGTCAGTATTAATCAAAGTGTACAGTGTGTAACTCATCACATATTGGTTTTCATTTTTGTAACAAAATGTATTTCACTATAAAATAATTTCCATAACAGGAATAATTAAATATTTTTAAAATCATCATTATAAACATCATTTCATACAAAAAATATAATTCGAGGAATATAAATAAAGAAAATCGTAAATTAATACAGCATTTTTATTTGTACGTTTTGCGTTATAAGCATTACAACAGAAACACAATAATATTCAACATCAAAAAATCTTACTCACCTCACGTAAAAAGTTTCAGAGGAAAAAAGCAATGAACACGGTAGACTAAGTTTAGAGGGGAAAAATAACCAAGTTTCTTTTTCAGTGGGATTTTGTTTCTTCGAAACCTAATGAATTTTAAAGAAACTACATTTTCCTCCAAGGAGTTTCACCTCAGGGAATTACAATGAAACCCCATTACAAAAATTTACATCAGAGGAAAGAACCTAAAGTATCCTAAGCTTCTGAAGAAAGATTTTAAATGAATCGAAAAAGAATTAATACAAAAAATTCGCACTTCTTAAAACAGAAACATAGCATGGATTTTAAAAAGCATTTATATTTATAATCCCATTTTTAAAGATAA
The DNA here is from genome assembly GCA_019974015.1 of Nephila pilipes. NCBI lineage: Eukaryota > Metazoa > Arthropoda > Arachnida > Araneae > Nephilidae > Nephila > Nephila pilipes. The sequence continues at coordinate 475,086 of BMAW01051769.1, forward strand.
ATTAAATCCTTCCAAATATAAAAATATATTTTATGATTTTATTTGCTTCCGAAGCATTGCGCATTTTATTTTATTTTGAACTTTCCTAAAACGAAATAAATTTTTGCTCACAAACCTAATGAATAAAAATTGGACAATATTGGTAGGAAAAAGTAAAACTTGACAAGTTTTTCTACCTTAAAATATCCAAACTCAACACACGCAGTTGCTATAAGAAAACAAGAAAAAAGAAAGAGAGAAAGAAAAAAAATTCAAGTAATGTATTCGTAAAAAAAAGTAAATAAACAACGCACCGAACTCTTCAAGTTTTATTTTCTTTCAGGAATCTAATGAATTTTAAAGAACCTAGCGTTTCCTTTGAAAGATCTTTTTACGAAAACATTATCACGAAAATTTGCATCTGATGCAACCATCCAAAAAATTTCCGATCTTAACAAGAAACAAAGAGCTTTTTTCGATAAATCAAAATGTTCGCGTACAAGAAAAGAAAGGTTAAAGTTCTTCAAACAGAAGTCTTAGCCGAACACAGAGTCTGAAATTCTAATTTATCTCCGAAGGTGGGGAAAAAATTGATGAATTGCTTTCGGGAAATGACGCTGATGAACCAACTTTGCAGCCGGTTTCCCGTCTTTTGCGGTTTCATTTCTTCGTTCTTTTATTACATTGCACCAAACAAAATAGACAGGATGACAAGTACTCTTAAGAAATATAGAAACAATTACTTAACAATAATAACAACGTTAGACAACTTCTCTTCCAGTAGCGATGCTGCCAATCTTAAATGTTGTTTCTACAAGATTGTAACAAGAGAATAATGCTCAGTCCAATTGGAAGTCAGACACCACTTTCATTTGAATTGATTGTGCGTGTGTAAGATCTTACATGCCTAAACATGCAGGCTTTAATACGAGTACATGAAAAACTATAACTATGAACATATATTACAAATATTTTCATTTAGTGTTGATGGGAATTCAATGCATGCACGCATGTTTATTGGATATAAAAATATGAGAGTGTGTGCGTAATGAACTTCGGATTTGCCGGACCGTGAATTCTCACCTACGACTGCGTCACATGGGCTCTTGAAAAGTCTAAATTAGGGAAAGTCAAACAAGTTCAAAGACGATATATTTTAAATTTAAATTAAAAAAGCTGAGAACACTTAAATTAAAAAAAAATGTTATTAATCGAATCAAATAAGATTTTACAAAATTGCACAATTTAAACATCGAATTAAGTACACACATTTTAATGCTACCATTTCAAACGATGATAATTATATATTATTACTTTCTTAAAATTTCAATATCATTTAACGGCGAATACATTTAATGTTATTACTACCTTTAAAGTTGCATGTACTTGTTACCATAAAAAGAAGGAAAAACCAGGAAAATTGTGATTGCGAAATTTCTATTTGATGGAATTTAATGAAATTTGGAAAAAAACGTTAAGAAAAAAAAAGAGGCTTCAAAAATCAGGCACAAAACAGAAGCACTAAGCTTATTTTCTGGTTTGAAAATAATCTACGTGAAATCCTGCCAAACAGCATAATACCAAAATTCAATGCATGATTAGCTTCAATATGGAATGGGATCACTTCGAACAGATATACTTGCGCGACAATAACGCTCCATGCTCAAAATGAGGTCAATATAAACTCAGTTGGCGATAAAATCTTTTGATTTGCAAAGGTAGTTCTAAGAATATGAAGAACTGTAGAAGGTGGGTTACGTGCAGTAAAACACATTCCACTAGAATATCTCAAACATGCTCAAATTAATTTAAGCCCGGAGAACATGCTAGTCAACCCATATGCAGTACGGCGTCCTCACTAAGGACTCTATCAATCGAACATTTTGTGGTCTTGCATTCTCCTCCAGTAGAATGAAGGAGTTCCCCATTTCATTTCCGTAACTATGATCAATTGCATCAAAAATTTTGTTTCTACATAACCGAGCATTAACGGTGAATCTTGAGATAACAAAAGGTCAGTACAAAAGTCTTTCAAAGCGATACCTACCTAGATACATATATAGGACCCAACAAATCACTATTTCATGGCTATGATTCGAACATAACTCCCTTCCTTCCCTACCAACGATCCTCTTGAGCCACTTTGCAAACGAAATTTGGATTCCGGCGTAAAGAATACATACTTCCAATGACTTGCACTCTAATTGACGCTTGCCCATTGAAACTTTTATTTCGATGGCGAGAAGTCTATACGATGCTGGTCATCTCGCCTACAACCCTCTTTCTTAAATCTTCTCCCCACAGCCTTCTAGTGGCTCTTACAAGAGAAAATCTGAGATGGGTTGATGTAATGGCCGCCTTTCAGTTAGCTGCAAATAGCGGTAATCCGCGGCACTGGTGCACTTTCTCCATTGAACCTTCCAGGAGCTGTTCTTTGAAACGCATTCTCCTTTCTATGGATTACAGAAAGGCTCACATTCAATCATTATACTACATGGAATAGACTGGCCTTCTTCAATCCTCTCAATGGCGTAATTCTTCAGATAAATAAGATGACTCATATCTACATACTGGCCGTCACAAACATTTCACTACGCAGGGTTTTTTTTTTTTTTTTTTTTGCAGAAACTGTAGATTTTTTTTAATGGCTGTTTTCAGAAACATGTTAAATGACGTTAAACGACAGCAGCACCACCAATTTGTAAATAGTATACTGATGCATTGTTAGTTTTTAAGTATACTGCGTCATTTGTATGAATTATTTTACTTATTTCCGTTAATGCAATCGCCTTTTTTTTTTGTTTCCCCTTGATTTTTGGAAACCAGTGTGTTATTTGTTTTGAAATGATCTACTGATAGAATCGCCAAACGACTTTCTAACACTGAATTACCCTCCACACACACAAAACGTTTATTAAAAAAAAACATAATTTCGGGTTTTTTGTTTAATTTTATTTTGCTCTTCTCATTTGAATTCATTGGTAGTTAATGGGTCCAAATTTCGGGGTCAGGTTATATATATAAAAGATGAATTCCAATATGTTTAAGTTAAGAATCTTAACATGAGAAACATTTTTTTTATTAATAACAAATGAGTTTTTTATACCTTTTTAAATGAATTTTCATCCGCATAAAATAAAAAACATTTTTACTAGTAAACATCCAATATTTGATGATGTATAGGAGAAAGCGAATAATATTTTATCAAGCTATCAGTTTTATTAAAAATATTCTTATTAATTCATAATATATGCTAATAAAAAATAGTAAATATATAAATATTTCTAAAAAACTCGAATATATCACATTCTGTTACGATAAATCAAATATTGGTTCAAGAATTCAAATGAAATATGATATTTAACATCGATTGTCTGAATAATCTTCACACAATTTTTGGCTTTATGAAAAATATAAAATGCTAATTTGTAATCTCATAATATATAAATGTTAATTAATCTTCAATATTTACGAATGGTTATCACACTTTTCTAATTATCGATTAAGATTTTAATGCACGTACAAACAACCTTTTATATTTTCACATTTATTTTAGTGTAACATAAAATTTAATATATTGCAATTAAAATTAAAACTCTTTACATAATTCTTACAAGCAGAAACACTTTTTAATAAGGACAAAATGCATTACGAAACCCATTTCAAATTCATAATCAATTACATTTCTATTTAGTTCTGAAAGAAACACACACACACGTAAATCATATATATGTATGTATATATATATTTATACTGCTGTTTGTAGAAAATGCAACACCATGAAAGAATCATCAGAATCAAATGAAATTTAATGCAGAAACGACTTGTACTGATACAAATAAATGATGAAATTTTCAAAACAAAAGAAACAAATTAAGCGTCCGAAATCAGTATTTGGTGCAGCCACCATGCGCTGCAATAAGTGCTGCTATACGACGTGGCATGGAGTCAAACAGATGTTGAATATCTGCTTGAGGAAGAGAATTCCATATCGCTTGTATGCGCAACCAAAGTTCGTCTTTGGAAACTGCAGGACGCGGATCACGATCGAGACGCCGACCAACCATATCCCACACGTGCTCAATAGGCGACATATCCGGTGAATAAGCAGGCCAAGGAAGAAGTTGCATGCGTTGTGCTGAACAGAAGTCTCGAACAGTCCGCGCAACATGTGGGCGTGCATTATCCTGCTGAAAGATAGCTCCAGGGATGCCTTGAAGGAAAGGAACGACTTCGGGCTGTAGCACTTCACGGACGTACCTGTTGCTATTGAGATTACCCTCAATTCGTATCAAATTGGATCGTCCATGATACGAAATCGCACCCCAGACCATAACTCCGGGTGTTCGACCACTATGTCGTTCAATAATACACTCAGGAAGGCAGCGTTGACCGGCATAACGTCTAACACGAACACGGCCATCATGGGTCCACAAATTGAAGCGTGATTCATCTGAAAAGACAACTTGGTGCCAATCAGCTCGCCTGTCTCTGTGCTCAAGAGCCCACTGCCGACGCAGCCGTCGATGATTCGCCGTGAGGGGAATCCTGTATAAAGGCACCCTTGCACGCAATCCACGGCGCAGCAGACGACGACGAATTGACGAAGCCGACAATTGTACACCTGTAGCAGTAGACCAACGTGCTGCCAGCTGCCTGGAGGAAGCTGTGCGATCATTCACCGCCATGCGGAGCAGGTGTCGATCATCGCGCTCTGACGTCACCTTCTGTCGTCCAGTGCCTGTTTTTCGAGTTGTTCGGTGCTCGTCGGTCCACTGCTTCCAAACTCGCATCACTGTGGAACTGTTCCGCTGCATACGAGCTGCTATTGCGCGATAGGAAAATCCTCCTTCTCGAAGGCCGATTATCCTCCCTCGTTCAAACTCCGTAAGTTGCTTGAATTTCTTATTCTTCCGTCGTGGAGGCATACTCAGGTCTCACTAAACGTTTGCCACTAACAAATAATCATAGACTTTTTTCAACGTCCCGCTACAGCACTTTATTTATACGCTTTCAGCATCAATTCAGAGGGCGCTGCGCGCGCCGCGCACGCGCGATGGCTCTGAAACTTTATTAATTTGCATAATATCCTATAATTGACATTTGCTGCGAATTTCATTTGATTCTGATGATTCCTTCATGGTGTTGCATTTTCTACAAACAGCAGTTTACTTTTATACATTCAATAAGTTTTCCTAAAAGCAATTTAAATTTGAAGTAGAAAAGAAAGAGAAAATACTTCATAAATTTAATGATGAATAAAAACATGACGCTTGATTATAACTCTATAAATTTAAGACGAAAGAAAATTGAATTTAACAAACTCTTTTAAAACTATTTCATTAAATATGCATAACATAAAATCGTACTTCCTCTAACTTTCCTCTTTAAGTTTAATGTAGGAAAATGTGTATAAAAAAGTAAAGCAAAATAATAATTAAAAAAAAAACAGGTTTTAGAACATCCCATTTTAGTTATACAAATATAAACGAAAGCCTTCAGATAAAACGCAATTCAGTTAATTGTTTCATCTTGTATAATCGGAAGATAAACACTTAATATGCGAAAAAAAAATTTCGTACGAACTCTTTAAATATTCAAAAGGTACTTCGAAGTAATCTTCGCTCCTGCATTTCATAGCCTTCAAGTGAGAAGAATTACGGTAATATGAAATCACATTATTCAGATATTTCTCTGTTGGATTAAAAAACAAATTAATGGACAGCCAATTCTAGAAATATAAAGCTTTTTTTTATAAAAAAATAAAATAAAAAGATTATTCTTTCCTTATATTCACTTCTTTTGAAAGAAATTAAATCAGATTTCATAACCGAAACATGTAAAAAGATATCCAAGGTTATTTTGCAAGTTAATTGATTTTATTTCGAAAAAACATTTGTGTAACATGATTTTTATAATTTCGTTTTGAAGACCTATATAAAACTTCTATACACAAATATAGAACACGCAACTGCCGTTACTGGTAAAAAATATAATTTTAAAAAACCGAGGGACGAAACTTTTAGGAACTAAAATTCAAAGGGAAATCAAATTTCTAAATTAGTTCAGTAAAAAAAAATAAATTTTTAGCCAGAACTTATACGTTTATGATAATTTTTTTTAACAAATCATTTTAACAGAAAGAAGAACATGTTCGTCATATAATATTCTTCATGAAATGGAAACCAGAACATTAAAGGTAAAAAGAACTAATGATTAAAAAATGAGTTTCTAATATATATATATATATATATATATATATATATATATATATATATATATCAGTGCATGCGTGCGTGTATCAAACTGATTTATTCAGACATGCATTGTTGTTTTATATCTATTTATGAGTAGCTAATTTAAACTAGATTCAAGATTCATGGATATCAAATATTTCCAGAAACATTGGAAAATACAAAAATGAGCAGTTTCTGTTTTGTCCACTAATTTGGTTTCAAAATGCTTATATTTTACAGTTTAAACATTTAATAACCACTAAATAAGATAAAATGTCATGTTAAAAAAGTTAAATTTTATTAAATGTGACGGAATAATTCAAAAACATATTAAGCATTAAAAAATATTTATTTTTAAATTTCGACGCATTACAAGCGATTTTTTAATATTCTTGTTTTGCTCAAATAATACAAGCATGCGAATGAGTTAATATTTAGAAGGGGAAATTAATTCCTTAGTTTCCTCTTGAACTTTTTTTTTATTCCAATTCAAATATAAACCTGTAAGTAAATATATAATTTCTGAATATTAGTAAGAACACTAACCTGGATTAATTTCCATAATAATATAATAATAATACAGAAAAGGAAAGAAAAACTCTAAAAGCAAAATAATCATAAGTAAGTTTCAACAAAAAAAAAAATCATAAAACAAAGATGAATTTTATATAAATAACACTTCATTCACAAAGAAACATTCTTAACGGAAGATTTTTCTTATCACGTTTTCAATAATTATTCAATAATAAAAAACAATCATATCCAACACGATTTAACTCCATTTGTAATGGCCTATAAAATTATTATTTGTTTCTTATTGATTGGTAATAAATGAAATAAAACATATTATACTAAATATTAAAATACTAATTTATGAAAAAAAATCTCTTTTTTAAGTGTAAAATGACAAATTTGATATTCACTCGAACATATGCAAATCATTTTTGTTTCATCAAAATAGATATCAATATTTGTAACACTGTCAACTATCATGTACTTCGAAATACTGCTCAAAACAAATTGTTTGTCTAAACATTATTGATATACTTTTTTAGAATATATGTAATCATCTTAGTCCAACGTGCTAAGATTAAAATTAAATCACAATACATGGAAATACAAATTAACTAACAAATAACCGTCCTCTGAAATATATACATTGTAACGAATTTTTGAGATAAATCTTTCATCAAAATGGCGTTCACACAAAGTTAAAACTCTTTCCGCCCCTTTAATTCATTCGCAATAAATGACAAATATTTCAGCCCCGTTAATTACGCAGAACAAAAAAAAATCTTATAAATAAATTTTGAAACATTAAAAAGTAAACTGTGATATATAAACATCCCCATGACTTTAAAAAGGAATCTAGGTTTTAGAAAACAATAAAACCACTATAAACAAAAATTTGTAATACATAGAATTTATTTTCAAGTTTAAATACGTTTATTTTAAAGAGCTGTTTAAATGTCCCTCTTATTACAATATTTGCAACCCTTTATGTTTCTCAAGACATTTCTTTTCCATTCACAAGACGAATAAATATTTTGCCTAAATTGTAAAAAATGTAACAATACCTAGATAAATTATATTAAGAAAATAAAGAAGCAATAATTATTCTAGAAAGACTGCAAAAGAAACAGTCAGTTCTAAACAAAATAAATACCTTTACAGTGCTTCTGGCCAGCGCATAAACAGCAAAATATAACACCCCCAAAATATCAAAGAAACGACTCATTTTTTTTTCCCACAGAAACCAATCCGCTATAATAAATTGTTGAGAGGAATCCACTTGCCGAACTGTCGTTCACCAGGATCGACACTTAAACGTAGACACGACAACTATTTCCAACACGCGACGCGTCGTGCTGCCACACAATCCGAAATGCATACTTGATGAATACTGCGTGTAAACGCGAATGAAATTTACCTGATGTGCTAATTGCTTGGCAGCCGTCCATTCGGATGAATATGATACAGCGTTAAACTATACGCCAGGGTCAAGGCAAATAACCTCATTAGGAAAGTAACGGCAAGCAATGAACTAACGAGTCAGATGTTTATGCAAACTAAGCGTACGGTAACTGCGGAAAAGAAATTACGATTGTTGCCAAGCAAGCAAAAACGCTCCAAATGGCAATGAATAATTAAATGAGATGAATTTTCATAAAGGTGGAAATATTTATTCAGATGCATATTAATTACAGATGCGTTCAACAAACAGAAAAATGCATGCTTTCAATGAAAGAGATGGTTTAAGTCAGACGAAAGTTTGCGTTTAATGGAATAGTTTCTTTGATTTATTAGGAATTCGCTTTCCACAAGCAGTACAAAATAAGATCAACGTTTTCTAACGAATGTTTTAGTTTAGTTAGAAAATTGAAGCGGAATTTTGAGTTTTTAATCCAGAGTAATGACTGAATTCTGCGCTCACTCATTATAAATGAGTTATAATATGAAATACACAGAATTTGAACGCTTCATGAACGTCAGAATATTTTTGAATTCATATATTCAATATTGTTGGACACTTTTTTCTATTTTAAATTTTAAGCCGAAAGGACATTGAATCGTTCCAATGGCACATGTCAAAAAGATTAATATTATAATGCAGAAACGAATATAAAATTATAAGCGTAAATAAAACAGAAGAAAGGACTAATAAAATAAGCCATGTCTAAATAAAATAATAACTCTGTTTTTTTTTCTTCTTCAGTACTGAGAAAATGTATTTAAACTAGGAATGAGGATAGTGGAAATGGCATTTCTGTTTTTTGCAGCTTCATGGTACGTGAAAGTACTTTAAAATGATCCGAAACTCACACTTCTTTAGAATTCGTATCCCAATTGAATAAAAAGTGCCTTCAAAGAAGCCTCAGGAGATGCAATCCTTATGGAATTATACATGTCAAATGCAATATCATGCGCTAGATTACTTTTCTGCTTAAGCATGATACACTTCTCTTTCTCCCTCCCCATTCTCCCCCATTTCTGCGTTTTTAAATGAATAATCTAGTTTAAATTTTTTGTCATATTTAAAAGCTGGATTTTAGGAGAATTATTTAAACTTCTTGAGGTTTATTTTAAACTATGAATAAAATGTCTTCTCTTAAAATGAAAAAAAAAAAAAAATTATAGAATGACAGAAATAAATCTAGAAAAAGAACTCAAAATCTTTTATTTTTGAAAATAAAAACTTATTTTTAGTGTATGTGTATCCTACCTGATTTATTTCCTGCATTTTATTTAGTATCGATTGAAAGTGGAAATATTATATACATTAAAATATTCCATATAAATCATTCACATATTAGAAAAGGAAAATAATTCTCCAACTACAACAGTAAAAAAATCACAGATGCAACATTTAGTTATAGTCATTTTAATAATATATAAAAAATAATGCACCTCTCAAAAAGAGAGGGATATCTTTACTTTATAACGAAATAGTTTTGCAAGGTAAAATTATTTTATCCTACCAGGGATTAATTTTCACGAAAATCCCTCAGCACGGGCTAAAATGAAATACAATAGTCGAATAAGAATAATTCTTTCTCAGTATTGACTGGTTTCTAAAGAAAACGATTCCAAGATACTATAAAATTGATACAATCACATAAACAAATTGTAAAACTTTTATTTTTAAAACACAATGATTGCTCTAAATACCCGAGAGTTAACAGTCCCTTTTTAAACATGATATTCAAGTGTTGATGATAATTATGAACAATTCACATATTGTCCCAATGAAAAAAAAAAAAAAAAAAAATAGAATAGCATGGAAATAGTCAAATAACTTATCGAACAAGTAAGATTAAAAAAAATGACTCTGGAAGAAAAATTATTCGAACAGAAAGAAAAGGTAAAAAGAAAAACATTGAGCGAGATTTTGAAAATGGAAAAGTACTCTTATACTTAACTAAAAATTTATGATCCGAATTGATACTTTTAAAGACGTTAATAAATTAAACCTATTGAAAGCTAAGTTACGAACTTTTTTTGAGTCTTTTTTTGTCCAATTTTGTTTGAGATTTTACATTATCCAGATATAAGCATTAATTTGACTTGCTTCCAATTTCAAACAAGATTCTTGATTCAGTCAGATGTAAAACTGTATTTAAAAATTTATATATATATATATATATATAACACATCAATCAATAACTCCCGAGACTAACCCAGAGATGGCGCTCGTAGTAAACCAGTAACCAGGTCTTTCTAGAGTACTAACCTTTGCTTGAAACGTGTCAAAATTTTAAGTCGATCGGACCAGAAACAGCTGAGTTATCGAGGTTGGAGTAAAGTCGTTTTGTAGTTTGTTTAAAAAATGGAAAAAACCGAGTTTCGTGTTCTGATAAAACATTGTTTTTTAATGGGTAAAAACACCGTGCAAGCGAAACAATGGATTGAAAAATGTTACCCGGACTCTTGTCCATCAAAAGCAACGATTTGTCGGTGGTTTGCCGAGTTTAAACGTGGTCGTACCGACACAAATGACGCGGAACGCTCGGGTAGACCTGTGGAAGCCGTTACACCGGAAAATGTGAGTGAAGTGACAAAAATTATAATGAAAGATCGTAAAGTGAAGCTCCGTGAGATTGCTGAGATGACACAGATATCATATGGAAGTGTATTTACT
>BMAW01051769.1:486339-524984 GCA_019974015.1 Nephila pilipes
TATATATATATATATATATATATATATATATTACAAATATAGAAATTCAATTTTTCATGTCTCAAATATTTTTCATGGCTAAAATATTTTTCCCAGTAGGCTAAAAATATTTCAAACTTAATAAGGTCATCAAAGGACTACTAGATTGGAGCTTAGAATAACAGAAAAGAGAATTATTTGTACAAATACGAGTATTATTTGTATTATGTATAAAGCGTATGTAGGATATATAAATGGCATAAAAATGTTCTATTCCAAATAAAATTTTCAAGCAAAAACATGACACTTTATTTTATTTTTCTAATTAAAATATTTAGTAGAATAACAATTCACTGTTGTGTTCCATTGGAACAATGAGTCACGCGCTTAGCATGGAAATAAAATTTTGTACGACAACACATTTCAAATAAAACAGCAAATCTAATGTGAAACAATACTACAGTGAAAATTAGCTTCCTTTTATTGTCCTTCTAATAATGATTAGCACAAACTTCGACTCCGAAATAACGAAAGAGTCAGCCAGATAACGCAAATTGTAATTAATCTCATTAGTTAACTTTGGTAAGCATAACAAAAGACTACCTCAGACTCCTTTCTCGAATCATTCAATTACTTCAATATAAGAGTCTTCCTAGTTTTCCCTTTTATCTAATCTAATTTTCCAATAAGCGATAGTTCCAATTTAGCGCATGTGAATATGGAGAAAGCCGCCTTTATCAATAATTGAATTACCAACTGTGAGTATAACACCACGTTCTTCTTGTACTATAATTAAAGTTTAAGTTTAGAAGACGGTCAAGAAAAATTAAACTCAAATTAGCCTGTAATGTTCTACACAATTGAAGAGAAATATTAATATTTAGTTCAAAATAAGAAGGTCGCGTTCAGTCAATATATTAACTAGATCAGGGGTGATCAAACTAAAGGTCTCGAGCAACACATACAGTTCTTTGATATTTGACATGAGACTCATTAGAAAGTTTTAGACAATTCGCATTATTCAGAAATCCCGAGTGTACAACTGAATTCTGGAAAATGCCTATCTAAAATGGAATACTGGAAAATTCGAGTTTACAACTGAGTTCTGGAAACAAATTTCACAAATACGAAATTTCAAACGAATGAATATTAGAAAGCGATTAAACTCAATTTTCAACAAACTTTCGACAGAAAATTACCAATTTTTGTGATTAGCAGGTTCAAGCAAATATTACAAAACAACACCTGATGTACATCCATTCACACCTTCATACAGCTATAACAAAGTGTCTTCCACATTTTAAACGACTTACGTCAAAATAGCAGACTGATATTTGAAGAATTGTTTTTTTATCGTAAAATATTTAATAAGAGTAAATTTAATTTTGTAATAATTATAAATCTGATTAAATTATCAGATAAATAAAAGCTTATATATATATATATATATATATATATATATATATATAATGGAACTAAATAAATTTATATAGAACAGTATAATAGTGGCCAGTATAAATTCAAAATATGTATGAAATGATGACAAAATTGTAACGTTAACTATAACAAATAATTTATATGACTGGATAAACAGCGGCAACATTAAGTAATTTCAGCTCTGGAAGGGAAATAAATGCTACAGGAGCAACTACTGAGTGGTATTATTGACTGACCGGAATGTACGACTTATGTGGGACTTCTGGAATGGTTTCCATACGCAGAAGCGCAACAGGTCGATGATACAATGGCTATCCATTGTTAAAGTTCTGTGACGGGAGACACGTGAAGAAGAACGTAGCAACAAGGCCCAACTTACACGGGCGTTTCCCTGTCATTGGTGATTAATGATTCGAAGACAAGGAAGTGCCTATTAATGTTACTGATAACATATCAGAATGCACAGTTTTAGAAACTTTGTCTTCTTAAATATTTATTGCTTATCCTGCAGCTAAGATCTACAATAACGCCACTGTCATGTTTTTAAACATTTTTTATGTAACTCAAAAGTCGAACAAATGGTATTGAATCCCGATTGAAACAATAACATGCGTCAGTGTCTAGTATACGGAAGAAATCCAGGAACTTATAACATTTTTGTGACACGTATTAAATACATGACTGGTTTTTACTCGTTTGGGAAACATCTCTGGGTAAGCTTTGTATAAGATAACTTTTATAAGAACTAGGGGCTGTGAATCGGTAGATCGTGAAAACAATGTTATACAACCCAATGGTGCAATTTTAAATAACGTGTTTTGTTGAATTAGACCCAAGTTCGTAATCTGTGATTTCTCGAATTCATTCCACTATCAAAAACAGAACATTTAACAACACCAAAACTTTAGCAAATAAAATATGATGTCACGTATTCCTCATAATATTCTACTAGTCACGAGTTTCTTCCTTTGATTTGAATAGCATTTTCCTTAACGAACTTTAATTATAATAGGGGCATGAAAAAGGTAATGTTAGGGTTTGATATGTATTTCCATTTCATTTCATGATAATGAGATGGAAAGTGAATGCGCCTAGCTCAATAAAAATTTCCAAAATACATCAGTCAGCATTAAGAAATACATACTTTTCAATTCTAGGATGTTTAATATAGATGTATGAAGTTTTAAAAATATCACGTCTTACTAATTTCAATACACAAAATGTTTCAAATGTATTAAATTCTTAAAAAAATTGGAACAAAATATGTAATAAGAACAGTAATTATATTTACCTGGTACTATAGCACTTTCTGTAAAAGTATACAAAAATATTTTTAATTTTAGTTTTAAAATGATTAAAACATCAGTTGGATTATTTTTTAGTAAATAAATTTCCAAAACTTGTCAAAAAATGTGTTTTTTTAAATCAAACACCGACTAAAACTTAAAATTCATTCTCTTGCATAAAAATAAACAACAGAAAATAGTTATATCCAACTACTTTTACAACTTTAAATTATTATTAATAAGGATGTTCTTGTTTATATACAAGTTTAAAGTAAGGATTAAATTAGTGAGCAACCAAAATTTCTCTAACAGAATTATATTTAGTTATTAATCTATTACCATTCTCTACCATGACAGTATTTTGATAAGAGTTACTGAACTAATGACCTTTTTTTTTTTCCAAAAACCAATGAACTGATGAAAAGGTTTTTGTCTCTTTAGTTTATGCAAAACATAACATACTTATTAATCTATGTAACATTTGAACTAGGGTCACATCCAAACTCCCGAGTCATTAACATGATGAAGTTATTTGACCCTATATATGCTTTATCTTCATGGTTCCATACCTGTTTAATAAATTCAAGAATTTCATTTTTTGACAAGGCTTAATGAATGTTGGGAGCTACTGTTGCCTTCTTTCGTCACAACGTGTCATAAAGGTTTTTATATCAACAGGGGAAGGCAATGATTTCTTTTTATTATTTCCCTTGATAAGTGTATATCTTTTGCTTCTGTACAAGCATTCCGATTATGTCGTTCAGTAAATTCAATAAATGTTCATCACTATTAAAATACTTTATTCCACGCCATAAGAAAAGTTTTTTTTGTCACTCTCTCTCTCTCTCTCTCTGTCGAGGGTTTAGTCTTCAAATCAAACATTTATACTTAGAAACTGATGAACAAATTGATTAAAACGTCAGTCAATATTTCATAATTTCTTCTAAAACAAGACACGATGCAGATATGATATAAATTGCATATTAAGTATATTATGTTATGACAAATTATGATTTGTTAAATCTCAGATGCATATTTTGTAAATTTCATACAAATAAAAATATTTTCCCATTTCAAAGTACGTTTCATGAGCCACTTCTATTAAAATATGTCTATTAACTGCTGAGGAATCTTTATTATACTTTTTGTAAAACTATTATAATCAAAAGTAAAAGACATATTTCCTCAGTCCAAGTAATGTAATAAAAGCTTTCCACTAAAAAATTGAAAAAGATATCACTCTATCAACAAATATATATTAAGGTAAAATGAAATCGTACAGATTTATAGAGTACAAAATCTTAAGAGATAAATTCAGATTTTTAAAAATTATCTAAACTGATATATAGTGTGTTAATAAACTGTAAGATTTCCCATCAAATTCTTTAAGAAAGGGTTCCAAGTTATAAATGAGATTTGAAATCTTGTACTTCACCGATATTCAGTTATTACAAACAGGAAACACATGTTAATTTCTCAATTTGTAAAAGCAAGTGCTTTTATATTTCCTGAATTTGCTTATGTATTTTGGTTTAGTTTAGTTTTTATTAACGTCGCACTAAAAGCAACAGGAGCGGTATTGGCGACGGACTTCGTAATTTTGAGCCTCGGTCAAGCGACACCTGAGCTGGCACCCCCTCTCTTAACTTCCACACCACGCCAATGGGAGGATTTTTGGGCCCGACAGATTTCACGCTCATCAGTTCCGGCTACACGGCGGGTTTTTAGCGGCCAAGGTTCGAACCCGCGACTCAACGAAAATCGCCGGTCACGAGACTGAAACTACCGCGGCCACTTGCTTATGTATTCCACAGGCTTCAGAATAAATCATTTTGTTGTCGTCAAAAAAACGCGTTAATTTTTTCTTGCCTATCAAGATAAACCTTAGCTTACACTCAGGTGTTATCTCAAAGAACATTGATTCAAAGATATCCCCCAGCCACTAGAAAAAAAAGGTATTTTCTTTTTTAAACATCTGATACCTTCCATAGAATAACGTGAGGTCAACAAGTTTCCAAATCTTGGATCATGTACGATTCCACCCCCATTTCACGTCTAACAGTTGGGTGGAGTTCTTATGCAAGATCTCTAATATTCCTCTGATTCGTCGTTACTAAAATACGTGTCTTGCATAAGGTATATCAGGGAGAGCATCATTTTATCTTCACTGTACTTTCAGCGCCCATCAACAGCGTCTATAAAAATTCTGCGAAGGCACTCAACTCTGTTGCTTCAAGTTGCTAGACATCAACTCGTTTCTTTGCTTGGCACGTAATTTCTATATTAGCGAGATGAAAAATCCAAGCAAAAGGAAAAGCCTTGACAACAAAAAATATGCAAACGTTGCTTTCGAACGAAAAAGATCTGATGGAAAGGAAACTGTGATTTGAAAGCTTCCAGTCTATTTGTAATGTTTGAAATATGGATCTTGAGAATCAATCAAGATTTCAACGGCGAAAGAAACATTATCATGAAAGACAATAGAATTTTGGAGCTAACTACCTTTCCAGCAAAGAAATACTTTGAATGACTTCAAAACACTATTAATTTATACGGCGTATAAATTCTAAAAATCAAGAATGTAATTTACCATCTTAACATTTTAACTTATATATATTTTAAATCATTGCCTCTCGTTTATCTTTGTTCAAAATGATTTAGCAGAATAGTATTAGATGTAAGTCAGTAAATGTTAATTAAAAGAATTTCATGTACAAACTAAACATTTTTTATGCCAAATAATAATTGTTCATTTTGAATAAATGGTTATTAATCATCTTCTGTACGCCTTTCAACAAGAATTATATTTAGAATAAGCTGTGATTATTATATATATTAACATTCCCAAACGGTTTCCAGATCCAAATTTGTAAAACACAATTCTAGCAATATTTCCATAAAGCAAGTGAAACAATATTTTAATAGAATGTCCGTATATAATACTCATTATTTTTAAAATAAGAGAGCAAAAAGAGAAATTCAAAGAAAAAAAATCGAGTTTTTTGAAAATTACATTTTTAAAAAAGCAAGTAAAGTGATTCGTACGCAAGACACATATTATTTATACATGAATGGTGGATAAAAACAGAATATCCTAACAAAATCTGAGTGGAGAAAAGAAACAAAACTATAACTCTTTGGCCTACTTGAGGGTGAACGGATTTGGTAAAATAATCTTCAAATAAATTTACCTCTACATCTGACACAATTCATTGGCTTCTCTATTCAGAAATATTTACTACTGTATTTCTTATTCTACCGCAGGGCATATGGAAATTTCAAATGAGATCACACTTTTCAATCAGAGTATCTGAAAAAGATTACGAATTTATGTTTCTCCAGAACGGATTTCTTTCTTGGAATATCCTCCATTTGTTCGCAAGACAATAATATGGAATTGTTTACTGGATGAACCCCCCTTTCATTCACTTCAATGAAATCTCCATGTGATATCGAAGAATAAAGAATTCAAGAAATTATTGGACACGACATTAAAAGGAAGAAGAATTAGATGCAACGAAGAATAATAACAAGCAACAGAATATTTCGCAGGGTATCCTTTTTTCCAGATACTAAATTTAAGAAATAAAAAAAGAAGCATAAACTTGACTTCGGGGTTTAAAAGAGCACAAAGAAACATAAATAAAATAGTGCAAAATGAATTACTTAAATGTAATAAAAAGTTTTGGGGAAGCTTGGTATATTTTTGGGACACGTTCATTTATCTTCACTATGAGTAACATCATAAATGAAAAGACAAGAAGCTTTCACGAAAACTAAAGACATACTTAGCTTAGGCCATTAAAGAAAAGGAAGAAGAGAAAAAAGTTTTCGCAAGAAAAGACGATCTTTTAGTTTTTATAAAACAAGATTTCTTCCTCATTGGCATGAATATTTAATATCGAAAGCGGACAAGTTGCGCAAAACAGCTAATGTTTCTATGAAAACCTTAGACATTATTTTACAGTGTAAACGACAGAGCATCAAATATTAATATCATGTATTATATAAATTTTATAGCACCAACTCTTTGTGTGGGTAGAAGTTGTGATCATACGCAATCTGAAAGAAAAAGTCACTTAATATAAAATGAAGAAAAAGAAAAAAGAAATGATCTATTGATGTTTTGTTTCTTTCTGTAACAGAATGATGTACCAGATGATAGTTATTTCAGTTAAATTCACACTTTTCCCACATAGAACCAACTCCTGAAATTATGAAAGTTTTCCAATGTTGTTTGATAAGAAGACTGATATATCATATTTCAAATACTTTGAAATTAACAAACGTTAAAAATGCAGTCGAATCTCTAAATATTGAACCTGAGGATTTTGGAAACAAATTCGATAAACACAGAAATTTCGAATACAGAAATAAGATTTAGAACAATAAACTATTAAAGAAATTTATAGTTTAAAAATGTACAGATATGTGCGCAATTTATAAATTTGCTAATAATATATGAGAAATTGTTATTTCTACAGAAAATAAATAAATAAATAATGTCATGAAACAAAAATTTTGTTTAATTTTTTGACAAAGTAGTTTCTAAAGTCTTTTTGAATATAATATATTGCTGAAGTTGTTTCAGAGCCACGTTCATTTTTATTCAAGAAAGTAAAAATTTCTTCAGGAACGTTAAGTGTGAGTGAGTGAGGGTGAAGTTAAATGGCGCAACAACCGGATAGATTATGCAGCGCCAAACAAGGTACAACTGTAATCTAGATGTTTGAAAAAACGGACAAGAAGGAAGGTCGAAAATACAGTAGGATTGCTGGGGTATCACGAGGGTACGTCATCCATGTTTACTAAAGACAGTATACCCCATGGGAAAGCAAGAAAGATCACTAGAGACCCTCCGGTGTGTGATGCCCATACTTACCTGAAAAAGGTAAGCCCCAGAGGGGCTGGAACTTGAAGAATAGATCCCTAGCCATGTCGGACACGAAATTATGTTAGCAATGCTTATTTTCCTTATGGTTTTTCAATTAATTCATCTTCATTGTCATCATCACCTTTGGGTTCCCTTCATCAAAGTGGTCATCCAATATGTCCTGCTCGGTGGAGACATTAGCCACAATTACATTAACACCATGTGAAAAAATTGAACGAATTCGAAATTTTTTTGGGTACATAGATATTTTATTAGATATACAGAAACTGTTTTAAAATAAAAATTCAAGGCTCGTGAATAAAGTTCGAAACATAGAGGAACTACTGTAAATCATTTGATTATGCAAAAAAAAAAAAAAAAAAAAAAACATACGGCCAATATGAATGATAACAGGATAGATAAAAAATTTTAATGAGTGAATTGCCATCTTCCTCTCTAATAAGATATCTTGATATTATTTCTAGCTTAAATGAATTTAATACCTAAAATTTCTCTAATTCATAAAAATTATTGACTCAGCAGTGCAACTCTTTTCATTATCCTAATTCTGTGTGAATATATATATATATATATATATATATATATATATATATATATAACGCAAACAACTGAAAGAAGCATAGTGTCTCTTATTAACTTTTGACTGTCCAAACACTGTACATGAAAAATTGTTCCTGGATATTGAAGGGACATATTAAATAAAAGATGACAATTTACTGAGAAAGAAAGGTATAATTTTGACAGTTTAATGTCTTCATTAATGTATGCAAAGATCTTATACCTTGCTTCGATAATAAGTGAAAGAAGAGCGATCAATGATACACACGCGCACAAAAGTTAAAAAGAAGAGGAATGTGATTCTAATTTAAAAACGGAAATGTATTTTATTCTTTGAGAAAAAACATCATTTTTCTTTTCTTTAGATATGACACAAAATCAGAACCCAACTAATGTCTTCAACCGAATTCGTAAAAATCCCTAACAGAACTAGAGGAAGAAACTTGCGAATCGTAATTAAGGGAAAACTGGGACGAGAATTTTTTTTTAAAAAAAAAGAGAGAGAAACGAGTAGAAAAGTTGGTAAAATGAAGAAACTAGAAAATCCCATTATGAACTTATCACTTTTTTTTCACACGTTTAATTTTCGACTCTTCCAACAGCGTTACATTTTCGACCAACTGCTTATATTCTAAAATTCGCCAAATCTCTAATAAAACACATCAAAAAAAATTTCACGAGCATAAAAAAAGAAAAGAAATATTACCGATGCAGAAGATTAAATCACTCAGCTCAGATGCGAACTTTATTTCATCCGCGTCAGTAAAAAAGAGTTTTAAAAAAAGTACCTCGGCAAATTAAGATACCCCCCACATTCAACTAATGCTCCACGGACTAAGGTTAGCCCAAAGCAACATGCTGACAGAACCAATGTTTGCCATTTCGTGTCACGCATACCACACTTCAAAGTCCTCAGGCATATGTTACAATTGGACAACCCACCCAACATTTCAACACTAAAAGGTGGAAAATATGGGAGGCTGAGTATCGGGAGACATATCATGTGATTAGATTTAGCACGCGACTGGTACAGGTGAATTGGCGAGTTCTACGTTATGAGGCATGACAACGAATGAATGCCTTGGTACGTGTTAGGCGAGAATTACGTCCACCCAGCAGTTTATTATCCAATAAATTGCGATCATAAAGAACACAGTCAACGACCGCGCTCTTGTATATGTGAAGAGATGGGCATCATATTCCAGATGGTACAGACTTGATTATATCAATGAGAAAATTCAGGGTCAGAGAAAGTCGATCTTCATTTGTGAGTGGGAGATACATTTACTATATTAACATTTCCTTCTTCGAAGACGCGGGAAATCTTAAAGAATTTTATACTACATTAACATTATTTTAAAATTTAAAAAAAATACAATAAGTAAAGAATGGTTGGGATGATGCATAAAAAAATTAGAGTATGTCTGTTAATGCATTACAATAAAAAATTTACATGCGTTCAAACATGGGAATAATTTCTTTCCTCACCAGTAATTCTTCATGATATTTTTTTATTCAAATAATTTTGTATCTGACGATGAATAAGGTACAAGTAACAAAGATAACTTGAACACGAAAAAATGTTTTAATTTGATGCTGACTTTTATCCTCATTTTTTAAAATTAAAAGCAACTGAATTCATATATTTTATCTTTAAGATATCTGTGTATCTATTTCGAAAAAGAAAATCGTGGTCTTATCTTTAGGTACATCTTATATTAAACCTACCGCCTTTTCAATTTCACAAATTTGCAGTGGACTTATAACTGTAACATTCTTTACACTGAAAGTTACTAAAATTTCAAAAATTAAATTAAACTAAATTTTTTAAGAAAATGTTATGATTCAAATTTTCTCTAATGCTACAACAAGAATTGTGTGATATTTAATTTGTGAGTGTTTATTAGGAAAAAAGTTCGCAGCATAGGAAAAAATCTCATTTCGTAAAGTGTAAGATATCAGCATTATGGATAAAGTATTTCAGAAAATTGTACAAGAATCCTAACAAAAAAAACAACTCACATTTTGAGAAAAACGCAAATACAAATATTTCCCCCTTTGACATCGTATTTGTTTATAATTTTAAAATTCAAAATTTTCGAACGTTCTATTTATCCAATTCTTATAAATAAAACATCTATGGAATCTACGAATCGTCCTCTGTTTTTTAACAAAACAAATAAAAAAAAGTACACAGCTCGAAGTATTTTAGAATCTTACTTACCTTAAGGATTTGTTTAGTGATTCTATTCATAACGAAAAATATCTCCATGTAATTTATTCACCTCATTAAACAAATTAAATTTATCCAGTAAATTAAGTTACAGGAAATGAATTTATATATAACACTGACACACACATAAAATGTAGAGTATGAATGTGAATGTGTGCTTTCAAAGAAGAAATTCACATGTACAATGGGAATGATTTCCTTCTGATTTCATGTTTGAAATTGACTTTTTTTCACAACGTTCATAATCCAATTCAGAGCGACCTAAAATCAAGGGTGTTAAAACTTGCATAAACACTAAAATCTTTTCAAAAAATTCGACAAATATTTCAAACATTTACAACAGTTTCAGAAAAAAGTTATAGTTCTATTTGAAAAAAGGTTATAAAATACTTCATATTTCTGATACGATCGACATAAATGATAATCCAATATAAGTATTATATATAAAATTTTTTGATTAAAAATTAAATTGTTTTTAAAAGAAAGCGGAAATCAAGCAATATTACGTAACTTCCTTCATTCAAAATAAAGATTTCTTTCTATCACACATAATTATTTGCGTGTTTGAAAGAAAGAAACTGGAAATTTTTTTTTTGAATAATCATTGAAATAATAAAATATGCACGAAATTATAATACTGAAAATTTAAATAAACAATAAAAAATTAGTTATCTTTATTCCAAATAATTTTAACAACATACAATAAAAGTCATCCCATTCATACATAGGTGATCAAAATAGACCAGTTGAATTCTTTACATTTCGAAATCTCCCCTCCCCTTCCTTTTGCAGTAATTTTGAATTGCTCAACATTATAAAACGCAATCTGTAAAAACACGTTTCTACGGAACTTTTTAATACCATGAACCCATTAAGAATACGTTGAAAAAATTCGAGTACAAGTTATTTTTATAAAACAAAGCATGAAAAGTTTCTCTTATAGGGACACACAACATATACTTGCCAAGGTATTAATAATATAAAACCTCGATTTGGATTTCGTCCAAAAATATCTACGGTATTAAAATGTAAATTGGATGAATTTCCATGAGAAAAAATGGAATAGAAACATCAAAATAAATCGCTCGAAAAGGAAAGTGATACAAAATCCGAAATTCAAAAGAGGGAAATAAAAACACACATATACAATTAAAAAAAACTTCGTTTCTGTAGTTCAGTGAAGCCTGTGTTGCATAGTAATTAGATAAAGCGGTTCGATGGAAGTATAGAAATGAGTATATTTTGCGGAATACTTTCTGAACAAAATATTTTTCAATTTGAAATTTTTTAGACTTGAATCCGAAGTGATTCGCTAGCAATACTTTGTTTCATGCATTTTCGAAATGCTTGGATGTATTTTTTCCAAAAATAAAGTAATATTTAATTGGCGAGAATTTTACACAATGGGGAAAATCGACATCGGATAAAAATAATTGTTCGCCTTTATAAAATGAACATAGGAATATTTTTAATATATAGGTGATCGAAGGACATAGGAATTTCAAATAATGTTTTTTCATTAATCTACTGATTGAATATTTGAAAACAAATATTTAACGATTAGAATTCAAGTGAAATGTCTATAATTGATGGAATGTTTATTTACGTCACATTTAGAAGCCACACGAATGTTATTGGCCTCGTAATCTCAGTTAAATCACGAGAACGACCCATGTGCTGGCATCCCCTTCTCCTACATCACCACAATGGGAAGAACCGTGACAGATTTATCAGTCCTGCTACATGATGGGATTTTAGTAGCATCAAGAATCGAACCCACGACTCGACGAAAATACCACAAAAGTGGCCAATTAGATCTTTAAGAGGAATTTTGTGAAGACATGCATTTTTGTACTTGAGAAGTCTTTCCGAGCATTCTTATAAAAAAGGTTGTAAGGATTGATCCTAGAGTCAAATTGCAACTTTTGGGCAAAATTCAGTCGGCTAACCAGGATTTAAAAATAGGGCTAAGAGGATGCATAGAACAGTCGAGAATTTCTTTGGTCAACTACCAAGAGTCTAGAGATTAAATAAACAGACACTAACAGCCGTAAAACCTAAATATTCTTTTTATTCAAATAAAATTCACAAATCTCACATCGAGAGATACAAGAAAGCAAGTTGGAGAGAATAAGAAAACAACTAAATGTAAGTGGAAGAAACAAGATTCAAAGTTGAAATTAAAATTCATTTAAGATCTAAATTTTAATCCAAACTTGGTGTGCCTCAAATGAAATTCTTCGTTCATGACTACGTATTTATTACGTATCTTCCACTCACAATCGGACTCGCGGGCTGCGGTTTTCGTCGAGTCGTGGGCCTTGATGTAGCGGAAGATCCGCCGTGGCTGATGCATATTAAATCTGTTGAGACTCAAAGTACTTCAGATGGCGAGGTGTGGAAGTTAGGAGAGGGAGGTGCGACCTCAGGTATTGCCCTCGTCACTTGATCGAGGTTCACAATTACGAGGTATGTCACCAATAACCTTCGTGTTGCTTCTAGTCCGACGTTAATAAAATCAACCAATCAAAATATACTCACGATTTCAACTCAACTTATTTCATCCACTGGACTCTCTTGTAAATGAAATCTTGAAGATCACTTCATTCCCTCCTCTATTTGCACAAGCTAGCTTTGGGAAAGGAACAAGACTCACTGGAAGAAGTGTAATAGGTAGAGGTCCCACACAAACAGTGAACGAGCCTCATATCGAGTTACAGACTCGTAATCCATGGGTAGCAGATCTTTCCAGCAGAGAGGAGGAGGATTCCCGTTAGATCAGTAGGGGCTCGCAACATTGGCATGGCGGGTAACAGAAGTATCAGAGCAGGGGTGTTCTTCACTTATTTCAAAATTAAGGAATATATTGACGGTGCTAAAAAGACCTTTTAGTTGGGCAAAAATATGGTTGTCGGTTCAAAACACACACACAAGACCATGAAATCCTTTCTTCACCAGGTCATGATCTCGAGCTTTGTGGTTGGGGACGTTCAAGTCGAGTTCGGATTCCCTTAAAGATCCGTCGCAAGGAATAATGAAAGCTAATGCAAGTGAAATGGAACTGAGCAGTAAAAAGTCCTCGTGTGGCGCGGTATGGTTATTACGAAATGTACATATTAGTTCAAGTGTCAGCCCAGGACACTAGATCGTGGTTCAAAATAACTAGATCCGTGGCCAACAGCCTTCGTGTAGATACAAAATGATGTTAAATTAAACTAAACGTTAATTAAAATTTCAAGTTTTCTTTTAACCTTTTATCACGATTTTTTTCCTTTCATTTCGAAGGACTTATTATTATTTTGTAAATGAAGACATTTCAGCATAATTCAAAAGGAAAGAGTTCAAGTTCTAAGATAAGTAGTATGACAAATGACGTAAAACAGAGTAATAATATACTTCTAAAATATACGAATAAGTATACGAGAAAGCTGAATATTTTTTGTACAACTCCAGCCACGAAGTTTTATTCGAATCATTCCGTCAAAGTGAAAGCCCTTTCCATATTACGGTCGATTCGGAAATTCCACGATTCTCATGAGTTTCACGTTTGGCATGTGCTAATGCATAATACATCGCCATTACGGCAACTCGGGAAGTGAGAGGGGAAACACACAATATATTGTTTCTGCCTATTTTAGTTTGGATTAGTTCCATAGTCCTGCTGTTCTTCAATACGAGTGCACGTTTTATGAGAAAATATGCATCCAACACACACGCAACAAATCGATTTATCCTACGGTACTAAAGATTTCTTATCACGAAATGCGTTTATTGCTACGAATAAATGTACCCAACACAGTAACAACGACAGAGATTATTGTTAAAGCTGTCAAGTATATCAATTTGGAATTATTCTAGACTTCTCGGGAGAATCAATTGCCTATTGCAATGCATTCATCCCACAAGGATGGTGGTTTATGGCTTAGAAATGGATTTCATTAATAAATCATTTCGCATAAGATTACAAATAGGAGAGTTAAATTTCATAGAAGATTAATTATTCAAAACTTTTATCCGAGACTCGATATTGGGTAATGAAAGTGACTGGATAATACGAATGAGTTGTCTGAGAGTCAGTTATTTCGAAGCGAAAAGAACATAGTTCTTCATTATTTCAACAAACTATGCATTTCATTGCGCAACTGCAACAGAAATGTTTCTTTCAAACCCTTTTTATTTTACGAAATAAGACTCTTGTAAAACTCGTTGAGTTTTATGTCATTGTCAAGGCATTTGAAAAGAATTCTGAGTCTCTCAATCAATATTTCAATATATCATAAATAACTTCTAACTTAATTACTAGATTCTGAATGAGAAAAACAATGTTCAATTTTGCATATATATAAAAGTAAATAATAGTTAATTTAATGCCAGTTTTTGAAAAACTATTCTGAATAATACGATTTAAAATCATTAACAAAGATTAAATACACCTATTACTGTAACTTAAATTTCAATTACAAATAAAATAGAATTTCATTTCAAAATAATTTTATCATAGCCCTAACACTTAAGCCCGTCAGAAATTTTTTTTAGTCTCCATTTATAATTATGATCAAATACTAATATTTAAATCTAGGTAACGTAATTTTCTCAGAAATGAGGAAAAAGAAGAACTACTTAAACATTGAAAATTAATTAATAAATGTCCGATAAAATAAACTCTAATGGGTACCTATTTGATCATATAATCTATCTTTCTATAATAACTTCAATCAGAAGTCGTACTTCCAAGTTTTCAGAAGACGCTAATCAAAACAACATAGCTGTGCAAAATCACCATAGAGAACATCGACCTTTCAAGTGAAAATACAATGAAGATGACTTCAGAAGGATTTGCTAATGCCGTTCAACTTTTTTGAACGAGAACTGCAAGCAAACAATGGAACACCTTCGAGATTCAACAACTATCGTCAAAGATAGTTCTCGACAAATCGCCAGGTATATTTGTTCTCTTCAAACCACTAGAGAGAACATGTTCACTGCTTGAAAAGCCAGGGGCGTTCTCTTGAATTGTCCCACCTGCAAATGCTAAAATCTACACTTCTAAGACTAGCCTCGACCTTTCCTCCCCCAAAACACACTTTCGTGTCTCCAAAGAGCTCGAATTTACGACTGACACGATGTAATTTGCAATTCAGACGCAGAGATTTTCGTAGGAGAAAAAGTATGAAAACGTTAAAAGCAGTCAAGTAAAAAAAATAAGACATTGAGGAAGTCGAAGAATTGCTGTTGTTTTGCGATTTTATAGAGATCGAAAGCTTGAAAATCTGCGAATTCTTGAGAAAATATTGGAATTTCAGGTATTTATTATTATTTTTATATTTTATTTTTTTTAAGTCGCAAGATAACAAATTATTCGAGTTTTCCTAGTTAGAAATGGGATTATCCAATAAAAGGCATTGAATTAAAATGCACATAATTTCTCCAGCGATCGATAAAATTTTAATGAAACAGTCATTTTAGGTAGAGGATGAATGAAACAAATGTTGTGATCACTCACAAATACCATTCTCAGTCATTTTATGAAAAAATTTAACGATTAAAGAAAAAAAAAATTCAAATACTTAAATAAGGCAAGGAACATTCCGAAATTCAGACGTATAAAAAGAACTTTTTATAGAAATTATTCAGAATGAAAATAAGTAATATTCAAATAACCAAAATTTCTAATATATAAAGAAATTGCGAAGAGTTACTAAAATTTAGAATCGAATAATTAATCACTGAACGGGAAGAATTACAATTAACTTTTACAAATAAGTCCATGTTTTGAGAGAACGCCGAAACAGTAATCATAATGCATGAAATTTTCATAACTGATATAATTTAAGCAAATACACAGGATACATTTTTTTCAAAAAAGATATCACTTCAATAAATCCAGCTTTAATAACCTCTATAATAAATAAATAGCAAAAACAAATGAGTTCATTTAACTGGGAATTCCTCATTTTAATTCTGAAAAATAAAACGGTCGGTCTTTGCTGATCCATTTCTTATACACCATCTCAGGTATGATGAATAAAATTTGATTGATTTGAAATCAAATACTAACATGATAAAGGAAATCGAGGAGTTAATAAAGAATAAATAATACACATTTGAACCAAATTCCTTCCTCACACGTCTCTTGACAAGAATGGACTGTTATAAGGCAACCAGTACATGAAGGTACCCTTCAAGGCAACTATGTGAAACCAACGAAGCAAGCCTTGTGTCAATTTTTCCTGAATTATAATTCTACTCGTTTTCAATAAATGTGTACGTGCCAAGTATGTGAAAATACGTTTTCACATCTGACCTCCGCATAGTCCTTTGTTATCTCCATGATCAGCAAGACGCTAAAGTAACACATGTTCGTAAACACTTTCCACAAAGTACCATCATTTACACAGTTCAAAGATGCTACGAAAGCAGGTGGTATGAGTATTTATGATACTGCCAGGAATCTGCGGAGCCTGACTTTCGTCCAACTCTTGTAGAAGGTGCGCGTGCCACACTGAAAGAGGAAGGGAGAAACGAGCAGTTCAAATGTGAGGTGCAGGAATAGGAGATGAATCCTTTATTTTTCTTTCATAGATTTAATAAAATGGTTTCAGTTACAATTACCTATCGCAGAATTTCTAGATTTTATAATGTTTCGGTTAATTGAATTAGATAAATATATATAAAAAGAGTGAATAGAGTTTTACATACATGCTAGTTAAAGGAGTCATAATCAATTTTTAAAACTTTATTTTAATAAATATCAGAAGCACAAATGAAATTTAACGTGATTAATTATGCCTAATTAATTACTTAGTAATTTAGTGTAGCTAGTGAGACGGAAAGAAACAGAAAAAATGTGTTTAAAATAAAATATCAGTAAAAAATTAGTTAGAAAGCGTTTCAGAGAGACGAAATATTTGCCAAAATCCATGAGAACACTCAAATACACGTCTCAAATTGACCACTTTTGATATATATTTTCTTCCTTAAAATATAATTCTTAAGATTACGTTCTCGAAATTTTTAAAATATCTTACTCATTTATGTATCAAATGTCATTCAACGTTTCCTAATCAAGAAATGTTTCTACATAAATGAAAGCATCATCACAAACGAGGAATCAATTTTTTTTTTCTATGTATTCGAGATACATTGAAATCATCACTTACAATGCAAAAATGTTTCATTTTGAAATTCCATATACGTAACAAATCAATGCGTACCATAAAATGGAACAATATTCGTATATTATAAAAAGTCAACCTTCAACTTTAACCTATCCGTCCTTCAACATCTCTATCCGTAGTCCAGATCTCTGAACATCTTTTCACCTTTCATGTCCAGCATATGAATAGAAAAAGTTCAGGATCTCGAATCCTGTGCAAAATTTATGTCGCAGGATGACAGTTAAGAGGCCCCACTGTCACATAAAGATCAAAATAAATTTCATTTATCAGCTGTGCACCCTATAGATCCAAAAAAGAAAGGATGCCGAGATCTTTCAAAGAGAGTGAAGCCTATACATAAGTTTATCAAATAGATGTTTGCATAATAGAGACTGAACTTATCTAAGGAATGCACTTATCTTAGGAAAAGATGTCTCTTGTGAACCCTTCACAGACACTTGAAATATTGATAAGAGTGTACTTTATATCTTTTATTTCTATTTTCTGCGGTTTCACTTGGTTCCGAAACAATAACAGTAATTGGGGTGCTATAATAAGCTCGATCAGACCTGTCATTGCAAAGATTGGAGTTTGAAACGATAACAGAATC
Organism: Nephila pilipes; assembly: GCA_019974015.1. Taxonomy (NCBI): domain Eukaryota; kingdom Metazoa; phylum Arthropoda; class Arachnida; order Araneae; family Nephilidae; genus Nephila; species Nephila pilipes. The sequence continues at coordinate 504,494 of BMAW01051769.1, forward strand.
TCCTAAGCGTTCTATTTATAATACACATAAAATATGAGGCTAATATATTACACCTATAATGTATCAAATTGCATTTCGGTAATTCATTATCCGTAAGGGGAGGGAACTCATAATTCTCTTTTACTTTCATTTTAAGAAGCATTTCATTCAAGTTCGTTAGAGATGACAACCCAATTTTCTGATATTTGTGCTTTTCATACCAATAGTTCCCAGAAGAATGACGGGTGAAAAAAAAATATTACTGAAAAATAATAACAAATATAAATTGATTAAAAATTCAGTAGCAAATACAGATTAGACAAAGCTCGAATTTATATATTCATATTGTTGTAATTTATAATATTAAAAAATACTTTTTTCATTGAATTTTTTGAAATTAAATAAAATAGCTTTCATCCTTCAAGCATTTAAAATTTAATTGTATATGTAAATAATAGAGTATTATAATTATATATGTGGTCATTAGAGCAAATGATAATTATAAAAAAAATATTTTTACACTAAAGCGCTCTCTAGAATGGAACTCATCTCAGGCAGAGGATTTCATAAAAGTAAATTTAAGTTTCATTATAATAGCTATCACAATAAAAATATATGCATAATTAAGCAATATTCATTTTGGCCATTTCGTTTTTTTTTTTTTAGAGACAGGGTTTAAAAGTTAAAGAAAAGCATTTTCTTTCATGAAAAATCACAATTTTGTACAACAAAGAATAAGAGATATAAAAAAATGCGTTTACCTTACGCCCTCGTTTTTCACATAGAGAATGCGAACTACTGCTAGCAAACTATAAAAAAACGTTTCAATCATTTCAATGAGAAAACACACTCCAAATGGAGGTAATTAATTTTCAAAAGGTGGATCACCTCGAAAATAATATTTTTAAAGAAACAAATTAGAATGGGGCTATAGAAAAAAGCGTATAACATTGATAACAACTTAAAAAAGACTTTTATTACTACTTGGCAATAAATACTAATGAATAAAATTTTATGACCTTTAAAAAATCACACCGGAAATTTCATTTTGTAAGTAGTGTAATTACAGTCAACAAAAGAACTCCTATTTTTCAATGAAAAAAGCTCACAATAAATTATACAGATTAAAATAAATTTACAATAACCAGCCATTGAATGAGAAAACATTGGATGCGCATGAATTTAACAGTGACAATGTACCTTCAAACAGAAGAATTTTGCACAAAAACATTTTACATTAATGACAACATTAAAATAATCTTAGTCGAAATTATACCTTTCTTTCTCAGTGATTGTCATCTTTTGTTTCATATGTCCCTTCAATAACCAGAAACAATTTTTTATAAACAGTGTTTGGACTGTCGAAAGTTAATAAAAGGCACTAATGTTTGAGTTACATATACGAGCAATATAAGCTGTCAATTACAATTTTTATTTTTATTTCTTTCTTTTTTTTTTTTTTTTTGCACACAAACAATTACTTCTATTAAATTCAATTTCATTATTTTTACCAAGTTCTGCGTTTGGACGAAACATAGGGGAATGTTAATCATTCCCGCGCGCTTTAGAGAGGGAGAGAGTAAGTTGACCTTGATGCGGCAGCGTTGTTTCGAACCCTGGTCCAGTGGGTCCAAGGGAAAGTTAACCGGTCGCTTTTTGCTGCGCTCTAATCAACTAGGCTGAAAAGACGTCTCTTCCGGATATTTAGTAAGGCGTTTTAACTTCTAGTGTTGTTTCAGAAGAGAGTCGCTGCGCAAGCTTTTATTTAACTTGCGATATGCAAATGTATGTAAAAAATGTGTATTTCCAGGGCAAAATGTTTAATCGAATTTTAACCAACTTCCTATCATCCAATCGAGCCGAAATTTCGCATACACGTATAACTCCGAAGACAGTACGATATTACGGTATGCTCAAGAAGTGACGGGGGGGGGGTGCATGCCCTTAACAACGTCCAGTTGAGTTCTAATTTTGCTAACACAAGTTTTAAATTGCTAGGCTAAAAATTAAGTATAAGTAATATATTTTATTTAAAGATGGACTAATAGGTATAAAAATAATATTTTAAATGTAAAATAACACATAATTTATAAAAGCTTGAGGTATCATACTTCTTACGATCTCGTATACAAGTAAATTGTTAATTTATTGGAAACTACCTAGGCATCTTAGTTAAGCACTTCAAGCTTTTATAAATTATACATTATCTTATATTTAAAAATTATTTTTATACCTTTGCGTCCATCTCTAAATAAAAACTTGATATAAAAATACACTTTCACTTATATTTATTAAATTTTTAAAGTCCATATTTAATACACAATGAATAATTTTTCTTGAAATATGTATGTTTTTAAATTCCATTTCTTTTTATTTAATTTCCAAAAGATAAAAAAGAAATTAAATCTGTATAAAAGGAGAATTTATCGTGGATATTAAAAAATATAATCCAAAGTATCCTCTTACTCCCACTCTTGTTTAAGAAAAATTAGGTTTTTCCCTTCGAAGCGTTGGGCGATCATTCATAAAATTTTAATCCCACAGCTACGAAGGAAACAAAAGTTTAAAAAATTGTAAATACAAAAAAGCGCCGTAAAAATACTCAGATTTACCGTCTCTCTAAGTATACTTAAGACTAAATAACCCAACACTTTAAACGGGAGATAAAAAAAAAATTAGGGATTTTTTTACAGCTTCATTGGAAATTAAAATTACGACGTTAGTTTTGGTATCACGAGGCTGTGATGTGAAAGAATATATGAATAAATTGAGATTTATTTTTTAGGATGCTTCACAGATAACATATTGAATGAAGCACATATTTAAACATATCCATCATTTTTATCTAACTTCTAATCGAACACGTAAAAGATAAATTTCACTTACGTGTCGTTTCTACTTTTAAAAACAACAAAGCAACTTGAATAGCGCTAAATGTGTGAAGATAAAAAATATATATTAAGATTCCTCAAAACCTTTTTAAAAAAGATTTTAAATAAGTTTCGGATATATATATATATATATATATATATATATATATATATATATATATTTATTACAGAACCAAAGTACAATTAAAATCACTTAATTAAAAATATTTTGAAAGCACTAAAATATCCAAAAATTCATTCAATATTAAATATTACAAAGTAAACATATTTGAAAAATAATGAAAAGAAAAACTTATATCAAGAGACACATGTATAGTAAAACAGCAAGAGCAAATGACAATCCTTTAAAAATGAACAAAATGGATATGTAATGTTGTCTCTCGATTAGGAAAGAGACACTCTGCTTCAACATGTTTTAAAAATCAAACCTGCGCAATCGCTCTGTAGAAAAATACACCGCAAAATATGAAAAATGAGGAAATCAAGTCAGCAGCAATAGAATAGGAGGAAACAAAAGAAAAAGTATCAGAAAACCTCGAATTTAAATATAAATTCGTTGAAAACAACAACATAAAAATAATTAGCTCTGATAAAAAAATATGATGAAAGTTAAGAAACAGAACTCACCCTTCTTTAAGCCAAGTAATGAATTTGAATAGCCTGTACAATATATACTTATAAAACGTCTATCACTTTTCCTTAAAATAACGTTTCGCATTATACTTCAGTCAATTTGAGCTATATAGAAGAGGGAAACATTCCGACTTGAAAAGAATTTACTGTTCATGTTTTTGTTCATATTTTTAATAGTGTTAAACTTTTTGATGTATTACATTTATTATACAATTGTATTGTAATAATTGTTCAAATACGGAAAAATTGAATTGGACGTTATAGAGATAAAAATTACCTGCACAAAAGTATATAAATTTCATTACCATATTTTCCGGTTGCACTTTTTTGCCTTAAAATTTCATCTTAAAAACGGAGCACGTCTTAATACATAATGAACGTAAAGATGAAAAGGCACGAAAACGTGGATAGATAAAGTATAAGGATGAAGTAATGTCACATTACTAAAGAAGAAATGTTTTCTTTTGTTTGATCAATTCCGGCCTCATATGAAGAAGTCAATGAAACAAAAATTCCAATCGGCTGTGATACCAAGAAGATTTATATAATTTTTTTTTTTCCTTGATTACGTTTTTTTCAGAAAATTGTATAAATTTGTTGGGTGCGTCTTAAATACAGGAGCGTCTTAAACACCAGAAAATGCTGAAAGTTACTAAACAATAAGTAAACTGCTGTAAGAAATGGGCCGCGGTAGCCTAGTGGTCAAGGTCGTGGACTAGCGGCCGGCGGTTTTCGTTCAGTCGCGGGTTCGATCCCTACCCGCCGTGTAGCCGGGGCTGATGCACGTTAAATCTGTTCGGGGCCCAAAGTCCTCCCGTTGGCGTGGTGTGGATGTTAGGAGAGGGGGGTGCCAGCTCAGGTGTCGTCCTCGTCACTTGACCGTGATTCAAAATTACGAGGTAGCCAATAGCCCTCGTGTTGCTTCTAGTGCGACGTTAATAAAAACTAAAGCTGTAAAAAATAATAATTTTAATTTAAAGCAGTTTTAGTCAAATCACTAAGATGTAAACGCCCAAAGATTAAAAAAATATCTGCTCACATTTTAATTTGCATATCAAAAATTTCATTTATTTGATTAATTTTTTAAATAGTCCAATAAATTTTTAGTTGATGCTAAGAAATTGCTTCATTTTACCTGATAAAATTACATTTTAGAAGAATTGGTAATGTTTTCCTACGGTGTTTTAAGCGGGAAGAAATGCTACCAACACACTATAAGTAACGCACGTAAATATACACAAAAGAAAAAAATTCCTTTGGAGTGATGCCAAGAAAGCTAACTCAGCAAAAGAGAAGGAGGCAGTAAATCAATAGGTGCAAACAAACTACGAAAGGCAAAAAGGAAAAAAAGAAAATAATCCATCCCAATTTAATCAATTTCATCATTTTCGACCAATACTGAATATCGTTAGCAAAAAAAAAAAATAATAATAATAATAAAAACCCATCAGAGTGAGACATCTTTTGTTGTTAAAGATCGCTATTAAAACTTTTTAATTCAATCAGTTGAAAAACTCATCATTCAAACTCAAAAAAAGTAACTTTCTCCTTCTTTGTGATAAAATTAAATTCAAATGAGAGTTTCGAGATTCGGAGTTTTTCAGAATTAAAATCAAAACTCGCATAAAAACAATAAACACTTAATTTAATGGAGCCGTCATCCGCGATACACAGAAATCAATGAATAGCAAAGAAAGCAAATAATTTTTCGTGTTTTCACAAGCAAAATCGGAAAGGGAGAACATGAGCAAAAATAAGACACGAAAATTCAGCATTTTAATGAGAAATATTTCCTTCCGCTTGGAACGACTTTCAAGAAAGAATTCCGAGAAACAAATCTAGAAAGCGAGGGATCATAACCAGCAATAAAAGCCATGTTTCGCAAGGGAAATGCCCAAAATTCCGATGCAATACCCAAAACTTCTCAAAAAAACCGCATTTCCAGTTTAATTCCAACTTCTCCATTGGACGCAATGAATGCAGGATAGAAAAAAAAAAGTACGAAGCAGGATAAAAAAATATCGTTCCTATATTTTTTCTTTGTCTCGTTAAAGGAAAGAGAAGAAGGGAAAAAACTGTCTTTTTTCTATAGTTAAGGTAGACTGCAAGAAAGTAAAGCTCTACAAATGCGGTTGCAGAGAAAGATATTTCAATCCTGATTTGTATAGCTCCTCTGGAATAATCAATAGGAAGACGAGAGTATAGAACTAAAATGATGAGTTATTTTGTCTTTTCGATTCCTGTTCCTTCTTTTTCTCATTTTATTCTTTTGTTGAACCTTAAAGATTTTCATCAAAGAACGAACATTTTCCTTGATCGCAAATATTCGAAAAGGATTTTCGGATTTCCTATCTTTGACGTATAGTACACCTCTCACTGTACGGAATGATCAAGTATTGCAGAGAGTAGTAAGGAACCATCAGATATTTTTCTGCAAATGTACTTAGGAGAGAGGAAAAAGGATATTTAGAAATATGAAGACGGGGTTTCGTACAGTGCAAAGAAATAAATTAGCTTTCCAACTTGAGGCGCAAATAATACACCTAGAGACAAAAAAAAAATACGTATTTAAAAATAAAGAAATGAAAACAAGTGCATTTGAAACATCGTAAGTAATAGAATCTCGTAAAATTTAATTTCATAGTAAATCAGAAAAACACATTTTCTCTTATTATACCATTACATTCAGAAGCAGATATTTTCTTTTATGACTAAATTAGCAATTAATTATGGTCATCCATCAGAAGCTTTTAAATAGTTTAAATACTGTATTAATTATGATATTGAAAATTAGTCTTTAATAAAATTAATAAAAAAGAAGGTATTTACCCAAAAGATTTAAAAATTGCTATAATTAATCTCCAGGACAAATATATTATTACTTACGCAGACGAAGTACCTAATAACTAAGGTATTATACGTACAAAATCCCCCTGTAATTTAATTAATAAGTATCTTGTGAGACTAATAATTCTTTTAGGGTTATGAGCAAAAGTCTAAATAAAATTTCTAATATCATTGCAGCATTTTATAAAAAAGATTGGTGTCAATATGAATAACGATAAATTACCAAAAAAAAAAAAAAAAAAAAAACTACCAAAATTTCATAAAAATCCTACAATATTGAGAACAGTAACTTTGGATCGAATACTTATATTACTCTTGCTGGTAATAAATTATAAAAACATATATATACAAGATACTGTAGATAAGTTGGAGAGTACTGCTGTTATTAAAAATATATAGTACTGATATAGTCAAATATATTAATTAGCAAATTTGTGGTATTTATAGCTATGATTTCGAAATTATAACAGACATTTATAAGAAATTTAATCTTAATAAGATTTGCATACGACAAATTTAATTACTAAGTTATGTTAGTCTACGAAAATTACACATTTTTTAATAATAAGATTTATAAATAGATTAAAATTACATCACATGGCGCAAGTAATTGTTTAACCAATATTTATCTATATTTTTATGACGATAATTTTTATAATTATAATAGTTTAAGAATGTTTAGATATATTGATGTTATTTTCTTTTAAATTAATAATAATAAAGATGTTGAAAAAACTTTGCAATTTTATCAAGAGTTTTTAAATTTACAACAAACTAATATTAATATAAATGAAGTGGAGTATTTAGATATTTCTTTAAAATTACAAACTAATAAAATTTCGTCCAATATTTATGATAAAAGAAACATTTCTTCTGCAGATTTCATAAAACTTCCTTATTTGAGAAGTTCTTTAAGCATACGTATTTTTAGAAATTTAATTCATAACCAAATTTTATTTAATATTAGAATGGTGTCTAAAACACAGGGGATTTACTATAAAATGGAAAAGTTGAAGAAGATTAGTTTGGATGCCTAATTTCCTTTGAAATTTCCTTTGAAAAATTTAAAATATAATGATTGTAATTTTTAGTTTTCCTTTATTCTGAATTTTAAAAAAAATATTTTTAATTTTCATATTTATATTTTTAAATCTGGTTTTTTTCTCTTTTTATTTTATTTCTTACTTTTCTTCGCCCCCTTTTTTTGCTAGTTTAAAGGCTTTAAAAATTTTTGCAATTCTATTTTTTCTCTGATAAAAGACACTGCTATATTTGGTTTTAAAAGCGATAAAATATTTGTTGGTTTCTGTTTAAAATAATTTTTGTTTTTGTTTAAAATTAAAGTATTGATCTCTGTAAGTTCTTCTCTCTCTCTCTTTATATATATATATATATATATAAACACTCATTGCTGATGATACTCGATAACATGATGAGTGAACCATAGAGCAATAAGCAAAAGAGGAAAGTTCCCCTTTCGAATGAATCTCGATTCCTCACCTAAGACGTTGATGGCCGTGTCGGAGTCGCTGTTTTTCAGGCGATTGATTAATGGTCGTTGAATCAAATAATTATAATTAACTTTAATGTCCACTGTATTTTTATTACCATTATTCTCTCTTAAATGTGCATTCTTTCACATAGGCCACATAGGTTTAACGTCAATTACTATTTGTTTGGGGGGAATATCAGTGTTGTTTCTCGTATTAAAGAAAATAGAACTATATTCAAGGTAGTAAGAAAGAGTGATGAGTTAAGAAGTGTTCTTATCTTTTTTTCCCATTTTGATTTGAAATAAATATGGAACTGTTTTTAACTGGGAGATATTTGTTTAATAATATATCTTTAAAATTAACTATTTAATTTTCCTGTCTCCTCAGACTCTTACAGTTTTGCAATTACAATAAGAGGAACAGAAACAAATAAATTTGCAGATCTTATGGGTTTATTGATTGATGAATTATTTAACAACGCACTAAGAAGCAACACGGGGCCTATTGGTGACGAGATTAGAAATGTTGGAGCTACAGTTAAATATCGAGGACAACACCCGAACTTGCAACCACTCCCTAAATTTATACACTACTCTATGATGAAGACATTGAGCACGGACAGATTTAACGTACGACTGATCTTAAGCAGCCTCAGAATTCGATCCCATGATTCAACTGTAACAACGCCGTGATCATGATCATGACCACATATGAGGAAATGGAAAGACAAGAGAAAAATAATCTAAAACAAGAACTGCTTAATCGATACTGAAAACTGTAATGAAAATAAATTTAACAAATATATTTAATGAATTTACAAGAATATAAAAATTACATGCAATCGCGTAATATGACACCAAGATTAGTATATTTAGGAACGAACATCTGTCAGACAAGGAAATAGTTGTAGGAGAAAGGTAATGTTCGATAATTAAAAGAAAAACTAAATAGAAAATAGCGATTTCTGCTAATAATACGTTTTCTGTACTTTTTCAATGAAGCGAATGTAACAATGAGAAATTTCGTAAAAAGGTCAAAAAAGGCCTTTGCTTTTCCTCTTTGTTAACATCATTTGAATATTTTTTTGAAAAAAATATTTTTTACAACAAACTCCTGAGCTATGAAGTTTTTTGATACGCTACAAAGGGTATTCACAATACAAGCCTTCAAGTAAATTATATTTTTGCATGTATCTAGAAAAAACATGGTTGCAATGCTGTACACAAAATTAAGATACAAAAAGAATCTTCTAATTTTCCAGACCATGAATACGATTATGTAGTATTATACAAACACTTTATGACGATGTTTTCGCTTATTTATAATGAAAGAGCATTAAATTTGAATTTAACGCAGAATTTAGAAACTCGGTGTGTACACACACACTGCTGGCCATACAAAACGCAAAACCAAGAAGTACATGAGATATCAAAGCCAAATTTATTAGAGAGTACGAGTACAAAGGTGAAATTATTGAAAATACAGTCTTCTGCAAGGTAAGGAAGATGAAGCAATCAGTATTGAGTGCCGCCTGGGAATGATCGCTGTTATACGCCTCGGCATTAAATGAAAGAACTATTGGATGTCGTCTTGGGGTATGGCTGACCATGCTGCCAAAGTTGACCTGGTGTAGCAGCGGATGGTTTATGCAGGGTCAATCGGTCTCTAATCATAGACCAGACGCATTCGATCGATATATCGAGAGAACAGGCAGGCGAAGGCAGTAATGTCATCTAGTGGACGAAGAAATTTTGAACAATATGTGCTACACGGGGTCACAAATTGTCTGGTTTGAATGTGGCCACAGGCAAGCTCTGTAGGTAAGGGAAGACAACATGGTTGAAAACCTCAGAGATATAGTGGTGACTGATCATTGTACCGGCAATGCATACATACATAATATAAAAAAACAAAAAAGATCTTATCAAAAAAATTAAGAAATGTGAGTTGATAATAATATTACTACAAAAAAATCAACAACTCTATATATCCGCATATTTTTTATAAATGGCTAACAATTTTAAAGTTCCGACATATGTAACTAAATTGTTAGAACTATTACATTAATAACACAACTAAAATACTATAGAAATTCTAAATTAATTTTCAATAATTATTTCTATTATTTTTTAAAGATTATAAATATCTTAAACAATTTCATAAAAACACAAATTTAAAAACACATGATATTAAATTTAAATACTTTTTTATCCCTGTGATAGTATGGCAAATAAAATAAGTAAACAAACGTTTATTTATTATTTTATTAACTATAAATTCTCTGTATGTCTTAAATTTACGAATACAAATATTAATAAGATCAAGTTTTACGTAAAAGAAATATTTCGAAAATGTAATCTTATAAAAGGAACGACGTGAAACGCAAGTGAAAGCGTTGTGAGACGAAAATAATAAGATACAAAACATTATTTATTTATACCTCTAAAAACTGGCCTTCGAAGAAAATTTCTCTGAAAGGATATAAAATAAACTGGAATATATAAATTACATACTATACACATTCCAGGAGGAATACTAAAGAATTTCTTAAATTTTTACTACACATTATTGCTTTCAGACATTGAATGGCGTATTCACTGTACTTTTTTGATACCATTACTGCTCGTAATTGAACCAAACATAGCATTGGGCCATTGAATTTCATTTAAATACCAGGAAACGTTTCGATGACGTATTCGTAAAATTAATAAATCATGTAAGAAGCCAATTGCAAGTGATGATACAAATTTTTCCTTTAAGTTTTCTAATTTGTATAGAATATTCCAATTCGCTTAGATCTTTATTTATAACTTAAAGGCTTCAAAAAGAACCGAAAAAGGGAACAAATGAATCATGCATGCATTAAAATTAATGAATAATACTCAGCACATATGTAAATGAATGATTTAATATCAGGGCAACCAAAACTTGTTAATCCTTCAGTTATTTTAATCCCACATAATGTAATTATCTAGTTTCTAATAATGTCTAATCCTTGTCATTATAAATGTTATCTATGTTTGATGAATAGTCCTATTGGTCTTGGTCACGAATTCGCGGGCGGTGTTTCTATAGAATCTTGGGTTCTAATCGTAATACCACTATGTTCATTAAGACCTGCCGCGTATCGGGGCCCTTTAAATTTGCCGAGGCTTCAAGTCCTCTTGTTGACGTCCTATGGGAGTTTGAAGAGGGAGATGACAGCTCACAGGGAACGTAATGTCACCAGACTGAGGTTCAAAATTACTAGGTCCATCGCCAATAGCCCTTGTGCAGCTTCTAAAGGTGGTGTTAATAAACAATCAATGCTTGATAATGAAAGTTTCATGTTTACAGTTTGAATTTCAAGAATAAATACATATACTTATTCACGAATTTTTTTAAAATTTTATAATTATGTTTATTTTTTCGAAGTATAAGTTTGTCTAGAAAGTAGAAAAATTTTACTTTATATTAATATTTAATTTTGATTACCAACATTTTAAAATAACTTTTAATATTATACTTCCTCTACCAGACAAATTACCAACAGTCTCTAGGTAAAATAAGTGTACGATGTTCTCTCTCATTTAGGGACATAAATTTTTTAAAAATTAGATTATCTAATTTTGAATAAATTAGTTCGATCATGGTTTTCTTTTTATTTTGAAACCTTTCGATTTTAAGCAGATATTTTGTTTTATGGTGTTATTTTTATTTCTTATCACTGTACATAAAAAACTGTTTTTAAATTAAATTTTATGTAATCCTTAAAATGTTTCACTTGACAGCAGAAGTAATTGTGATAGGGGCACAATTCGTCACAGAATTCGATACAATTCTTCCAATTTCGAATTCTTCATTTTATTACGATTCTGTTTTCCAATGCAAATTTAAAAGTTAAATCATTAAAAACGAGACAAAACGTTGTTCTTGGAGGGCAGCCAAATGCCCGAAAGGGGTCAAAGAGACGATGTTCTCGATTACAGATTCGCGAACCATAAATCAAAGATCTACAATTCATCAAAGTCGTGAATGCGTTACGTGAATACTTAAATGCATAAGCAGATCGGGTGCCAACAGCATTTTTTTCCCAGACATACGGATTGAATTATGTATTCGAGTCATTTATTTATCAGGAATGCATGTTTTACTGCGCCTCAGAAAGCTTAAATAGAATAAATTTTGAACAAGCCTTTAAACTTTACAAAAATTCCGAATTCAACACTTGAAACAGGTAAAGATACAACATGTTCTTCACGCGCATTGATTATCAACTTTCGTTTAATCACTTCTTTTTCTCCATGGCCCTTATCACTTCATTTACTATTCACTCAGGCATGAACCAAGAAATAAATCTTAATAAATAAGATTATAATATTGATCAGTTCCAAGAAGCGTGTTTCCCTTTTTTCGAATCATCACGACCATATGTATATATATATATATATATATATATATATATATATATATACTAACTCAATATGTATATATATATATGATCGGAAAATATCTCCTCACGAGGGAGCTGGGACCGAGAAGGGTTTTTCAGGTGCTGGAAATGAGGAGTTATGAGCCAGAAAGGAAGATCGTCAGGAGAAGAAGGATAAAGGGGAAGAATGTAATAATATTAATAATAATATTAATAGCGCTAATAATAATAATAATAATAATATGTATCAATAATAATATCAATAATAATAATAATAACCAATATTAATAATCCTGGGAGGAGGAGGAGGAGAGGAACCCGGTTTTTTAACAAAAATGAAATTTTTATACGATCCATCCAAAGAAAGTCATTTGTCTAAAAACCATCTATTTGTTTGTAACACTAACGAAAATGATTTTGAAGCAATCAATTTCAATCAAGCCATTTGATTAAAATTTTAATTGGAAATTGAAGTCCATCACTTTCGATCTTCACTTTTCTTTTTTTCATTTGAGGTGGTTTCTGTGCTCACGAATACTAATTGATTCCAAATATATAGAAATCCCATAATGAAACGTATGATTTTTAGGAAGAATTTTTGCTTGAGATGTAGAGTTCATATACTCACTTGTTTAAATCCCTCAACAATGTTTGTCACTTTTTTTGCAGTCGAAGCACTCGGTAAAGAATAATCAATACATTTTAGATCGAGTACATGGATTCAGTAACGAGTTCAAAATGAAATTTCAATAGGGAAAAATTGAAAGATTTCAAATGCACTCACAGCTCAAAATGAATTTAATTGGGTTATAACAATTGGGACGACATGAACAGAAAGACGCGGGACTAATTAAAAAAAAATTCAATGCATAAATATGCGCAATATTTTTATACATATTCAATACATATATTAAACTGCGATACATAAATACGTAATATTCATACATATTCAATACATATATTAAACTGTGATACATAAAATTTTTAAAAAAATTATAACTACATATATGATATATACCATGCATCTTTTTCAAATCGGTACATCTTCAAAAATAAATGACTCATAATCGACAGTTTCTCAATGTTTCAAAAAAGGCGATAAGAATTTGCTTTTATCAATTGAAAGAAGGAAAGGTGTTTTAAGCATTCCAGCCTAAAAAGTTTATTGTTAGATAAGAACAATTTCTACTGGAAAAAAAGATGACAGTTAGAAGGTTGACATATTATCTCCTCGATTCGAAAGGAAGTGAGATAAGCTCTAAGTATTATCGCATGTCAAACTTCCCAATAATCTGGTTTAATTGCATTTAAGGTTAAAAAAAAAGCGCTTCAAGAGAGTCGGTAACTGATTACATACTGTGAGCAGATTACCAAAGCTCGAAAGGATATTGGTTGAGAAATTAACTACAAGTAAAATAAACTCGGACTGCCATAACTGGTTATGACACATGGGTTAATAAAAATTTCAGTTATGATTAATGCCGTCGACGATTATTCGCTTTGTATTGATCTTACTTATACAGACATGAAATCAATACATAAAACGTTAACTGGCATATTAATTTTGTAGATACTTTTTTTTAAATTTTTTCTTGAAAAAAGAATTATATGTGAAACAAATTAGCTGATTTTTTCTTGTAAAAATAGATTAAAGTAAAAAGCAAAAGTTAGATGGATAAATTATTGCTCTTCCAAAGAATAAACTACTTCGGGATAGGTTAGGATTTCTCATACACAATTTAGTGAGCGAAGAATATTTTCCTTCTGTTCCTATTATTTTCATTGATTTTTATAAGATACAAACTGAGTTTTATAGGAAAAAAAGTTTAACGATCTCTATGGTATACATCCCTTAATATCAATAGCTTTGTAACATAAATCTAATGTTAAATGTCATATGATATTTATACTAGCAACCTGGGAAAGGGACGATTCATTATATTTTGTATGAAAAGACTTACCTTTAGAAATATAAATCAACATTAGGTAAAAACTAATTACACCGACAGATCTGGAGATGAAACTCAGTAATTTTCAAATACACATTGCATTCAAAATGTTTCAGAACACACGCTCATAAAAGTGCACAAATGGCGCTATCCCTACTAAACTGATAGAGTAATGTAGCAACAACCTTCAACTAAGAGTATAAAGTGATTGCATTCATTTCTGTTTCCGACTTGCAAGCGTTTCTCTACGCACAGCGTGTATGAGAGTCGTTGTCATCGAAAAAAAAAAAATGGAGCAATGAACGAACATTAAACTTTGTTTTAAATTGGGTAAATCGGCCACAGAAAAGCACGAAACGATTAAAGCGCGTATGGTGACGATGATATGAGTCGTTTACTAGTATTTGAGTGTTTTTTGAGAATGAAGACGTAAGAAATCGACAGAAGACGATGAGAGATCACGTCATCGAGTCGAAATGATGAAAAAGTTGAGCTTGTACTACAGAATATCTAAAAGGTTCTACTGTGACAGGGGCATTCTACAAATGTGTTTTGATTCGACTTTTGTAACGAATGCCGCGCGTGACGCCCGATTTGTAAGACAATAGAAATTTGTGTGTCTTGCACAAAAATATACCGTTTCGCAAGGCCATTCTTGTGAAGCATATTCTAGCACGAAGTCAGGTTGAGTTCATCAATCAGCCCCTGTACTCACCAGATCTGTCTCCTCCCCCCTTCAAGGATTATTTCTCGATTTGAAATTGAAGATGACGAGAATCGGTAGAGGACATCTGAACTCAATAGTGTTAAACTGGAAACATTACAAAGGACGTTAAGGACATTCGTTCTAAGTGTTGTAATTAATTGTAGGAAAACTATTTATAGATATAAAAGCATAACATCAAATTTAAATAGATCATCTGCATTGTTGAAACTAATAATTGGAAAAGGGCGCTAAGCACCATGCGGGGATCTTGCAAAGACATTAGTTCTAAGTTCCATTATGTTTCAGACATGCAAAACGAAAATCAACTTTAGAACGTTAATAGTTTTAACTAAATGAAAACTTGTATATTATGCTTTTTGTTAATTCTGATGTAGATCTGATGTAGAAAATAAACTAATTTGTGGTACAATTGAGTTAAGAGTCAAATGAATAACTCAAGAACAGAAACGAAAAAGGCCGCTTGTCTGAAAGGTAAGCGAATTCTTTGAAATCTTCTA
The DNA here is from genome assembly GCA_019974015.1 of Nephila pilipes. Lineage (NCBI taxonomy): Eukaryota > Metazoa > Arthropoda > Arachnida > Araneae > Nephilidae > Nephila > Nephila pilipes. Next base: position 519,921 of record BMAW01051769.1, read on the forward strand.
AGATTTAAATAAATGCGAAATATTAGTTCCTACACCGGTTCCTACATTGCATGCGATCAATCCTAGAATTTTTGAACACACAGTGGAATTAACTTAATACTTGGTCGACAGTCTGCAAAATGAATTTTAACGCTTATCAAAACAAACTTATTGTTTTGCCAGACTCATCCGACAAGATTTCAGCTGAGCAACTATTACAAATATAGCAATATTGAGAAGAAAACTTTACTAATAAAAACATATGCTAGATAACTGATAAAAAGTTTCCAACGAAATGTTGTTTCTTTAGGTAGCTAGGCTTATTTGATAGAAAATAACCTAAAACTGGCTTTCAGAGTTGAAATAAGTCATATGCAAGTTTTCTTATCAATATATTATTATTATTATAAGATTGTTAAGAGTATTAAATCAAAATTTGAAACATAATGTTTTGTAGCATAAAGTATAATTTCTAATCAGTTACTAAGAAGATAATGATGTGTTCACTTTTTTGCTCAAGTGTTGCATTCAAGAATCCATGGCGGCGTAACTACATAGACACAGTTTTAATCTGAACTCGCCGTAACAGGAAGAAAAAAAAAGAGGTTACCAACTTCTCTCATATCAGTGAAAAGTCAAATGGCGCATATATTTTCTCAAATTTGTTTTGTATGCTTCTGTTTATTTTATCGACGAAAAAAACTAATCAAATACTCGAACACCTAAGAAGAGATATAACCCATTTTACCACAAAGTAGAATTATGCTATGCAAAGTAATTAATTCGTATTAACAGAAATGAAAGACTTCGACAAAGCATTATGAAAGTATAAACAGTCGCTACAACGCTTTTAAACCGACTAGGATTATTAACATTAAGTATCAAATAAGTTTAACTGTTACACGCTAATTACCAGAAAATAACTCTTATGTTAATTAAATGGAAATTAAAAGCGCACAGAACGAAGAGAAAAAAAAACACACACACACGCGGAAACACCAGTGATCGAGGTTAATGTATGGATAACTGACGAGACTCAAATTTAGGATTTACTAGAATCTCTGAGTAAGAAGAATTTCTCCAAGATTAATCTGAGAGGGACCGTCTTAACTGATTAATTAACTTCACTGAGCCCCTCTCTCTTGCTCCTTCTTAATGCTGGAAAATACTAATTTAAATATCCTTTGCTTATGCAGAGGCAATGATGAACGATGTCAAACATTTTTGTATATGGACTTGTTCATGCGTAACACTGGAAATGCAAAGATAAGACGTTTAATGAAGCTGGAAAAATAAGACTCGCGCTCCAAGCAAATCTAGTCACTGTAGATGCGACTAGATTTGTTTAAGGAGAGTATTAAGAATGTGTTCTCTTTGGAATCAGATGCCTATTCAAGTAATTTAAAAGTGAGACAGAGACAGAAATCAAGGAACGGATTAAATCACACATGTGACGGTTCATTTCAATCCAGATTTACGAGATAATTCGTATGTTTGAGTCCATTTTATTCCACCCTAGTTGATATAATGCATTCTTAATAGTGAACAATGGTAAATAATGTAACGAGCTTATATAAATTAAGAAATTTGTTTTTCCAATTTTAAACTTCCAAAATAATTTAAATACTTTCTATATCACTTGTGTACTGGTTGATTATTTTATTAATTTTTTAAAAACAAATTTAAAATGTAAAAATTATAAAATAAGATTAATTTTTTTAAAAATATATTTATTAGTTCTTTAATTATTATAATTATTTCTTTTATTCATTAGTTGTATATATATATATATATATATATATATATATATATATATATATATTTTTTATTTTTTAAATTTTTTTTTGCTTTTTTATTATTTTTCTTCTGTTTTCTTTTAGAAGTTTTTCTTTTTTGGAATATTTGTATTCATATTCAGGTTTCACATTTAGTTCTGACATTGTTCGGTGGAAAACGTTCAATCAATCAAATCAAATCATGTTTACAACCTGAATTTGTCCACCATGCTGGCAAAATATCTTCATAATTTCTATAATTATGTAAGTGGTTTTATATTGAAGGTTTTTATGTGTTCTTGCTTTATATTTTTGGTTCCTTAGTTATATTATGCTTTGATATTTTGAATTTCTCTCGGATTGCTTGCTTACCTTCTTTTCAAATGATTTTATAAAGAGTTAAGTCTGGTTTTTTTTTTTTACCTCGTTCAATTGTATCTTTAGTTTTATGACTATTTTTTTTAATAATATATTTTTGGGGGGATAATTTGGCCAAGAATACTGGAAAAACCCAGCCAAACAGTTTAAAGCCTGTTACGACATTAAACAGTTTCCCTATATATATATATATATATTTGTTTTCTTGAATAGCTGTTATTTCAAGTTATCTATCTTTTTTTGATAATTTTAGAAACTTTCAATTTAATTTTTCGTTTAATTTGGAAACTTCTATAGTACATAATGTTTTATTTTATACTTAAATTTGCATACTGATATTTACTAATTTTTCTTCGTTTACAATGTTTTGTCTGTATATTTATGTGGATTGGTGTATAGCTTCTTACTTAATGATAATATAATTATCTCTTACGTATTGTCTTATTTTTTAAATATTGAAATTACTTCTTAACTTGTTTTTATCAATGTATTGGTGTTTAATTAATAAGTTATAATATGTGCATGAGTTAATAATAAAAAACCTAATTATAGCATTTATAAAAATTGCACTAATAATTAAACTTACTAAAAAACTAATTATTAATAAAATTCTATTCTATATAATTGCTAAGGACTTAATAAAAATAAACCATTACTAAGAAAATTAGTAAGGAAGGCAAATAAACCTTAAAAGGAGGAGATGTAGATAAGTAATTTAAAATGCTATTTTTTTTCAACCGAGACAGAAATTTGCAATTTATCTTGTTTTAAAGGGCCTTTTTATTCCCACTGTTCAAACCATTTCATAACAAATTGGTAAGAAAATCATAAAATTTAAGAATAAAAGACAAAATTTGTAAAAGAGGGAATAAAATACCAAAAATTATATATATATATATATATATATATATATATATATATATATATATGTTCTCATTTCTATGATTTTAAAGAGAAAGGATAAGACTATGAGTTATTTCTAGGAATGAAGTATCAAGAATACATCACAATATGTGGATTTTACAACCGATAACTATGAAGAACAATCCCAAATCTTTTATTTAACATTTCAGTTTTTTTTCCCCATAAGTGTCTCAAAATGGAACGTTTTAGTTAAAAACCAATAGGCAATTGGATATCTGAATATCCAAAGAAAACTACTTCTCACACCAACGGTAAATCAAAAAAAAAAAAAAAAAAAAGAAGCAGAAGTCTCCCATGTTGCTTACATCTTCGTCGATACATAATATCATAACTTAATTACATTTATTCGATAACCTACACAACTTCCGAGAGCTTTTTTGCTCATCCTCTTTGCCGCCGGCAAATCAACAACAGCATTTTTCCGGAGAAAAAACAACAAAAGACGGTATTATTTTTCACGACGTTGAGCTATGAATAAATTAACGAAGAAATTTAAATTTCCCTTGTTTGGAAGGATCATCCACAAAATAATCAATAAAGAAATGTGAAACTAGTAGGAAAGTTAACCTCTTTTTCATACCCCCTCTCTCTTTATCTTCTTAGCACCACAAAAAGAACATTATTTCCAAGGGAAGAAATGTTAGGATAGGAAACCAGGAAAATATCGATCATAGAAAATAAGAAATTTACAGAAATAAAATACAGCAGATCAAGTTCTAAGCTAAAATTGTATAAATATACTACCTGCTATTGAATTCATATTTTCTTGAATAAATTTTATTGTCATATTTTATAGCTTATATTATATATATATATATATATACGTAGTATTTTGCTTCATTTTATCTCTTGTACGATACACAAACTTTTTCCATCATGTTCTTGTATGTATCAAAGGCTTTATATCCATTATATATTTTTATCATAAACAACAGAAATCCCTCTTAGTTTTTTTTTTTTTAATTACTGTTTAGTGGTACTTGATCTCCTACAGAGTTACGTATTTTAATGTACAAAAATTCCTTGATTCACCATTTTTAAATAAGAATATTGATAATATTGTTTTATTATTCAAATGTGACCAACACTACTTCTTCGTTTTATAAACATAGAATAATTCAAAGAGATTTTTTTTTCATCCATTCGAAAATGACACTTTCACACACACACATAAATGGTTTGATTCATTTTTCCTTTTATTTACTCTAGTGATGAGTATATTGTTTAAAAATATAATACATTTTGAAAGGTATTCAACCCATTGAGTTAATTATGTGGAAATAATGTGAAAGGTCTATCAGAATTATTTTAAAGAGATTGCAACTCTGAGAACTAGATATTTTCTAATAAAGCACTTTTGAATTACAGTCTTAATAACAGGTACAGACTACTATGGTTACAGCAATAATCGTTTCAAGTGTGTGTGTATAAGATATACTTATTTCCACGCAATTAGTTATTTAGTGATCCAGAGAAAATAATAATACAAAAATCACTTAAAATAAATTGTTTACTAAATCCAAGCAGAAATCTAACGAACGTTTATTTTAAGAATTATAAAATAGAAATAGAAACACTTATGTCGAACCCTTCGAACTAAGTGTGACAAAATTCGTTAAAAACCCTAGCTAAACGCGGGTGCCGAGTCACACTAAGAAATATCCATATTTTTATGTTATTATTAGCTTTAGTTAATAAGAGAGATAGAGAGTTATCTTTTTATATATTTATTTATTCAAGAAATAAAAACAAGTGATGCTTTATACTAGCAACTTATTTTTTGCAGCTGAATTTCAGTGGTTAAATTGAAGGTTGGCGTTTTGTACGCTTCAAAAACAAGCAAGCGCTACTCATTTTATCCGTCATTTGGTTTTTTTTTTATTGATTTCGATATTATTTAATGCTGAGAATAAGGTATCACGAAAGTACGTAAAGGAAAAACTGTAGTAAAATCATCGCTAAATATTTCAGCGTACTACAAGTGTCAGGTAATCGGTTCAAAGCACTC
>BMAW01051769.1:525084-574668 GCA_019974015.1 Nephila pilipes
TGTGACGGTTTCTGGTTCTACCCCCCCCCCTTTTATGTTATGGCCGGGCCCCCCTCTTCATTCCCCGCGCCCCCCCCCCCCCCCCCAGTTCTCAAGTTTTGACCTCCTATCAACAAACACTTGTACTTAGACTCTGTCTTGAAATTTCGCAAGTTGCATCTCTAAATTCTCCATTTGTATCCATTGGAAACTATTTAATTTCAAAACGCTGCAGACTACTACAGTGAATATTTAATTGCTTTAATTGTCTTCGCTAGATTTGTTGTTCGTTCTGTGTTGATTGTTTTGGGGCGATGACGGTCCGTAAGCAAAGCATATCACTCAAAATGTCCTGGCGTGTCACCTTTGATACTTTGCAATTTTACGCCAAATAAGCTCTTTTTTTATATAAGCAATCTCACATTTTTAAATTAAAAATAATAGAAGCTATAAATTAACATCCAAATATCTATACGAATCTATTTAAGTAAAGAAGATCATACATAGAAGCATAAATAATAACGGATGAGTAATTGATAATCAGTGGCTGTATTTGCCTCAGTCAGTCGCGTATTTACATGTGGATACATCTTGCATAAAATCTCTGCATTGATAACTTTAAAAATTTGCAGAGTTCTTATAAATTTAACAATATATACACTGAATGTAATTATAATTTAAAAGATTTAATTTAAAAAAATTAATTTTTTTAAAGTTTCATTAAGGCAACTTTCTATAATTATTTGTACAAAGATTGCGTAATTTAGGAGTGTTTATCAAAAGAACAAAACTACGTTTCCTATACATAAGATAGCCTCATTTTAGAATGTGCAAAATATTAGCATTATTCACTTTACCAAGTTCTCATAAATAATACATCTATAGAATCAGCAAAGCGGGCTCTATTTTACAACAACAAATTTTTTTTTAAAATGTAAAATTTGAAGCCTTTTAGAGTCTCAGTTATCTTAAGATTTGTAGAAGTATAATTATAATTTTTCTTAGGCATTCAGACGAATGTCTGCCAATGAAATACGCTGCAAAAAAATAGCTGGAACCTATATATAATCCTCTTTTCTTTCTATTTTTTTGTCACGACTCAGATGAAAGTAGTCGATAAAGAATCTAACAGTTCAAATATTTATGTAATGCCACAATGCAACTTCTTTATTCCTTTCCCCCCCAAGTGTAATTTTCTCATACCCCACAACTGTATTTTTTCAATATGTAAACCAGGGGGTCATTTAGCTCGAATAATCGAATTAGAGCGCCAAGAAAAGATGATGGAGAAAGTTCCGATCTCTGTCTAAAGATTCTACTGAAGAATAATCTGAGCCTCAAATGTCCGAAATTCCGCGAATCAGCACAGAGTGGAAAGTAGGAGAGGTTCCAAAGAGGGAGATCTCGTTTGAGAAAATTAAGGTGGCACCCGTTTTTAAAAAACCTAGTTCAGGAAGTACAGAAAGAAGTTCGGACGACAGGGTATGAGTAAATAATTCGATATAAAAACCAACGTTTTTAAAAACAACGTTTTTATATAATGGCAAAGTTTATTAGAGAAAATTATTGAAATATTAGTTAAAACTGTTAGTTATTTTTAACTTTAAAATTCACTTAAAAAGAGACATTTGTGACAGTATTAAAAAAATTCATAATACTCATAAAATCAAAACATGCATTTGAAAGTTTGTAAGTCATTCTATTAAAAAAAATGGGAACCAGAATTCAGAAAAAATTATTGTGATAAGACATGACGCCAAATATTGGAAACTTTCTTTCTTGCGAATGATTACTGACTAAAAGTCAGCAACCCTTACTATCTCGGAGATTGTAAAGGGGAGATAGTATCTCCCCTTTGCGAGTACAAAAGGTTTACGATAACCTCATGCGGTGTGGGGAGTGCCCGGTACTCCCAGAGGGGGAAAGAAATTTTTCCCTCAATCCTAAAAGCGCCTAGAGGAAAGAATATTTTGACTTATTAAAATTATTGAAATATTAGATAAAACTTGTCGCAAACGTGTAAATATTGCATTGTTAGGCGAATACGAACGATTCCCAAAATTTCAAAGCTCTAGCTTGATGGGAAGTTGGTTAAATTAACGATCGAAAATTTGATGACACACACACTCACACACACACACACACACACACACACCAAGTGAAATTCAGAAAAACGTTGTAAAAAAGCACATCATATGCGCTAAATTTCCAACTGTGCCATATAAGTACTACGAGATCGAATCGCATTTTAAGCCCAACAGTTCCAATATTCAAAATGATTGTCTACCAAAAGTTTTCATCACTAAGCATTTAACAAGAAAAAATCTCTTTTTCTAATTAATTACAAAATGTTAAATATGATTCTTTTCCATTCATGAAATGTTATTCAGTAAAAACCAACCTGCTTCAAGAAATCATGTTCGAGAGAAAAAAAAAAGCAAACTGCGCAATAAAAAAACACTTCTAGCATAAAATCCATATAAACCTCCTATAATGTTACAAGACGTCTGAAAATATTAAGAATTCTGAAAATCATAACACATTTCAATTCACGAATGTAGAACAATTTTTACCCCTTTTGATAACAACACCTACCAGCGAAACGCATTTTAAGACACCTTAAACAGATTTCGAATAATAGCAAATCACACAACGCAAATCAAACTTGAATTCATTGCAACTCTTCCTCCACAGCTTTCCGAAAACTCTAAGATGCTTCAATTTATTACAAGTCCCAAACTATAATCGAGTTTCCAATCATTTCAACATTTATAATTTCGTACGAGCCGTATTCTGCCCTAATTCTATCAAATACGGATATCAAAATAATCTTTTCGATATCTACGAAATGTTAGTTAAGGCTGAACACATTGATTCAACATTTCCTGTCAACAGTTACACTAAAACGAAAGCAGGCAGCGGGGCATCTGTAATTGGGATACGTAGTAAATTATTTATTTAAACGGAAGGTTAAATATTTACCTAACTATCATTACAGAAGGTCTCTAAAATTATGATATTACGCCTGGAGGTGGGGAAGCGTCGAGTGCTTATCTACTTCAATAAACTCTGTGCTTAGGAAAATATTCATTCGAAGAGATATGTGTTTCTTTGTAGTATGTGTGCTACTTTGAGCATTAGTTTGTGGGAGGGAAAGATATTAACAATATAAAACTGACTCGCAGCAAAAAGTCATTAACTAACAAAACAGAATTTTATACTGTAAATGCTTAAGTTAATATAAGTTAAAATATAAAGAATATTATAAGTTAAATATAAAGAATGGCAGTCGAGTAGTATTTTATTATAATGATTTATTATAATGCTTGTTATCTTTACCTTATGGAGCAAGTAATAAATGGCACAAAGCGATGCCAGGTAAAATTTTCTTTTTGCAAGTTAATGAATGTTTACTGTGCCAACCGTAAGAGCATCCTTACATCCTTTAATCAAGGAGCATTTTTAAAAACTAGTTTTTTTTTATTTTGGTGATGCCTTCTTTCAAAATCATAAGAAATGAGAGGAAGACACTTAAAAATAAAGTGACTGATTTTGTTAAATTTTTAATAACGTTTCTATGATATTTTTAAAAACAAGCTACATATTATAACTGTATTTATAATTTTAACGAAATACAATTTCAGTTCGAAACAAAATATAATGGAACAACGCCAAAATAAGAAATAAATATAATAAACGATCCTTCAGTCAAAAATGAAAAATAAATGCGCTCAACTTTGGTTTCTGAAAGATATGTCTATTTCTTTAAGAAAACGGTTTTCGATCGAATAAATATTCGTCTTTTTTCAAAGGAAAGAGAAAGAAAAAATAGAATATACGAAACTTCTCGGACCTTGTATATTCTAGTCACTCGGAGCATCCTATTTTTCTTTTCATAGCATTATTGCTTTAAAAAAAGGGAGAAGACAGCAAAGGAGAGGTCCAGATGCTCACGGGGTTCCTCACGGTAGATGCAGGTACTTATGACACCTGGGATCGAGCCAAAAAAGAGAAAGCGGGATAAAAATTCTATAAGGGAAGGGGTCAATTGCAATTTCATCCTTCTTTAACGGATGATGTAAAGATATATTAAAAAAGATTCCTGTCAAGTTTATTTCGGGGAAATATTCATAATATACCATTTATAAGTATCAATGGGCATGTGTTTTCAATACTGCTATTGATAACAAGATTTTTTTAAAAAAGATAGCACTTCTTTTATCAAAAAAGTAGAAAATGTTTACAGATAAGGTTTTTCTTTGGCGGCGTATTAAATAAAACAAAAATGCTGTAATAATTTCTACTTCTCAATTACGGAAAAAAAGTGAGCTTACATATTTAGTCATCACGTGTATAACAGTATAAAACTACATTCAAGAATAATCATAATTACATAAACAAGAAATGATTTATTTGTTAGCTCTCAAACGAACTATTATCAACGGGTTTTGTAATTTTGCCGCAATCAATTGAAAAAGATGTCAGATTAGAACCTCTGTCTATAAAATTTGACATGAAACCAATGCGTGACATTAATTGAATTCACGGAAGATTTAGGTCTCGAACAATCTTAACTTTCTATAGCCTCTAATCACAACTCAATCACCAGTCCTTCGCATGAATATATATATACACGTTCAAGTTAATAGTTCATTTTTGCCCCAGAGAAGAATACATTCATTAAGTTCTTCCCAAAATTTTCTAAAACAATTCTAACTTTGAAAGGGAAAACAAGTTTCTGAGGGCAAATTTTTAAGCAATTTTTAAACTATGGGAAAAATAATCACTCATTTTAAAAATAAATATAGGCAATATTTATGTTAGCTTTTTCAGCCTCATACCTATAAACATTTTTGGAATTTATTAAATGATGAATTCGATTCGCCAAATTAGGAAGCTAAACATACAATCTTTTATGATTTGCTACCACATATTTCTAAGTCGTAAACTACTATTATTGTTCTAAAATGGAATGTATTATGCAGTGTCACAGTTCTAAAATATTTATGGAATAGATTCGAAATATCAAACCAAAAGCCAAGTGCTCAATTATTTAAAAATTCGAAGTAAAATATATGTTTAGTGCTTCTTATAAAGTATTCACAGACTGAGCATTTTTAAATAAAATTTATGCTAAATCTTTGCACTCGCGTTACATTTTTTACAATAAGGATATTTAATTTTTAACGCATATGATTGGTTTGGAGCGATCTACCTTATACACTTAAATTAACTAAGGGATAAAATGCTTCGCAGAAACAAATCTAAGAATTCTAGTTGATGCCTTCGTAAGACTCATTCCAACGGTATGAAACGATAAGACCAAAATAAAACTGCATTCTTTATCTGAAATTGAATCTTAAGTAGCGTAACAGAGAAGGGTTGAACTGTTCTCTCTCTCAGAACTCTAAATCACAAGAATTCTTACAAAAGAAAACTTTAAAATATTCGTAGAAATTATTTTGCTAACAAATGTTTTTTTAAATGTTACTTACTAAGCATTTCATTCTGTACGGTTAAGGAAGCAGGAATTAGAAGCAAGCTTCATGTGAAGCAGTAATATAATTAGGAATTTTTCTATTTTGACGATTTACTTAAAGAGTAGAAGTATTGTTCCGCATCACTAATTCGCGGTCTTAAAATTTCTTTTCAAACCCTGGATCTTTGGAGATAGAATCTAGGGAAATAAAAAGAGACATTCTTCCGATAGGCGTTTGAAGAAATAAAAAACAGACTATACGCCTGGTTAATTTTTAATATTGGCCTTATTAAATGCTTCTGAATATTAAAAGTTACAAAAGTATTCACAATAAGACGAAAGGCAATCGTATTGTTAGCTTGTTTGTTTGAACGAGATTCGAAAGCAGACGATGTTTTTTATCCTAATTGCTAAATTTTCAAGTAGAGAAAGTCTTTAAGGTTTCAATTTATTTTATTCGAACAATGTGGACTAACCTAATTGGTAATTATTGCGGTATGCCAAGTTTCATATACGAATGAGGGATGAGAAGAGATTTTGTATTTTATTTTAAAAAGGTGAATTCGAAAGATTATTAGCATAATGATGATGAAATTAAATTTTCAAGAACAGAATGCTAAATGTGAATAAATATATATTTTTAAAAAATTTAAGTCGAAAGATTAAAATTTCACGATGACGAAGTAATTAAATTTTCAAAAATACATGCTTCCTATTAAATACTGAAAAACCTATTAAAACTGAAATCTCTTCCTATTAAATACTGAAAAACTATAACACCACAAATGAAACTCCGATAGCAGTCTTTCTCCGTCGAGTTTTTTAAAACGTAAACTTTACGCCTCCTATTACACTTCTCTCTTTCTTCTCGAAGCTATAGACTTTTCGACAACGATTTGAAATTCAATGTAATTTGTTATTTCATTGGATTAGAACAATTTGAAACAGACTTTTTTTTATTTTAAAAAGTTAAATTTCTCTATTACTATTCATACCGTCTCTAAGAGATGTGGTTATCTAACAATGGGTTCTTGGCAGTTCCCTTTTTAACTAATCTTTTGGGCTATTTTATAATATTATCTGATTTGATAACTTCACCTTGTGAATAAACAGTGTCTCGTGAAAATTAGCATTGCTACACACACAGAATATATATATATATATATATATATATATATATATATATATATATATATATATATATATATATATATATATATATATAATAGAGTATATCATATATAGTGAATAAGAAATTTACAAAATACGAGGGTGGTTCAAAAGTACTTGTATTTGAAGACATATGGCATCATTAAGGTAAATTGTTGTGAATGTCATCTATTGAACGGAGTCAAAACAAATTTGATATTGGGTCATTAGTCATTTTGATTTGGTAGCCCTTTGCTGTCAAATCAAAATTTAATTGCTGCCACGTCAAGTTGTCACCGTCGATGATCAATAGATCCATCGTTTTACTCTGGAAACCAAGCAAAATCAAAAAGTTGTAATGCTTCAGGTGAATCTTTTCTAGTGAGGGTCTCATCGGCCGGAAAAGTTAGAGAAGAATTTGAGAGGTGCAAAAGGCGTCATGATCACAAATGCGAGTAAGTGAGACTTAAAACAGCTGTATAGTGAGTCATGATGCTTACTAAAATCAAATCATCTTCGATTATGTGAGCACCATCTCTTGGAGTTTCTAAGGGCTTTATTGAACGATCCCGTATGGGAGACTAAAGGTATCAGCGCTATTACAAAGAGGAAGAAGGCAAGGGAGATTGATGTGCATACTATATTGGTGCAAGATGGAGTAAAGTGATCATTCGAGAACTCATATTAAAGTCTGATCCAAAGAACGAGTGTTGTTTCCAGAGTCGGATCGAAATTTTGTGTTATTGATCCAAGTAGATATTTCAATCATACTCTTTGAATGAGTACACTAGTTAGTAAATGATCCACATTCCTAACAATAGTTTCTTCATGCCATCATCCAACAGAATGAAATAAAACTACTTTGATTTTTCTGAATTGACTTGTTCTTGAATTAACATTTATCAGAATCTTAATGGGCATCACTAAAGATGAGCCGCCGCTCTTTCATGACACAGTTTCTGGAGACGGTGCTGTGGTCTGAGTGAAAATCTTCGCACTGGTCTCCATGTAAACAATTCAGAATACGTCTGCTAAAGATATTGGCCCTTCCTGGACGATGCAGAGAGAGCATCGCATAATCTCCGGAATTGTAGCAGTTAGTGTGTTTCGCGCTTGACAGACAATTCTTGGATATTCCCTCTTGCAGTGTAGCCCTTGAGAAAGATTGTTTCGAGCGATAAATTATGTGTCTACCAACAGTGTGAAACTGTAACCGACGCGCAATTCGACGCCTTCCAGTAGTTCTACGATGCAACTCTTTTCAAAGGCGTCAATGACGAATAATTCACCTTAATTCAAAATTGATCCATCAGTCATCTTTCTCCTCACAATGTATCAATTTCCATCTGGTGTCTCACAACTTACGGACAAGATTTCTTTCAGATTTCTGAATGAATATTCCAATCCAGGATCTATCTTTGAAGAGTAATTTGAGCTCTACCACAACAGTTCAGTCGTATTCAAATACATTAAACACCTCGGAACAATGGGAGGCAACTTCAAGCTCATTGGAACTGAGTATGAAAGTTCTCCTATGGGGGGTATGATGGGAGAGTCGGGACCGGGAGGCTTAAGTGTCGTCACTTGACCGCGGCTCAAAATACCCGTCTCGAAAAGCATTCATATGACTTTATATCGACGTTAATTCAAAATTTATTCACTCAATAGCACAATCCAGCATTTTGTGAATAAAACATACATAATTAATATTCATAAATAATGACTCCCGATCAACTGGATCAAAACAACTTGTTTACTAAAAATATCTAATAAATTGAGTTAAATAAAAGGTCCAAGTAGATGAAAATTTTCTGTTCGAAAGTTTGAAATAGCATTATAATCTTCTCATTAAATTCACTTACATAAAGAAATGTAATTTCAGTGATCATTTTGGTACAAGCGAAAGCAACTAACTTCCAATTAAGGATTATTTATGACGGGTAATGTTCTCTTCCAGTTTCCAAAACAAATTCTTGATTTTGAAATAAAAATATTTTCAATGATTCATTGTGTGCCCAATATTTAAAAAAATGGAGCACGTATTCGAACTTAATTCGAATGTTTGAAACGAACAAAACATTTTAAAACAAAGCTTTACACATAGTTTAAACGCATATTTAAAAGCTAAAAACAAACAAACAAACAAACAAAAAAAGAAAAGAAAAAAAAACCAACCCAAAAACATAATTTACAATGGCAGAATGAGAAAATAAACATTAATTTGTCTTACTAAACTTTTCTCACGATGTTTCCAAAATAGAATGGAAAAACTTAAATACACAGTAGTCTATTCAAGACATCAGTTTTGACGTGATTGTGAAGCACTTAAATGCAAAGGATTGGAGTAATTATGTCAATGCTTTCCCTCGGCTATCGTAATGGCGTAAAATTTGACAACAATAAAAAAGAAACAGTTATTTTTGCTCTTGTAATAGAAGTTCAAAACACTAACCTTTACGGAAATATAGAAGGAATGCGTCCGAGAGAAGGAAATGGAAATTCTGTTCACCTGAAACAGAGAAAAATAATTTGAGAAACCACATCGCAATATAAAATCATACCGCTCGACACATTAGTTCTTACTCTAATTCTACACAAAAAATATGATACGAAATATACTAACGAATTTTAAATTGAATATAATCGCTAAATTTTATTAATTGTAACAGAAAAATTCTCAAGTAATGAAAATCTCTGAAACACATGTGTAGGAAGAAGTCGACGAAAAAAATACAATACGAAAGTTCGTACAATATTTACTCCCATTTAATGGAACCTTTAACATCAATATGTAAGTCTTTTTTACTCACACATGACATTGTTCAAGCCAGTTGGGGTTACCATCTTTTAAACGGCGCTAAAACAGATATGACACTGATTCAGATATAAATGCTGCTGCGTCGACCACCGATGAGACCTGGATTCATCATTCCAAACATTGATGCAACAATCAAAACAATGTGCCGGTATATCTGCTCCAAATAAAATGATGTAATCGGCTGAAAAAGTAGCGACGACAATTTTTTGGGATGCGAACAGCGTCGTAGTCGTGGACACTCTGGAAACGGTAAAAACTGGAATATACTACAGCGACTCAATCCTAACACGGGTACTTTTTGAGCCACCTTAGTACATCTCAATACAAATTAACTAAAATTAATATTAACTAACTCTTACGGATTTGGCTCTTCAGAAAAATGTTCAGGATACAGTAACGTTTGTATGTTTTTACGAATACAAATATTTCATTTTGTTAACTCTTTTAGATATCCGTAAATTATAAAGAATCAATCATTTGATATTATATGATGCAAATATAATACATATTTAGAAAAAAAAACATGACTTTTTTTAAACCAGTCGAATAAAATATTTTATACAATTTCCCCCATTATCACTCCTCACACAATTCAATTTCCTTTAGAAATTACTAATACTTTTTGAGTATAGAATTTTTTTTTAGATAATAAAAAGAAATATCATTTTCAAATCCAACATATAAGAGAAGAGCGTCGAGAGTCAGAACCTTATAGATTTTCAAAGAGGGCAAAAAGCAATCTTCAAAAACAATCTTTTTCTATAACTCTACTTTCCCACGTCATTTCCGACCTCGAGAGAAAATATAAGAGGAAAAAAAATCTACCAGAATTTCTTCAAAAACATTTAAGAACAAAAAAGGTAAAATGAAAGAATGAGAGAGAACGAGAGAGAGAGACAGAAGAAAAAAGACAGAACTTTCAGGACATACGGGATAACAAAAATCAATCTTTGCATATTGTGAAGCAAACCGATCGAAACAAAAAAAAAGTACATAATAATAAAAATTTCTTTAGGAATACTTTCAAATAAATAAGCCTAAGAAAGAGGGGGAGGGAACTATTCTGAAAAAGTAAGGGAAAAAAAGAGGGCGGAACGACAGTGATCCCGTTTTTCCCGTTCTTCTCATATCCTGACGAGCGGGACTATTCGGGATGGCCGATAGAGACTACAAAAGGAGAGCATCCATTCTTGCAAAATAGATACCCCTCTTCTTTTTTTTGCCAGGAAACTTCCATCCAGTGCATATTTTTTGCACCCCGTGGTCTCATCACTCACTTCTTGAGTACCGGAATGTGCAAACGGGGATAAAGGAATCTGGATAGAGATACCCTGCGTGCAGATAATAGTCCCCCTATAACTTGCAGAAGGTAGGGAGGTATGGACCTGGGACTTCCGTTACGCATTTCTAACCCTAAAGTGCTGGCTCCCAACTATGAAGTTGGACTGGGATAATTATATATAGATGTAACCGGGTGTTTTAAAAAACTGACAGAGAAAATATCCTTCTTTTGTCTTCTTATTTAAAGTTCATAGCCGTTATTGTACCTCTATTTCTATCCCCTGAGAAAGATTTTCGAGTGGCCTCTCACGATAGTTGCTCACACTTCGATTGTCGCAGCATTGGATGGATCAGAAAAAAAGATAATTTTACAATGAAACTTACATTTTGAAGTGAAAGTTTTCAAAGAAAATCATGAAAGATATTATTACGCCCCATTTTTACAGCTTAAAAATGGTATGGGCTTGCCCTTTATTTCACTTGAAGCTCATAGTTATCATTGTATACTGTTTAACAGACAGCAACGACCATAATTAAACGTGACGATTTTGGTAGAACCAGAAATCACTCCTACGACTCGTAAAGATTAGTGATATCGTGTAATATCGAATGAATCATAATTATCATCAAGTAAGTTGTATTATAGATCACATGATGATTGAAAAATTATTTCGAAATGTTGGAAATCATTATAATAGGAAAGACTGCAATTTAAAAAGGTTTCAAAATACGTTCTGTAATGTTCATGTACGCGCCAAAAAATCGTTCTAAACTGTACAACATTTTCAAAGTACTGTCCGTATAATAAGTTTGAATTTTTTTTAATACTCTAACGATTTGATGAAAGAAAAATGGAGTCCGAATTGTACGATAAATGTTTCAAAATATGTTCTATAATATTTCTATATACAATGAAAATCGTTCTAAAATTAAACAACAACTATACAAAAAGTTTGACATATATAGCAAGTTTGAAAATTTTATACATTTTTATATACTTTATTCGAATTCCGGTTTTCTTATGCATTCATCATCAGAAAACTGAAATTCGTATTGTACAAGAAATACTCAAAGTCGTGACGGAAATTAGTTTTAAAGTAACATTTGCGATAAATTTCAAATGTTTTTTTTTTTTTTTTTTTTCAGAATGATATACATCACCTCTAAGGGAAGAAAAAAAATTGGAATATTTTTAATTATCGGCCTGGCTATTATGTTTTAAAGAATTTCTCTGTGCTTATTATATAAAATAATATCTAAAGTGCAATTCGTATCATTTTATGCAATTAGTTCACAGAAAGAGTACTTAATAGACTGGAAATTTTTTTTTTAAAAAAATAATTTTTAAAAGACTGCATCGTTCTCTATTTTATATTCGTTAAAAATTTCCCTTACATCGAGATAAATAATTTTTTTGTTTGAAATTGTTGATCGTAATTTAATTAGCCTTCGACATGGCAGATAAGATATCTTCAATTTTTAGGCTTTCAGTTCTTAATTAATTTCTCATTATTTAAAGGCCCGGTTTCTAAAAAGAAACATTCAAAAGCAAAAATCGCTTTAAATAATATTTATAAAAATCATTTGTAATTGATAAGGCAGTTTAATTAACTACTTATTTAAAATAATATTTAGGATAATGAAGTAGTTAAATGACATAAATCCTTAAAAGACTCCCCTGAGTAAAATTTCATTTTTAGCTAAATTCGTTTGAAAGTGATTTTCTGTGCTTTAAATGTTCAGACGAAGCAAATAAAATATGAAAGTTATAAAAATATCATGAAATAATTTGTAGTACATATAATATGTTGCTAATAAAAAATAAATAAAATCATTAGCAACCGAGCTAATTAAAATTATTTTGAATGTGAAAAAGGCCACCATCGCATATTATTTTAATTAACTAAGATTACCAGTCAGGATTTAAAGGAGTTCTACTATACAATGGACGCAAATACTTTCCTTAAAATACGGATCAAACTGATAAAAGAATTACCTTAATTAAAGTTCCTAAAGAGAGGGTGTTTTATTATTCAAATAAAGTATAATAATACCTCTCTGTAGGAATTAAAATAACGCTTAATTACACGTTTAGAGGATGACATAATTCACTCTCAATAAATTGAATTAATCGTTTGAGCTCGATCCAACTCGCAAATATAAATTTATAAGTAATCTACAAAAACGTTTCGTGACAGAAAATACTTCATAAATAATTTCTTACGCGTTAAAGAGCTTTAACGCAAAACTGTGACAGGGCAAAGTAAAATAAAACGACTTTAAGCTCCTCGAAAAATCCACACTTGAAGGAATCAAGCTATATTAAAGGAAACGCTCCCCATAGTTTGCATGAGATAATTTTAGAATATCACCAGAATAATGACGGATAATGTCTTGTACTGTCAGATGAGATTTATCTTAATTTTTTTGCTGTTCTCTAATGCCTCCATGCAAAACAATAAGCATAATAAGGAAGTCCTACGAAAACACCCCAACGAGACGAGCGCAGTAATCTCCTCTGACACTCAATACCCATTAAAAGAGTAATAAAAATAAAAAAGATGGGCATTTAGAAGATGAAGACAAATTACTTGATTAGAATACATGGAGGGTAAAAGAAAGATGGAGGCTCTGAGATTAAATCTAATACTGAGGGAGTAAACCAAATTTAATGCATTGAGTTTTCATTTAATGAATTCAGTTTTACCATTATATTTTGGAACAACGAAGAAGAAAACGTAACAAAACATGTTCAATTTCCGAAAGTTAATGTAAATAAATGACGACACAAGTAAAAAAGTGTTAACACATAGTCGAAAAATGTTTTACTAACATAAAATAATATTTTTTGTTATCTAAATACATAATACAAGTCAATTAAACCGTCTTCGATCCACATTTTTTAATATAATAGAATTAGGCGTGTTGACAAATATTTTTTAAACCGTTTTTAAGTAGAAAAGAAAATCCCACGTAAAATTAATTATATGTTTATTCTTTTACATAATAAAAGTCGCAGACTTTTTGCTATCTACTTGGTAATTGATGAATTTTTTTAAAAAAAGAAATATTTAAGAGAGAGTTAAAAATGTACAGCAAGTCTCTCTGCGTAGTTATCAGTGAGAATATTTTTTAAAAAAATATTGGTTGCGCAAGGATAGAGGAAATGAAATATTTCCTTTCCATAGCATAATAAAAAAAAAACTATAAAATTCATGAAAGGAGAGAAACACCTTTATGGTCAACTGGAATGGAATTTTAAATTTCTTCTCGACGGTAATGCTTGAAATTTTTTTCTTTTCAACTATGATTAAAGTTGGACACAGTATATATATTTTTCTAAGCTTTAGCTTTACAATTCAAAAGCGATATAACAGTATTTTCATCCGCAAATTTAACATTGTCGCACTTATAGAATCCGATTTTAATTTTAATATTCAGCAAACTTTTAGATGCTAAACAAGTATTAATCATTTTTAAATTGTAAATATGTATATATTTGATATAGTTTTCTTTAAGAAATTTGTCTGTTAAAAATAACGCAATGAAATCAGTTATACGTTTTGGGAGAAATGAAGAACCAGAAAGTTTATTTGTTCGATAGATATGCCAACAACGGAAGAACAAATTACTTTTAGAATACAACACTCATATTAGAATGATTTATTTTTAAATATGCTTCACACTTACGAAAAAGGGAGTCCAAATCTTGAATTTCTTTTTAAAAAAATACATATTTATGATCTTATTAAAAAAGTTTTTCCGGAATTCTCGGAGCATATGGAGCAAAGTTCAATGTGATAATATTAAACTCTATTTTTAAAAAGAACAATTTTTAGGAGCTGATATCCTCCTAGTACATTTCACTAATGATTCACAAATTAATCTCTTAAACTGTCAAAAAATTTTACAAATTTATCCCATAAAAACGTTCGTTTAAGACTCGTTTTTTTTTTTCGCATTCTTTATTTAACACAAAAAAGGTGAATGGAGACAAACAAAGAATCATCCCATATTAAATAAACAAACTTGAAAAAATGTATCAAGTATTAGCAGAAAACTATTCATATCAAACGAAACTTAGAAAAACAGATGTTTATTCCTATTCCAGCTTCTCTCTCTCTCTCTCTCTCTTCCCCCTTACTACACACAGGAAAACAACTCATTCGTGAAACACATCATAACGCCGCTGTGATGTAGTACAAATAAATCTGAATTTTAAAAATGTGTCGTGACAATTCATCTAACTAACGGGAAAAATAACTCACAATTACTCATCAGATTTTAGATATTGAATATGGAAAGAAAGGGAAAACACTGAGAAAGAAGAAATCATAAGGCACAAAGAGATGATGCCAAATGTTTATTTTGTATGTGATGAATTGGTAACCCTGCCATGTGACGTAGTATTTCATCCTACGTATTTCTCCAAATTTGACGAGGTCGCAACTCTTATTCATAAGCTAATTAAAAGAAAATATTTGAAATTTCATCATATGATGACTTCAAGTAATTTATGAATACCGTGATCGTATAAAAAGCAGTAAATATGAAATAACAGATCCTAGTACGTAATATAAACAATCTCGGAAAAGAAAAAATACATTACTCATCAGAATTCCACAGTTGAGAGGACCGAAATGGTTGAATATTTATGAACATATGTGACCGCGGAAGCCTAATGTCAAATTCACGACTGGTTCGAGTCCTGATGCTACTTAATTCTCCCCGCGTAGTGTGTGGGATGCAATAAAAATCTATCGAGGCTTCCGCTTGGAGAGTTGGCAACTTAAGTGTCGTTCTCGTCGCTTGACCGAGATTCAAAATTAAGAGATGCATCTCCGACAATCTTCATGTTGCTTCTGAGTGCGACGTTGATAAACAATCAATCCATCACGAGAATAATGAGGCAAAAAAACCCTTTTTTTTGAATTCGTTTAGAAACATATATTTTTCACACGTATTAACGCATAGGGAAACGAAATAGTCGTCTGGAAAAAATATTACAGATTTTACTTCACCGCTTGACTTGACAAGACTTTCATTGAACTTCTATTCCAGCTTTTCCTCCAAATCTCTCGATCGGAAGTCAAGACTCTCACTTGTTTCTTTAATCTCAGATGAAATCGTTTGCTCTATGTTGTAGAGTTCGCTACATTCAGAAAGATGACTCATTTAACACAAATTATTCTTTATTAACAATTTTAAATTAATTTATACTCATTCTACATTATTATCGATTAGAGATTATTTCCGGATTAACTGTACGATTTCTATTTTAATTAGATATGAAAATCTATTGAAAAATAAACACTACATCTCGCGCGGTTAGGCAACTAGCTCAAGTTCCAAATAGGCAACCTATTTTCGCAACTTTCATATAATTATCTTTAAATACACACATCTTATCTTTTATCTTTCGCATATTACTTTTCACATAATTATCTTTCAAATATCGATGAATGAAAATGCAATTTATAGTTTCGATTTTGATTGATAGTTTATTTACGTAGCAATTAGAAGCAACACGATGGCTATTGGCGACATACCTCTTCATTTTTGAACCTCGATCAAGTGATAAGGACGAGTTGGCAACTCGCTCTCTAAACAACCACACTCCACCAACGGGAGGATTTGGGACCTATACACATTTAAAGTGCATCAATCTTGTTACGCGGCGGGTTTTAAGTAGCATCTGGCTCGAAACCACAACTCGACAGAAGCAACACTGGCCGCTAGTACGCAATCATGACCAGGCTACCGAGGCCACTCTACAGTTTCGAAGTCATAATTGTATTAATTGGTATCTGTAGTTGTCCTAAAACTTAGAAGCCACTAATACATTAAAAAAGGATCTTATCACTGTTAGGAAGCTTACTGTTACAAACCTGAGATGAAGCTTCCCTGTAACGGTTCTCTTAGGAAGGAAAAAGACATTTTCAGAAATTTCATTAGTAAGTTCAAGCGATAACCCCTTAATCTTGGAGACGGATTTTGCAACGTGGCGAGAAACTTGGCAAATTTGGCGACAAATCCAAGATACCAGAAAGTGCTGGAATATATTCGGTATCTCAACGGGGACTTTTACTGAAGTTACAGACTTTTACTGAATTTTCCGTGTGACGTCATACCAGACCGGAATAGGTATAAATACGACGAGAGTCTGAGATAGCTTGCTTTGGAGATCGATCGCGAAATCGACTGGAAGCCATCGGCACTTGGAAATTGATCTGCCGAGTGAATTTGAGGAGAAACAGCGAGTACCTACGGGAACTGTCGGAGCCTCCCTTGGAAGTGTAGAGCAAGAGCTGTTTTTGATCCTGTATTGTGTCGTTAGTCAGTACAAGTGCCGTGTTTCCAGTTTATGCAGTTACTGCCGTAGTTCTGTTACCTGGGTGCCGTCCTGTCCTGAAGGTTTGTCAATAAAGCGCAATTTCTCGTTATCCTTCGTGTTGGACTGCTTTCACTCGCACCCACACCAACACACAATTGAAATTTATGCAAATATACATTTAGTCAGTAAAAATCTTGCGAGAGTTGATTGAAAAGTAATGCCTCCCAGCACATAGTCTTTTTTATTCATCACCCGATTTTCAAAGTTCTTGTTGCATCTGAACGCTAAAGGTGTCTTCTATGTAATGCACTTATTTTCTTGTTCCCATGTGACGTTGGTGTGCTGAAAACTAAAGGTGATGATGGTCTACATGGGGAAGAAACGAGATGTCAATGCCCCTTGCGACTTTCACCTCTTCCCAAAGATGAATGAGAACCTAAAAGGACTTTACTTCGGATCTGATAACGAGGCGAAAACTACCAATAAAGCTTGGTGTCAACAACAAGCACAGAATTTTTTTCCGATCGGTTTGCCCGACTATTCCCGCATTGGTTTAAGTACGTAGAAAGGGATTGGAACAGTATCGAAAAGTGAATAGTGCATTACACAGATCAGCGGTTTCCGATCTTTTTCAGCACGCGTATCTCCAGCTAGTTTGGTTTTTTTCCGCGCATCCCAAACCAAGAATCCTTCAGGTCCCTCTCCCACACATAATCTGTTTCACCCATTACAAACTCCAAAAACTCCAAAACAAGGATAATTAAAATTAAATTAAATTATCTATTTTTTACTGAATTGTTTTTTTAAATAAACAAATTTACTCGAGGATTGGGGGGAAATTTAACGGGAAATTTGCGACAGCAATGATTTACAAAATTTTGAAAAATTTTCTCTAAAGAGGATGTATACAATCTCAAATGCAGAGCTGCATTTATTTTGCTTCTATAACATTAAGTTTGAATACAAATATACAAAGCAAACACCCGATCAATAAACAACGTGCATCAAACGCCAACAAATACGAGAACATTATGGCCTTTTCTGAAAGGTTTTTGTAATCGTCACCGCGAGGAGCCTGAATACTTTGTAAGGCCGCCTTGAAGAGGTTCTTCAGAGTGGAATCTGAAGCGAGCTTCAGCAATATTTTCTTTTCAGAAACCAATCATGTTACGACCGACAACCTTATTAAAAACCTCTACTTCCTAAAATCCTAATAACCCAATCTTATACTAATCATCTACTCCCTAAAAATAAAAATTTTTAATTTAAGAAATTTAAAAAAAAAAAAATATGCCGATATGGGGGGACGCCATAACAGCTTTCTTTTCGAGTAATTCTTGTACTCGTACCAAAGGGTACTCGTACCACCGGTTGGGAACCTCTAGATGCAACTAGATTTCCCATAGCTGATACAACTCGATTTCGAATGCAACAACAATTGTGAAAATCCGGGAATAAATGAAAAATTATGGCCCTGAAGGCATTTTTTTTCAGTCTCGTACTTCATGAGCATAGTAATTCCAAAGATACAATGAAGTAAAAATAATAATAATAAGCTTTTGACGTTTTGTACAAGCACCTTTGGGAGGTAATCAATGAGTAATTCACCTGACCGAAGGAAATAGGAATGTGTAGAAATATTCCAATTTATCACAGAAGCCACACAAAAACAAGCAGATTTCTGGATAGTTAATTTAATAAATTCACAATTATTTATTTTAATTACTCATAATAACAAATTACAAACCTCGTCCTTTGAGACATTCAAATCGATTTTAAAACGATTCAAATCTAAAGATGTACAGTACATAAACTGCTAAAAAAGTATTGAGTTCGAATTTATATAGGTAGCAAAAAATACTTTACTGCAATGATTCGGATCAAAATAATAATAATACACGCTAAAAACAAAGCCCTCGTATGTTTCATTGGGAGACCAATGAACCAATAGCAAAATTCTTGCATTAAGGGAACACCCTGTGAATTAAAACTTTTTAAAGTAATAGATATTTATTTTAAAAAAATGTATTCATCTTATTTCAACCCACATGAAATATGCATAAAAGGAGAAAAAAAAACTTCATTTTATACAAACAATTAGTTTAAATTTTAATTTTTTTCAAAATATTTGAATATTAGAAAATTCTATTAAAAATGTATTCAATTCTACTTAGAAATACCCTATTGAATAGGGTATTTCTACAAATTTTAATATTTTCACGCAATATTTTTTGCTCGGTTATTTAGAAGTGCTTCTGGCAATCCTCTGCATATGGGCTTGATTAAACTAAAATTATTTATAGTTTTACAATTTGCTTTTCTATCAGGATATATTCCCTGATAGGGAAACAAATGGTTAAATACAGCTATATATTAATTCTGTGAATTTGTTTAAAAATTATCATTTATTTAAATTCTTAATCCCTGTACAAAATTATCCAACTTATTACGCAAAACAACCAGAAAATGTTTGAAAGCTTTACGTTGGTGACAGAAAAGACCTTAGCAGGTTAAGGACACAAAAAAGAACAACAGATAAAACCGAGCAAAAGCTACTGATGTTGCTAAAGGTGAATTAAATTACACCTGGCAGAACGCTAAGAAAATTCATATAACTCGTTAAATAATGTAGCCAGAACTGTGAAATTTCGTACTTATATTTAAAAAAGTAATTCAATTCAATTAAGGTATTACATTTGCATCATTTAGGTCATTTTTAGGGTAATGCTTCTTCTTAAAATTAATTTATAAAATCCTAATGTAATGATGGAATCTATAGAAAGCGGATGATGAATAACACCAATCCATCCCAACTTGTGAAAAGAATCGAACATTTACCACTTTATATACGGAGTCTTAACAAAATCCTTACATCGCCGTTCATATTCTCAAATTAATTAAGAATATGAACGACGATGTACAATAAATATGGGTTTTTATGGGGGGGAAACCATTGAGTTCGAATTTAGGAATGATAGACCAATGTGAAAAAAACAAAAGACAGCAAAAGGAAATTCTTGTGATGAATTCGAATAAAAAGTACGTGAAGAACAACACTACACTCTAAAAAAGCAGCCCTCGTCCATTTTACTCGTAAACTACTGAAATAAAAGCAAAGTTATCGCATTAAAATTCATTTACTGAATCCGAATATAATGATAGAATCTATGGAAATCGGTTGACAAATAATGCCAATCCATCACAACATGTGTGTGCTGAATCAATGTGTTCGAGAGTGAATTGTTTCCCAAACATGTACCACCCTATATCCGGAATCCAACAAAATCCTTTCATCGTATTCTTAAGGTAATTAAGATCATGAATTCCAGACCCCATGATTTGATTACTTCGCGATTTTATAAGGACCGCGAGAGAATGTTCTCATAAAGCACATGCTCGATCCAACCATGGTCTACGGGATTGGATAGAGATAGATACTAAGTAAATGACAATCAGCGCGATCTGACGTTCCCAGGAAATTGCGTCTCAGTGAAATTTTAATTAATCACGAGTTTCGCGTAAACCTTGTACGATCTCACGTTCTGCGAGTCTGAAAGACCTCTCGTTTAAGGGCAAAAATTGAAATGACCCCATGAATATACTTAGGGTTAGTAATTCTACCAAAATTAAAGAGCATTCAATTAAATTTTTAATAAATAAATAGGATAAGAGGAGTGAAATGAGTTATTAAGTATTGGGACATAGAAAGAGCAAAAATTAAAATTACTGGGGGGGGGGGGGGGTTCTGCCTCAGGCTGTTGAGTTCCAACACATAAAGGAATTGCAATTAACTTTTCAATAAATATTTAAAGGGATAAATATAATGATGCATCAGATTCTACGCGTATTTTAAACAATATAAAATGCTTCGAACGAATAATTTATTTGAGTACTTAAGTTAATGAGAAGCATTTCACACACATTATTACAGAGAGTGTTAAAAATTTTCAAGCAAATAATATGAGAAAACTTTTATTAAAATTTTCATTCAATCAAGATTAGAAGTATATAAATAGATTTTAAAAATAGAGACTGAGAATTTTCCGTTTCAAAGCCAAAATGAAACATTGCGATGATTTTTTTCCACCAGATTGTCGAGAGAATTTCTCCAAGGGAAAAGTCATAGCGAAATATCTGAACGGTGAATGGAACGCGAGTATCAACTCATTTCAACAATTCTGAACTCACCAATTAGATACACATGTATAAATATTAGCATTGCAAAGAAGTAAAAAATATCAATTTTAAATAAAAAATGTCAGTCCAAATATTATTTTCAAGTGTATCTCCATCACCTTAAGACATTTTTATCATATAAAGAATGTTAAAAATGATTTAGGCATCAGAATATCGATACTAAGGTATTGATTTTTTTCGAAAGTCAACTGCAATCTACGACAGAAATGAAAATGACTTTATTTAAAAATACCGTTACGAACATAAAACGTATTAAAGTAAATAGTTTTCGATTCAGAATAATTCACAAAATTCTTTTAATAATGAAAAGCTTAGCTGATATAAAAACTATCTAATAAATGATAAAACCCAATATGGAAAAACAATCGTGTCAAACTCAATAATCAAATGCGTTACATAAATGCCTACCAAATTAATTCGACATAAAGAGTTGCAAATCCAACATAATGAAAAAAAAATTCATAGATTCTATAGAAATTATTTCCTAATTACAGTCAGAAAATGGGTTTTTATCTAAAAAACTCATTAACTCATTTATTTAAAAAAACAGTTTAAAATTTCTTTCTGGAATAAATTAACGCCCTATAAATAACAACTAAACCTTCATTAATATCAATAAATAACTCCATTTTCTAATAATTTCATTAAACAAATGCATTTGTCTAGCGTTACTTTAATATAATACATAGTAGTTATATAATTGATTATATTCGTAAAAGAAAACTTTAAAGGTAATGGAAAACAACAAAAACGAAAACTAAAATATCTCTCCTGTTCCCAATTTTAAATTATGTAGCTGATTCATTTCTTGTTTACAGCTCGATATCTTTACAAAAGAATTAACATAAATCTTCCGTAGTAGCCTCGAGCTTTAAATATTGCTGGAATATCGCTGAAAGTAGTGAATCCGATTTAATGAAATATTGGTTAATTAAATATTTCGCTTATTAGAAGATAAATCGCGTGCCCTGTAGCAATGGATATTTATTATAGATTTGTATAGGGGATAACAGATTAATCTGCGTATCGAAATATTTTGAGCAACATTATGCAATTGATGAGCAAATTAAATACATTGTATAGCGTAAGAAAGTAAGACATCACAAATCGAATTCAATTTTTACATATTTTTCCTCTTTTTTTCTTTTGTTTTTCAAGTATTTGTAATGGAGTGAATCTTAATGAGTAATGAATATCAAAAAACATTTTTTAATAGTATGTTCAGTTATTTTTAAAGTGTAAATAAATATTTGAAAATTGTTTACAATCTCGAATATCCCATTCGTATTTTTGAAACTCTCTATGCAATGTATTCTCGGATTGTAAATGCACAGTAAAATATATTAAGACATTTTAACGATCAAAAAAATCTTTAATCGTAACTCTCGATTATTTTTAATTACAACTTTATCGATAAAGTGGCTAATTGAGTTTACGAATAATTCAGTCACATATTTTAAAAATACGTGTATCACACATAAAAGTTTGGTACCATAGATGCACAATAAATGAAATGGTGTTGTTTAATAAATTGGGAACGATTTGGAAAGATAAATTGCAGAATAAATTTTATAGTGTTTAGGCTAGATACAGTTACAGTTATTTTGTTCGTAAAGGAACATGACTAAACAGCAGAAAAAAGACGTTTAACCTTTAACCGTATTTTTCAAACTTATCCAAAATAAGTTTTACATCTTTTAAAATTTAATCTCTTAGCCCATTACCTTTCAGCAAAAAAACCGAAATTTGAAATTATTCTAGCAATCAAGTCTTGATTTAATAAAAAAATAAAGAGAGACATTTTTTTCTTCCTTTAAAGAAAGAATAAGTGTTCTCAACTGGAGGGAAATAACAATGTTACAAATGATAGAAAGAGAAAGATTCTTCGATGATATTCTTTAAAAAGGTGAAAAGACATTAGCAATTAACGACGAAAAATGACTTTCTTTCTTGAACCATTAAAACTACACAAGTTGTTTGCGTTTTTACCTTAATGGGCTAAAGATAAGTTTGGACGAACATTTGCTGAAGGAGTTGTTAACTTTCTATGAGAACTTTTTAAAGGAAGCAGTTTGGTAAGCGAAAAAGATCAAAATTGCACGCAAACCCGTCGAAAATGAATGTTCAAATCGCTGATATTAGTTTAAGCAATGGATGAACCAGAGCTCATCTTTTGTATTGATCTCTCAGTTATTGTCAATTTTTCTATTCACAGCCGTTTCAAAAGCGTCTGCAGTAAAAAGTACTTTTGTTTTCAAACGTTAAATAGTTTACTTAATGTCAGTGGAATTTTCTTTTTCAGATTCTATGTAATGCAGCTTCAATGCTTCAGTCACATGTTACGATTAAAAACAGCAATATGCAATACGAATAATACTTTTCAAACTGACAGTTCTATCGGGATTAGAAACTGTTTACTTAGCACATTTGATACAAACCCCATTGAAGTAGAGTTTGTTTTCTACTTTTTTTGGGGGGAGGGGGGTAATGTACGCAAACATTTCTTCAATTTCAAAAATTGCACCCGATTTCACACAATTCATATACCATATGTCTCATCTAACTCAACAAAATTCAAAATTCCGCAAGCCAGTCATTAAAAATATCCAAGATTTCTACGGCTATCAGTTTTAAACAGAACTTCATTTTCAATAAAGTGACATAAAACTTACCAATTATAAAGTGATTCATATCTGTCTACTTTATCTCAATACACTAAACAAGTTCTTTAAAAAAAATCTTTTTTGCTCTTTTCGGTTATCGCAACGAAGATGAACTTGTTCTATTCTTGCAAATATACAAAACTTGTTTTAAAATTACAGTAGATAAGACGGATCTGATACATTAGTAATGCCACTTCCGCGAGAGAAACAATTCAGTTTCCATGTATTTCACATGTATTTATCTGCATATTCAAATTATATAAATATCTACAAAGGTGCCAAACTGAGAATCCAAATATTAAATCTTTGCTAAATAATAGACAGTTTTGATATTCTAATTGCTAAAAAAAAATTTTAAGATAGAATAAAAACTAAAGTTCTTACTGGTATATCCATAGTATACCTCTATATACATATTTGACCAAAATGGACCTTCAGATCTTAAATTAGCTTACAATTAGAAATAACTATAGCACACTTTTCTTTAAATGAGTTTGATAGAACAAGAGTGGCAACAAAAATATCGGTAAATAACAACACTTCGTTTTTATTATACTATGTTGAAGAACAACTCCTTCAACTTTAAAATGCATTTAATTTGCAGTGGCTCAGAAAACAAATACAGCAGACAGAAGCGACAGAATTGCAGTTTGTGAGCCTTATTCACAAACTGCAATTGTTCACCATTTGATCCGAGCTCACATAATACTAAACATAAAATAAAAGAAAGAGGCAATCAATCTGTGGCGTGCTTTATCTACACTAGATAATGTCAAAGATAAAAAAAAAATACTTTAAAAGGGGAAAGAAAAGACCATTGTACGTTTAGAATGAAAGGGGTGAGAAAACTTCTTGTATATTCCAAAAGCGAACGCTCATCCTTCATTGCTGTTGAGATGGAATGCAACTGAAAATAGGAATCGTTGCGGGAAAAAAAAGTATATTCTTACGCAAACGATTTGGGTACCTGACATATCTGAATGAATCCTCTTCTCTTGTTAAGTTGATCTACAGCGCACCTTGGTTTTTGAAAAAGAAGTCTCCTTTCAAGCACTCGCCATCAAGACAGAGAAAAAGAGGGTTTTAAATGTAATAAACGCTTACGAGTTTCGAATTTCAACAAGGTTATCAAAAACTTTGAGAACGAAGACACATATCCGAAGGGTTTTTACTGTCTGACATTTTGGATGAAGATTTAACGCGGGTGTTCAAAAAAGAATGGGTTTTTTTATCTTCTTCCATCGCTTCTTTCGAACGTTCCTCAGAAGTTGTCTCTCTTAAGTTAGTGTACGTGATGGTGATAAGAATTGAGGAACAGAGATATATTTCTGTTCGCAGACGAGCGTATTCTGTCTGTCCGTCTGTTGAAGCAATAACACTGAATGTTTCATTAGGTTTCAGTCAAATGTATCATACTAGAGGTGTTTATATCTTGACGTTTGCAAATTTCTAAATCAGTAAATTGCATCTGCAACATGCACTATTAATCAAATGCATTGTATTTTACAATTTTTTTAAGAAATTACTAGAGTTTAAACATATACAAGTGAATGAAATCAAGGAGATGAATGCATGAACCTTAATACTATGGAAAATGATGATCTATCTTTATTTAACTGAGTGTTGAAGTAACAATATACCGAATTATATATTAGGGTACCGATTAAAAAAATTAATCAAATTTACAAATAAGTGAAAAAAGGTTTTTGGTGCATATGAATAAATCAGAAATACTTGTGTTAAGATATGAAAAAAATCACATTATAATACTTTTCAGAAATACTGAAACAGTCGAACAGGTTGTGGTTTTAATACTGATAGTCGAATACTCCCATGCAAGGTTGGTTTTCTTGAGTTTATCAAAGTCAACCAAGAAAAAGAAATTTGCAATTATGCAATGCATATTGTTTGAATAGTTGATCAATGATACGAAAAAAAATCCAGTTCCTTCATTTTACATTATTTTGCTGCATAAATTAAAAGTTGGAGGTCCATTATTTTAAACGCAGATAAAAATTTATGATAAACTGTTGAAATTTAAGCAAACAATTATCATTTACAACCAATATACCTGAATAAAGAACAGCGAAAAATTTATTTTTAAGATTTTATTCATTCTATTCAAAAGATTTAAATCACTGCACTCTAATTTAGTGTAGTTAGAAAATAATATAAATCACAAATTGCATATATTCTTTCCTGAGATAACAATTGGAGTTTTTTCCGTGCTTTAGTACATACCAGGAGCTTTAAGAGAGGAGAAAAAACGAAACATTCCAATTAATACTTCTAAAAAGAACTATTAATCTTGCCTTACCTCGTAAAGAAGTTTCTATGGGAGATAAATAGTTGAAGTAGAATAATCGATATCGATTATTCATTAGTATAGCTGAGATCTATTAGTAAATGTTCAGATTCCTTATATCCATCACTCAATTAGTATATAAAAGAGCTAAATAGTTTGGGATACTCGATATGTCTATAATAAACATGAAGTTAAAGAATTAGCAGATTTTGCCTTTTTAATTAATTACCTTTCTGATAAAAAGGAAACAAACGCTGATGTATCAAAAATACTAATCTCGAAAAAAATCACTGTGATGTCGATATCAAGTTAAAAACACAAATATACAATAAACGGCTTTCAACTACGGAAGCAATTTGGTATTTTAGAGCTTTCATTAAAAAAATAACTTAAAAAGACTATGTATGAGCTAGAAATAAGATCTTGGGCGAAAAAATGTTTTATCTTTTAAAGTTAACCCTCGGAAAAGCTACATGAAAATATGAAACGACGCGAAAACGAGCTTTTTCTAAGACTTGTATCCTATATTAGAAAATTAAATCTTTATTTAATTTGTAACTGAAAGAAGTATTTTTTTTTTCCTTTAAGAAACAGTAGGGAACAATTATATCCGTAAAGGAATACAATTTGGATACATTCAGAAGTCCGGTAGACCTTTTCCATCTGATCACACACATCACAAATTGTACAATTTAATCAAAGTTATTCTGCGTTCAACAACACAAACTCTTTTCTTCTCCGTATAATATCAAGGGAAAAAACAGATTTTAATTACAAGATTGAGTTCTACCACACATTCCGTAAGGAACTCGAGTTTTTTCCCAGGCTCAATCATTTTCACAACTCAAAGTAATAACTCCAAAAAGATCTAAGAAATATGGGGAAAAATAGCACAAACCAAAAACTGAGCAAATTAACTATGATGATTCACTGAAGTATCTTCTTTCAGCTCCTTCTGCAGATGGATAACAAATTATCTCCATCCTCTAACCTATCATTTCAAGAGAATTATTACAAATAGGGTTCCTTAGCTGGATGGCAGGATATTTTCCTCCAACACAAAATGACAATGATTAGATTCCAAGTTGTGTGTACAATACTTTCGGTATTCTCTACAATCTTCCAACTAGGAAAGATTGCAGAAAATAAATTGTATGAGATTAGATCAAAGAAATAAAGAACGATCCATAACAAAGATGGGGAAGGGAAAAAAAAGGACCACGGCGATCCTGTCAAGGGCAGGAAAGATCTATGATGCCTGGAAACACATAGGAAAAACATATTCAGCTAACTTTGGGGAAAACGGGAGAGGATTCTTTCTTTTATTATAAAAAGATTCTGCCAAGTACAGATGATGCGAAAGATACAAAAGGCCAACTAATCTAAAAGAAGAGTTTCACTCAGTTGATGAAAAGAGCAAAAACTGCGGTTGTTTCAGGTGACAACAAGTTCCAATAAAAACCCGCGAAGAAAACCAGCTTGTTCAAGATTCATAAATTGTAAGTCATAATGTCAATCAAAAAATGCGCAGGACACAAAATAGCTATTTTCATCCATGAACGGCAAAAAATGAAGTGTCGGGATTTCAACCCAAATCTGTGAAATAGTTAAACTAGTCAACAAGAAAATTTATTATAAAATAATAAGTTTCGGAACAAAAGACTCGGCTTCTGTTTTGATTTAATAAATTCAAAATAAACTTTTATGCAAAAGGTTTTCACAGCGAAAAATAATTTTTCGATAAGAGTTCATTAATTTTCTCAGGTTTTGAATCTCTAAGCTTTCCTTAATTGGAGGCCTAACTTTCTACATTTCACGATAATATTTCATTATTATTGTTCACTGAGTGCTTTGATAATATTTAATAATGAGTAATTAAATAGACAATAGATAATAAGGCATTTGGAGAGCAAATAGGGCTAATATTGAGGTTTTATATATTTATCACGTGAACTTAACGTATCATTATTAGCTACGTCGTTTAATAATTCGACCATTTGGGATAAACTTCTAAGCACTTTTTAGAGAAGCGTTAAATTTTTAAGCCTTAAATTAAAAAATTACTTAATATTTTTATTAACTATTTTAACAATACTATCATGCATTTCATCATAAATCAATCTTTTATACCATTTCAATTTAACAAAATAATTATAATATTCATTACAACAATGGTTGCGGACTCGCAGATGGTGGTTTTTGTCGAGCCGTGGGTTCGAGCCCTTGTGCCATTAAAGACCCACCTTGTAGCGGGATTGATACACATTAAATATGACGAAGTTCCAAGTCCTCCCGTTGGCATAGTGGGGAAGTTGGTGTAGTGTTAGGGAGGTGCAAACCCAGGTGTCGTCCATGTCACTTGACTGTGACTCAAAATTACGAGATCCGTCGCCAATACCCCTGTGTTGCTTCCGAAAGCGACGTTAATAAACAATCATTTCTTACAATAATAATTGTATATTAATTTAATCGAATAAGTGTCACACTTTTAGGATTCGTATAAGATACGACCCCAGAATGCGAAATAATTGGATGAAATGTTCTGCCGAGGCAATGGAATTTCTTTCTTTTATTCTTTTTCGCAACATTTTGTTTTCGATGTCCTCAATAAAAATTTTACAACGAATCATCCCACAATGGTTTTAAGATTTTCAGCAACAGGAAATTGATACAATGGAAATAAGCGTACTATAAAGCACTACCAGACGGCTTTGAAAAGTAGCCCATAAGTCTTAAATACGAAGCTATAGTACTACCAAAAAGTACAGAAAGAAAAAAAATACCATTGATAATTTTTTACGCACCGTGGATATTTATGGCGAACAAACATGATCTGGATGGATGTCTTGAAATATGATAGCAAGGGTGAACTCGGTTTTGGCAGAAAATATATTTCATTTAAACCGCACCCTCATGCCATTTGATTTATTTTCCTTCAGACAAAAAAAGAAATCTCTGCTAACACCTAAAATACCACTTCATATGTTTCGAGGCACTTAATTGAAGGAAATAAACCTTAACCGAGAAAAACCACTTAAAGTAATTATAGGTTCAAGGTTTAAATTAAGTCTTAACTTCCTTCATTTTACGTAACAAAAATAGAAATTTTGACTCACTTGAAATATATATACGAACATGTTACGAGTCATTAGCTACGGAATGTAGATATGAAACAAAAATCACGATCCTATTCAATATTATTTGGATAAAGAGAGAAGAATCATATTTTCTTACGTCGAAAAAATTAATTCAAGTCAAGATTCAACTTAGAATGAATTTTATTCATCTGCATACACTAACAGTCCAACGGATGCACTTAGCTATTTATTGAAATAACTATTAACATCTCAAAATGGTTAGTAATAAATTTATTATTTCTAAAAATGAGATAACGAAAGTTCTATTACTAATTAAAAAGAACGTGAAATATATCTGAAATAACCACTGTTTCGTACATGCCATATTTTTTTTCGAATTTCCGTAATTCAGTCACCAATTTTTTTTCTTTTTAAAAAGCTATAAAAATGTGGTGAAATTGCAAACTATAATAAAAATTACGAATATACTTCGTATCTCTATCAAACAAACAAATAAAAAGATTGGAGACTTTACAAATAAGCAGATGTAACATCTCATAAAGAATTCATATTAATTTTTAGAGAAAAGAAAAGCCTGAGGGAAGAAACAAATCCTCGTCATTATGTAAACATTGAAATAATCATGGAAACTGAATTCGTTGCAATCAGTTCGTTTCATTATACCATTTGACATCATTATAATTCAATGAAGAAGGAAAAGAAAAATTTCATTATTCAGGAAGATCGCTTCAGTTTCATAAGGCTAGCACAAAAATTTATTTTTCGGTCGCATTCCTCAACCACGATTGGTTATCGGGCGAATTGCACCACAAAATGTTCCATTACTTACGGCAATATTTTTGAATTTTCAATGTCAATTCATTTGAATTCAAATCCATTTCAAGTCAGGTAATTAAAACTTTTCGCTGATATTCAAAGAGCTACTCATTAATTTAAGTCAAATTTCAACAATGAATATGTTGAAAATACTGAAAAAAATTTCAATAAGATATTTTTTTTTCTTTTTTTATTTTCAGAAATTGAAACCTCTGCTAGATTTAAGTTGTATTTTATTTTTCCTTTCACGTGAAATAACTCGAAAATCCTTAACATTCAAAACACGCAGAATAAATTAAACGATGATAGTGTAACAAGCTTTTAGTGTCATGCTTTTATATATTAACAATTATAAATGTAGTCAAATAACGAAAAATATAAGCCTCTTCACGTCATTCTATACTTGTGAACAAAATTTTCGTATTCATCAACAAATAAAAAAAAAACAGGAACCACTTGATTATTGAAAATTCACACACACCGCAACAAAAATCGAATAAAAATTATTAAATCAATGCTATATCACGCATCAAACTAAATTCTCCATTTCTTAAATATGCGAATACATACATATGGTTAGGAGAGCAATTAAATAGTCCAAAATTGAATTATTGTATTTATTTTCCCCACACAAGGAATATTTAGAAATCTAAAACAATTAATTATATAAAATATACACAAAGAGAAAGAATATTATAAGGGGTATGCGATAACTTTCCATAATTCAACATCTTCACATCCAACTTTAAGAATCAAATGACCACACAGCTTGAGGTACAAACACTTGCTTTATGACGAGAATAAATATAGATTTATAAAAAAAAAAAACACTGCAATAAGGCAAGTAACGTTCTTATGCAGAACGTCTAGTAGGTCATAAAATATATATGCGAGTGTCCGTAGATATCTGCTTTAAACGTGATTCATCTGCAAGGCAAGTAAAACGTTGAATTGATTCAACAGTTGCAGGTGGATTATAGCCATTATACAAGATAGCGTGTATATTTATTGATATGAGCACCGAGGTACTAGATTTTAAAAATTCAGTATATATAAATAAATAAATAATGAAATGTTTAATTTATTTGATACATACAAATTTTCCAATCATTCCGAGCAAAATGCTGCAAGAAGGAATAATTATAAAAATCTGATAAAATAACATAAAAACAAGAAAAGCTCTTTACACTTAAAATATGATCAAAAAAAAAAAATAGTATTTAAAAAAGGCACTCGAGCAAGAAAAGAAAAAGAAAGAACCTAGATTAAAAACAATATGAAATTTCATGTGAAGAAAATGAAGATGAATTAGCAATTTTATTACAATAAAACAGCTAACTGAAGTACCGAACATATATTGTGGTGTATAAAATACATTGGAACTTAGATAGGACACTTTTTAAAGTAATCAAAAAAGAATTTTCTTTAAA
This sequence comes from Nephila pilipes, assembly GCA_019974015.1. Taxonomy (NCBI): domain Eukaryota; kingdom Metazoa; phylum Arthropoda; class Arachnida; order Araneae; family Nephilidae; genus Nephila; species Nephila pilipes. Next base: position 556,634 of record BMAW01051769.1, read on the forward strand.
TTTTAATTTACATTAGAGAGACAGATAAAAAGCTAAAATTTATGTTAAAAAATATTTCGTCATTATCAACAAGGAATTTTTTTAACAAGTATTATTAAACAATGCTTAAAGATGAAAACGCACAGTTGAATTTTAATTCCGTTTCGATGAAACAAAAATAAACAACTATTATTCTCAATAAAAATAACTTAGAATAGTTGAAGGTATTTCAGGGGGGGGGGGATATAACATAAGATCACACACACAAAAAGAATTCAGATCAATTTTTCCCTTATTTATATCTGCACAACTGTAGGTAACAAATAAAACAGAAACTCATGAAAGCAGCGATATATTATAGAGTGGAAGAAGTTCACTTAAGTTCATAACGCATTACAACTACAAGAATCATCATCATAAACTTTCCTTTTTGGAAATTTTTGGTAAAAGAAGAATCTCACACTGCTAAACTATAATTTTATTGCGTTTGTTGAAAATACTAAAAAAAAAATTGATCCAACAGCATTTGGATAATTCAGTACATGTTGCACGCAAAGAAAGTGAAATCATTGACGAAAACCCTTGACGCCAGTTGTCTGGAGATACGTACTCTAGAATAACAGGTTTTATCGAATGAAAAAACAACAAACAAGTCTTCGGAATAGAATTGAATGTAGTTGGAATCAATGGTGTACGCTTACGTGAATAAGAATGAGGAAATCCGTTCAGAAGTATGAATCGATTCAATATCATTCGTTCACTTTTCAGATTCATTTATTTCATCATAACAATCCGAGTAATTTTCTGACGCCAGTTTGATGCATAAGTTTAAAAGGGAAAGTATATTTTCCCTTTTTTTCAAAACGCGTTTTTTTCCCTTGTTACGTTGATATGAAGAAAAAATGTTACGGTTGTTTTTCTCTCTGTATTTGAAAAAAAACTTCAATTACGAGAAAACATTACACATGAAAATATTACCAATATGTTAAGTCAAAAATTTACTCTTGTTATTTTTTGAAATATTTGCTTGCATTTACAGCAGATTTTAGAAATGTCTCAGCAAAAACATTCTCTACAGATTATTTTATTGGTTACTAATATAATGAGTAGATAATTCTAATTATCAACATTTTGAATTAGAAAAGAAATAATTTTTTCAAACGGAAAAATACATTTTTAATTTAAAGGTTTAATTTTTTTCATCGAATTTTATACATTACGCTAAGTGAATAAATAACAACTACTGTACATCAAAATTCATAATTTACAACTGTTCAGAAAGGTAAAAACATAACATATCATACGATGATAAATTATCTCAACATTTATTATAGAATAGAATAAGTTCAAGTAAAACCAGTAATTATTTTTGTAAGCATTTTTTATGCCTCAGAAATTCTCATTCGAAGCACAAGTGAAAAATCAATGAAATATTTGGCCTACTTCAAAAGATAAAATCACAGTATATAGCTTTTAGATAATAAAAAAAAAAGCTGCACTAAATCAATAAAAACTGAAAACACACACACATAAAACGCATTTAAAAGATAATTTTTAAAAGAAAATATCATAAATAGCAACTTGTAAAAAACTTGAGGTTTTGAGAAAATATATTGTATCGCACAATACTGTTATTTTATGACCCAAAACAATTTTTAAGCGCAAAAATTGGAATTATTAATTATATTCTTGCATGATATGTCCATTCATTTCACTTAAGAATTTACAACAATTAATTTCGTAAGATATAGTTAAAATTAAAAAATAAATAAATAAAGATCCAATGGCGCACAGAAATTAATACTCAAGTAACGACTCAAAAAACCATTCAATTTAATCGTAGTAAGTTTCTCTATGATACTGAACAAAATTACATCAATGTAGTTTCCAAAACTTAAACTAAAACATTAGCTTAATTCAGTGAAGTTCAAACGCAATACACAGATTACACGTATAAATACGCACTCAAATATTTGCTTTAAGTATTTCAAATTTATTTTTCCTTTCTTCTTTGAATTCTGCACTTGACAAACCAGTTCGAAGGTCAATACCAGCTGTCACAAGTAAAGAGAGAAAAAGACTGTTCAAGTAAATAAATATAAAGCACAGACTCTCTTGACTTAACGTATAACACTAGTGCAAACAGTAGGAATAAAAAAAAAATATACAAGCCAGTTTCAGGTTGGAAAGGTAAAGAACATCCTACCCCCTGCATCTGTAATGGTCGAATCGAGCCTACTAAATGAAGACGATTATTTTATTTGCTGTAAATTTATAAATTTGCTTGCATCTGTTTGCATGTAATATTAATACACATGGAGTGTTATACTTGGAAAATTTTGATTTTCCTCTTAAGTTTTTTAAATTTTAATTTTTTAGCTTTTGATTTTTAAATATTTTTTCGCTTTTTGTGCGTTTTTCTTTTTAATATCATTTTTTGGATTTAAATCTTCAGAATTTTTTCAATTTCTATTTTTGGTGTTTTAACCATTTTTTTAATAATAAATTTTGTTGATGAGATAGTTAAGTCCATAATTTTAGAATAACTCTGCTTAACAGTCTGATGATTGTTACAACATTCAATAAATCATTCTCAATTTTTGTATTTAAAAAAAAATGAGGATTATTATTATTATTATTTTTCAATTTTTCAAATTTCTGGATGTTTCGTAAAAAATGATTTGTTAGGAATTAAATGAAAAAATAGGAAAATCATTACAAAATATCAAAACCTGCTGCTTTCGAGAACACAATTTTAATTTCCCATGAATTCTTGAAAATGCACCTTCTTCCGTATTTTTGTTCCCGTTTTAAATTCCGTATTTTATTTGCGATTACTGATGCCGTGTAAAATTCTTTTATTCTTTTTAGAAAGGGTATTATTGACCCCCAAAAATGGACTTGCTTTTCCCCTCGATGACCCGCCCCAATGAGCAAGAGGACTGATAAGTGAAACCAACTAATCAGTTATTTGAAGCCACTGTGTGTGAGCGCCGAATGATGTGAATCCCACTTGGAAAGAATTATTCATTCACTTGTTTGCTATGAACACGAACTAGACTATCGGTTTTTATTTCCCACATGACACAAGTGCATTTTTAAACAATTTGATGAATGTAAATAATTACTATGAACATACAGAGAAGCAATTTAAGAAGTAAAATAATTGACCTTATCCCAAGAAACTAATGATCGATCAATATTCATAATACCAATTTAGTATTTAAATATATTTTTTCCAACTTGATATAAATTAGCGCAAAGACGTGTCAAATGAATTTCGTATCATTTAGAATCATTAAAATTCGGAGCACGATCGAAACACGAGTTTTTGGCATTGTACTCGGTTTATTTTCTTTCTGCCTCAATATTTCAGATTACTGTAATTTGCTTTATACTTCAGCGTAACTGAGTATTATTATGTGTCATAGAAATTAAGAATATCATTAACAGATTGACACCGGCATGTAATACCAATGGTGGTTGCAATTCAAGTAGTTTGTTGCATAGTTAGTGCGAATATTATTCCCCTGCAGTGGAACGCATTCTGGCTTCAAGTGTATCATTATATTACGGACTTCATTTTTTTTCCTTTTGTTGACGATTCAAACATTTCAAAGCCACTACAATTAATTTATTATTTGTACAGTGCAATAATTTTAAATTAAAATAAATAATCGAATTTTAAAAGCGAAACATTTACTCGTGTATCTTTATTTAAAAAAAAATTAAAACATAAAAGTGGGAGTGTTAAAGTCGACTTCTCATTCAACATTATTTAAAAATTCTATAGAACTTAAATGAAAATCATAATAGTCGAAATTCATTCTCAGTCGATGAATCGGTCAAATTAAAATCTAAACTTTTTATTTTTTATCAAATTATGAATATGCTATCCTTGCTGTCTTTATCTCGATCTATTAATACTCAACGCGCCTGCAAGTTATCTTTGAATAATAATCACACTGATCTCACTAGCTCGGGCCGAAAGAGTTTAATCACAAACACTGGAAGAGGTTCGAGCAGGTATACCAATGTTCACTTACTCAAGAAAAAGCGTGTCAAACACGCGGTCCACAGAAAATATATTTGTGGCCCAACCAACATAATTTCATACATCAAAAATTTACTAAAGAAAACGCGTAGCTTAGTTTTTGAAACTTGTAATTATACATGATTATTCATAATGAAGCCCAATCTTCTCCAATGAACCATTAGTGGTCGTGTTGCACCATTTCCCCCTACTATAGAACGGAAAGCTTTAGCTGCCGATAGTAATACCTACAACGCCATTAACTGTCTTGCTTGGGATAGAAAAATAAATTTATTCATTTGGGTAGTTATCCTGTGTCCAATAGGCTCATGTTTAAGAAAAAATATTGTCACACATTTTTATTACTTTGCGTTAATGATGACACATCTATTTTAGGCTCTTCGATTCAATATGCCTTTATCTAAAACAAGTGAAACTGAACAGAAAATGGATAAGAACATAGGAACTCCCAAAATAAATGGGAGTATTGTTGCTGTGTTATACATAAAATATAATGTATACCGCTGGATACACAAGAATGCTATTTATGTTATTCAACCTGGATAGGAACAACCTAAGTTCAAATCACAAATAACAGTACATCTACTACGAAGTATATTAATAGAAGAACAGATTAACACCTTATCTACATAGAGAGCGGCCCGGGCGACTTTATTTAAAATTGGCCCGAGGTTAGAAATGATTCTGACAACCCTGTTCTAGAGCAAGGCAGTCAAAACACACCAGAGGCTAAAAGTAAAACTACATAGCAAGCAGATTATTTTGCATTTTATGTCTCGGTAAAAATATATTCGAATTCTCACTTTTCATGGAAATACCGATGTTCGTCAGCAATATTTTGTATAGTTTTATCCAGCTTCCGTAAAGATCTGCTGAATAAATAAGGGCTTAAAATAAATTAGTATTAATTAACGCTAAATAATGAAAAATAATAATACTCCATTCTTTTTCTTGAACAATGACAAACCAAACAAAAAAGAACAGCGCCTACTAACAAGCGTAATGTAAATAAACTTAGTTTTCTCTTAAAGTGAGAAATTGATTGTTAGACATACCAAGCGAAACTGCAGTAAAAGACTCATGGTGTGGCAGATATTACAAAGGTCTTTCCCCCCCTCCCCAACCTCCGATGGACCATAAAAAAAGACAAGAGAATAGAATAAGATGAACTTGTTACCAAACGTTATATACAAGCATGGTTATTTTTCAACAAATTTACAGTGAAGATTCAGGCATTTGTCATATCGGTGGACGAGCTTTCCGATCACCTCTTTGAAGAGCGTTGCCTCCAGTGATGTGAGATGGACCTACACATTGTTTAGAAACTCCTCATCGGTCTAGACATCTAGGCTTCCTAGCCAGGTTTTCAATTCAACGAAGAGATGAAAATCACTCGGTTCTAAGTTGGGGTATATACCGGATGACCGAACACATTCGATTTAAACTACTCCACAAGCTGCTAGGTAACAGTAGCAATGTGCGGCGGCGGGCGCTTTCATGTATGAGGGCAACACCTTCACTTGCTCTCTTTTCGTGGAAGTAGTTTAGCCTAACAATAAACAGATCGTAATCCCCGGTTCCATAAACTCAACAAACAACAACCAAGGCATCCTTTGGGTGACAAAACCCATAACCTTTCTCCTGTTAAAGGTTTGTTTGAACAGATTTGCATCCTGGAACGCCTTCATCATGAATATCGGTTTGTCCGTCTTTAAACTGCCAACACCATTTAAGTACAACACCATCACTCATAAAGTGTTCACTGTACACTCAGTTTTTGGTGATTTTCTGCTTCATCATTTCTTGTGCTCGAAGAAAGCAAATAACACAATGCATTGTGACTTGGAGGAATCTATGTTTACGTACCTACAGCTCAGCTTAAAATGGTGAGATTGTGTAGATAATAGCAGAAGTTATAGTTAGAGAGGAAAGCAGTAGCCCACTGCCCCATTCTACCATTTGTCGGGTTGTTTCGCAGCACGATCGGAGGTTAAAAAAAAATAAATTTGTATTTTATTATCGTCCACTAAAATAGTCGCTGAAATATCGAAGAGGAAATGTTGCGTCGGTTCAACACGATTAGTAATAGTCCAGTGGCGAATGTCGTGGTCCGTTATCAATAAATAAATATAAATATTATAAATTAAGTCACGAAATGTTTAGTAAAATTTTGTTACATGCCTTTAAGCTGGCTGGATCCCCCAAGAAATTCGTTGTAAACTCAATGTGACACGCGGAGGGGGGGCGAGTTAGACTCCCTTGCTCTAGAGATTCTTCTAAATCATCCATAAGCTATCAATGCAAATTCACACACGTCAACTACGACTACTCGCTAATAATAATTATTCTCTAAACACTAACTTTCAACTTTTTCCTGTATTCAACTTGGCATTGTGTTTTTTCTGTTCGATTAGTTACATTTTTTAATTCATTTAATTTTATTAGGTCCCGTTTCATTTGGTTGAGTCGATGTTTTATTTTCCGCAATTCAGTTCATAAAATGTTCCCAATGTTATTGAAGAGAAAATCGCGGAAAACGCAACGTAACAGGTAAAAATAATAAAATTTGTAAAACGTTATTAACAATTTAGCTCTGTATGTATAAAAAACATTTACTTTCAGTATTAGTAACGAACTCAGTAACTTTCGTACTATTTTTTGTAATTCAGCTGCATATCTCAATAAAATATGAAGCAATCAATTAAGGAGTAAGAAATACTTCGTGTACATATTTCACGAAGCAATTCATGCTCCTAAATGAATTGACTCAGCAAAATGCAAACTACACTAGCTTCGTCAACTTAACTTATTTATACTTATTTACTCTTTCATTGACACTCCAAACAAGATAAATGAAGTAACATGGTTCTGATATAATCTCTTATTATGAAAATGTTTTTGAGAAATGCTAATTATTTCCATAAATTAACTCTAATTTTACTTCCATCAGTGTCACTCCTACTTACGGCTACCGTATTTATTTTCTAAGAAAATGAAGACATTTGGTATTTTACTGAGTGATTTAGATAACTCATTCGGTAGTAAATTTTGTCGATGACTTGTTCAACACGAAGAAAAGGAGATAATTAATTTTAGTATGCAACATGTAATGCTTAGATAAGGAGAAAGAAAGGAATGTGGATTCTCTCCTCAATTCATTTTTTTTTCGTACTCCAATAGGTTATATAAGTGTTTTAAACTAAAACAGCATTTTTATCCACTTTATTCACTTGCACAAATAAAAGAATAATAGTTCCACATTCCTACTTCATTGCGTCATTTACATGATTAAATCACTAGCTTTAAAGGCGATTCCAATAAGAAAAAAAACACTTTCCAGGAATACTAATTAAAAGCAGAAAGGCATGTGATAGGATTATAGATAAGCGACTTTGTTTTGTTTTTTAATTAACATTGTAATTCCTTCTGACGTCATTTGGAACCGCTGTCAGACGACGAGGATGCACTTGAGAACGACTCTATTACTGTCTAAACTTCGCATGAAGCGAAATTAAGAAATTTTAGGCTTCAAGTTTCATTTACTTAGCAATCCCCATTATCATTCACAACTGTCTTAGATCAAATCAAGACTCGAGCCCATGTTCTGCCGGTCACAAACTTCGTGACTCAATAACTAAACCTACAGTAGTCACCTTGAGACAGGGCAATAGAACTTTAGACCTCATTTTATTGGATCGTTACTAAGCCTTTACTGTTATCTACCTTTTCAGTGGAATTGGTATCAAAGAAAAATTCCATGAACCCAACAGAAAGTGTATCGGATGAAATTTTTTTCAAGAGAAAACTAGCCGATATTTGCATAACACGAAAAGAAAACCAGATGAGCTGCGATGCAGTTAGTCCGAAAAAACTCTATATCTTTCTAAAATATTACATAACGCTAGTTATCCATTTTCAAGATATCATTGGTTTTATTCTCAATAATCACTTTCCTGGCTCCTACTTAATAGCCTTAGTTGACAACAACAAATATCATTTTTACTATGAAGTACCATCGAAACAAGTATTCACGTCCTTATACATTCTTATTGAATTCAAAAGGTCCTTTTTTAACAAAATTCAAACACCCATTTACAATAAAAAATATTTGTCAGTTCAATAAAGAAAAACTAATTTCGAATTTGATACTTTCGAATAAAAAAAAGGTAGCGAATGCCTGTATTTCCTCTCACTGCTAGAAAAATTCTAAGCAGAATAATATGCAAAGGAATACTAACAAGCTCATTCATTCATGCACGCATAAACGACTCACCGAAATTTTAATTAGCATAGATAAGGCCTTTTAAATTACGTCTACGTTTCCGTTGCCTTTCGATGTTTCAGAGAAAAGTAATCAAAACTTACATCGAAATTAAATAGCATAGGTAATTTAAAACAGTGTTTCAAAACCTTAGTTGATAGATTCCACTCGGAGAATCAAGGAGCTCCAAATCCATTTCACATTAGAGGTAAGAATAAAGAAAGAATACACTGAATAAAAACACCGCAGAAAATTAAAACAATTTTCGAAAAGAGTCAGAAATGAAAAGCTATTCGTAATTGGATATCACAATAACGGGGTTCTGAAAAATTTTGGAAACCCTAAAAAATAATTTTTTTTCACTAAAGTTCCAAAAAAAAAAAAAAAAATGATTAAAAAAGGAAAAGAGAATACATAATTTATACACCATGATAGCATTTTTAGCGTTATTTCTTTTTTTATTTATATTTCCCCCTTGATTTATACCTTATGTTCAGGGGCGATAAATAAGATGCTAATATCAAATTGAAAATTTCGTTTTGGACTTTACCTTATTTCAGCTCCAGATTTATTTTTTTCATAATATATTTTATAGATTCCGCACTATAACACAGCACCTTTTGGATACGTTAAAGCCAATTTTATAACTTATGCAACATAATACATACGTATCTCCTTTAAACTAAGGTTGTGGGGAAAATATTTACAATGTATGAGTTGTATTTTTTGGTGCAATTTATATATTTTTTAGCATTGATTTAAAGACTGCCAATCATTTTCTTCAAACTAATGCTATTGTTTAAAAATATGCGCTTCTTATAGACCAATGGAGGGTAATTGTTTTGGCTCAGGGCCACTTTGTGGTAAAGGAGGGTCTTTTAAAATGACTGAATTCATTAGTTAACTTTGCTTTACAGAAAAGGTATAAACAGTATAGCAAAAATCAATAAGTATAAATTAAATAAAATAGAGACAGTTTTATTCAATTTCTTTACTGTGTGTGTGTGTGTTATTACTGTGTGTTTTTTTCACAATAACAAAAGTTGCTTCAATCAAAATGCTATAATTCACAAACTAATGGTCCGACAGCTTTCAAATTTATACACGCATCTTTTGAGGGTTAGGACTAACTAAAAAACATATGGATTTAATTCTAGTAGCGCCATCCATGTGTCAGGCCGGGGACTTTTCAATTGACCTGTTATTTGGTCACGCATGGGAGGTAAACCTCAGTTCAAGGCGGATTTTTCTGACTGTTTTGGTAGGCCACAAAAAATTCTTAATGGGCTGCATGTGGCCCGTGAGCCACTATTCGCCTACCCTTGTTCTATACGAATATCTTTAAGTGAACGAAAAATCCCTATTTTGAGGAGACAAATTAAAATATTTGAAAAAGTATTTTTTATTATTATGAAAGAAGCATTTCAGTTTAGAAAGCTATCAAAAAAAGATTTTTTGTCGCAATTTTTTTGAGCAATTCAAAGGAGAAAAAAAAAACAGGAGGTAGTTAATAATAATCTGCTGTTCACGTGCTTATATGTTTTCAAAGGCAACTTTTTAGAATAAATTTTTGGATTTTATTTATTTAGTAATCTCCAGCAGAGCAGTGTAACGCATTAAAATTCATCTTAATTTTTATTCATAATTTTGGAAATCAAAACAAATATATATCTCACGAATTTTCATAAAATATTAAATACATAAAAAAAGCTATCTTAATATTATCTTTTTAAAATAATAATATTTTAGAAAGCTGTTGTTTTAAAAACGATCAATATCGTGTTCTTTGTATAACCTTTAATATTTTAGAAATCATAATAAATTACCATGAACAATTTAATATCTTTATATTAGTTTTTAAAAAAAGATTTTTTTTTACCTTGTAGAGGTTCTTTAATTCTTTTTTCGGATAATCGTTTCCCTTCAAATTATTTAAGAATGCTTTGAATACAAAAAATTAAAACTCTTTTACAAAAAGAATTCACCGAGTGATAAAAATATAAATCACTTTGAAAAGAATGTTCTGAATAAATTTCCAAGATTCCCCGAAAAAATTATCCCATAACTTGAAATCACCTTTCCAAACATTTATATAATTTTTCAGCAACCCATTAAAAAGTTTCATATTTCATTAAATCAACGTCATTTAATACGTATATAAATCTAAAATATATAATCATAGATGGATTTTTATTCTAAATCACAGTCAAACAATTTTGATCTAATTGTTATTTTTCTACTTTAGTTAGCGTTATTAACGTCAAAACAGAGCTGAATTGAGCAATATTGGTGATTGATATTGTAATTTAAGACATGGGTACCCAGATCTGGTCTTAGTGATTGCAAATTCACCAACTTTTTCTAATACAGGTAATTCGGTAAAATTTTCAAACAAAACCTTTATATCGGTAATTTACAAGGGAATTCTATATATAAACTGTTAATTTAAAATGAAAATTCATAATAATAATAAGATTCTTTTTTTATTTAATGCGAGTAAATTGTCACAAAAGTATATAAAAATAAATAGTATTCTGAATATTGAGTAAATAAAATTCAAAACTCTTATAACACACACAAATAATAAGTAATAGTTATACATGAATAATGTTCTTTACTACGAAAGCAATCATAAAACTTATAATTAAATACAAGATTTGATGATCAAGATGTGTTAAAAATAATTATTAAAAATAATCGTAAACTAATTGAATATAATTCTCCCCAAACATCTTACTATTAAAAATACTCCTGATTTGAAGATTTTATTAATATTATACATATATTTTGTGTGTGTTCCAGAGGCGGTTAATTAAGTTGTAGTTCTGCTTTTGTTTTGATCGATAAGTTGAGTTTCTTTAGCGTAGGGAATGTAAAAACAGTAATTGAAGGAAAAGTGTATTACAGTTACGTACATAATTTATCTAATTACCGGTGAAAACAATGCAGAATTACCGGGAACAGTATGCTAAAATTCACAATTTACCGATCAACCGATTTAGCCGATATTGCAATCCCTAGCTGGTATCTCACACTCACCAGACTTCCACACCAAGTCATTTAAAGGATTTGGAGTTTAACTTGCCGCAGATCCATTATCTCGCTCCTCGAATTCTCAGTTTAAGCGACACTGATTCAGTTTTTAGAGAGAAACATAAATAAGTATCAAATAGGATTGATAAGAAACTGAACTTGTATTTGAAATAAGCTTGTATTCAAAAACGACATTTTTCAGTCCCGATTAAAAATATCCGATTTCGATTCCAGTCCAAAAAATATTTATTTGAAATTAACCGATCAAAATATTTTAGTAGTTATCACTTAGAGCGATTTATTTCTCTGATAGTAAAATAGTTTATTAAACACTATGCTATAATAAAACTTTGATCACGAATAAAAATGCATAGCTGGTGTCTATAAACAAAATAAATAAAACTGTTCTGTTGGAATTCAGCATATTTTTCCATATAGAGCTCAGCCTACAGAAATCTCAGCAGACTGTTAAATAATTAAAGTCTCAATATAGAATGCAAATATCATTTACAATAGTATAATTTATATATAGAAAAATGCGAATATAATTTACAATAATATAATTTATATAGAAAAATGCAAATATAATTTGCATGCAGATAGTACAAATATAAATCCTTTCTCCGTTAAAATAAGCCATAACAGATTTCATTACTGCTGTAAAAACCAAATATCTAAGCATATAAAAAATAGTATTGGAATAATTACAAGACAAAAATATTCTAGAATGTATTTCTGAAATATTGACAATTATATTTTTATTTGAAATTTTTTGAAACGAATTTTTAATCATTCATACAAATGATGTATGTATCATAGGATGTGCATGTTATACACATCCGCGGATAATTTCAAACATTTATACAAAGTTAAAACTGCTTTTATTTTCTCAAGCTGCTATCACATCAGTGAGTGAGTTTATTTAATGATATTATATGAATGTAAAGTATATTAAGAACGCATTTTTAGTTAAACTTTTAAGAAATAAAAAATACGCATAAAGAAATCCAGGGTGCACTTTAATGTTTCCAAAAACACAAACAAAATTATCTTTTCTAAACCCTTTCAAAGATCTTAATATAAATGTAATGTTAGGGGACAAGACAACCCTAAAGCCATACACTCCATTATGTCAGACAGGATCAATCAGAAAGGCATGCTTCGTATAAAATAGCAATCTAGAAAAAAGAATGGCGTAAGTCACCTTTGCTGAGTAGGGCCAAAATTTGGCCCGCGCAGCTACTTCCCTAAGAACTAGATAATGTGATCTTCTTAACATTGTTCGGATAATCCCGGATTAAATCAGACTGTGGTGCAGCTCGTCTAAGCCAAAATGAAGACTTTCTTCCAGAGTTAATGGGTGTAAGAAGAAAGGAAGCAATCTTAACGAATGGAAACCCAGAGGAATAGTTCAGTGCTCAAATGATCCAATGGATCGATTTGTGCTGCCGTAAGAAAATTCAAATAATACACTTCACTAGGAACGGAAGATTTGGATATCGAACACCGTAAATTCTTTACAGAAAGATTTCTGTACAGCCAATCGGCATCTTACATTTGGGTACAACGTTTCTAAGAATTACCTCCATTAATTTTAGACGATGTCATTTAGCCTTCCTTTTGTCGTACAAGGATGCAATAAAGCCAAGAAATTTATTTTGTTCATCAAATCATAATGATTTATTTTGTATTTTCTAGCAGAAGATATCTGCGTGACATTTTTTTTTTCAATTATGAAGTGAATTTAAGATGTAAAAAAAGCTAAATTTCAGGAAATACTTCCATTTACACGATATATTCTGATATTTTTTGGATTCAAACTCAATATGTTTTAGTACTGTAAATTGTTGACTTCAGCAAAAATACTAATACTACTAATAATAATCAGTGTAAAAATTTAGAGCTATTTCTCTCTCTCTCTCTCATTTCTCTCAATTTCATTTATTTTTTCTGCTTAATTTGGAAGGACTTTAGCTTATTTTAATAAACGTGAGTAAAGAAATAATAACGAAATTTAAATGAACAATAGCATTTTTTGGAGAATATGCAACCATTTCATAAAACGTGAGGAATAAATTGCAAAAAAAAAAAAAATCAATATGTAGTTTATTGAATAGAAATTTATAATAAAACACATTATTCCAAATCTAAAAGTTGCTTTGGAATACTGCTTATAAACAGTCATAAAATATGAGCTACTTAAAAACATTCATAAAAACTTCACAATACTGATATTAATGTCTTAATATAAAATGGAATTAATGAAATGATTAAACATTTATATAAAACTTATGAAAGCAACGATGTTACTTTTAATTCAAAATGTTCATCTTGAAAACATCAGGATACAACAATAAGGTTTTAAATATTTGTTGACATTATTGATGAAAATCCATGAATCATAAAGAATGCAATACTGTTAAAATGTCTCATTGAAATTGGCAAACTAAATGTAATAATAAATATATTAACTGATACGTAGTGACTATAGCAAAATGTTCACAGTTCTAATATAACATCGATAAATAAACATTCTAAAAAATGTCATATTTTACAAGAGATATCCGAATCAATTCATAGAGGAAGCAATTTTTTAACTTGTTTCATCATAAAATATCTCTTCTATTTCTCCTACGTTTCACGTAATCTTAGCTACTCCTATGCCATCCTCTCTACCATCTATTCTTATTTCACCAGCCACAGATGAAAAGATTCTCGAGTTCAGTAGTTAATACGTCAGTTGCAAAAGAAACAAAACCAATTCAAAAGATTTTTCTTCGTGGATTCATATGTCTACAAATTTTACAATAATTGTTCAGATTCTTGCGCAATAGGAGTACTCAGTGTTGCTCTGAAGATCTTAACAAGCGAGTATTTCATTGACTACTTTCTTGAGGTTGATTCAAAATTTAAACGAAAAATAGCATTGGTTTTACATATTGATGAAGTAGATGGATAGTAATTTTAAATGGGATAACAACATGGATGTTTGTGAAATAGTGATCAAGTTTGAAAGTAAACAAAAATATTAAGATTCACAAACGTACATCTACAATATATTAAACGAACATTTACGAGAGTGCTTCAAAAAATACTTTTTTATGCCATATAACGTTGTTGAGACAAATTATTGTTACCATGGTGTGCTGATTAGTGTTAAACGGTATCAAAAACAAATTCGACTTCAGATTTTGTTTGCTGTCGAGTCATCGTTCAGTTGTCCCCGTCGATGAGACCTGAAGGACTCATTATATACCGACAACTAATGAACAGCCCAAACAAAGGATTGCTACTAGACAATACGCTCTGAAGAAGGTCTCACTGTACGGAAAAGTTATGACGCTAAATTTGGGATATAAAGGGGTCATATTCAAGAACTTCTTAGAAAAGGTCAAACGATTAGTGGACAGTATTACAATTATTCTCATTTCAAATTCCTAATACCTCCATTCCCATTCTTAACAGGAGTAATTTTTTTCAAAAGGCAAAAGAAAATTCTGCCAAAACTTTATTTCGATGTATACATTCGCTTACCAATATTAAACTTATTTGATAAAAAAAATTATCTCGTATATGACACTTATTATAAATGTTTTAATAAAAACACACACTCTTCCCTCCCTTCTTCAAACAATCATTCCAATACTTAACAATCAATTTTAAAGTTTATTTCCCGCAGCCTATCTTTATCTCTATTCTCCAAAAAAAAAATTTAAAAAAGAAGGGGAAAAAAATGACTGTTCCAACAGTTCGCTCTCAAGTCAAATTTGTTGCTTTGTAAACCAGATGGTGCTGACGTGAGATGACGTCCGATTCACGACAAATCAAACGTCACATACAAAAAGACAGAAAACTTATGATCTCAACTTCCCCCATCTTTTCTTTGTAATTCTATTCCAAAAACGGGTTCAGGTTTTGTTATAGCACTTTTTCATTAAATATTTCTTCCTTCCTTCCCCCTTTAATTCGGTAAATATAGATATGTTTTAAAGGCCTTCAACAGTAACGGGTTTTTTTTCATTCATTTTTTCAAATAAATGAATAAACTTTAAGTATCTCAAGGGTTTCATCTATGGTTTTTTTCAACAAATTAGCAGTTGGTCAGGCAGGCTAGTTTTACTCCATAAATCAGCATTGCTAATAAATGCTTTCAACTGTAATTGTTTCATCTTTATGATATTTGAAAAACTTCTTTGAAAGATATGTAAAAAAAAAGAATCATAATAATTTTGACAACTCAACAAGTAGTTAGAGGGGCAAAAGACAGTTTTTTGAAAAATGCTAAATTTTACTCTAACAGTACACTTACTATAGGATCAGCTGGGGGGGGGGCCATCAATTGTTATTATTGATGTGATCACCGACTCATATTTTTCGACCGAATAACTATTTTTTAAATTAAACACTAAAATATAAAAAAAACATTTTAAATACAAAGTCACTTGTAATGTTTTACTTATTTTTAAAATCTAGAACGACATAAAAAGCTTAAATGAAAAATCGTGACTTCATAGCTATAATTTTTAAAAATTTGTTATCCGATTTTCAAAATGTTCACTTATATATGACACCTACATGTGTCCTCTAAGTAATTCGCTCGCTTCCTTTCCTCCTCAGTGTAGCCGGTATGCTGAGGAAGATGGCGACTCCCATAAAGATGAGGCTGAAGCATCGAGATTTTCTAATAGCTGAGATTTGCGGGCCAAATTCATCGCCGCATGAAAGCTGTTTGCAGTGATGCAACCGCTGACTTCACGACAGTGAGAACCTTAAATGAAATCACGTTTAATTTGACGACAAAGTGAAAACTGCCTTTCAAGCTTGATATCACCAACAACCACGGAATTTTTCTCCGATGGTTTTTCCTGTCGCGCGTTGACTCGAGTGCGTGAAAAGGGATGGAGCTTATGTTGAAAGTGGATAGAGCCTTATATTATCTTTAAAACTTTGCTATGGTCAAAGAAATAGATTTGCATATAAAGTGAATGTTGTATGTGTTAATTGTGACCAAACCTAGAGTGAAACATGTTCATAACAATTAATTGATGCTATATTACATCAAATGTTAGCAAGCATCATTTTTTTAATGTTCCATTTGATGTAAATATGAGATTAGTGCAAGGTATGTTAAGTTTGTGACTTGGCTACTCATCGTTGGAAAAATTCTGCATGCATATAAATTGAAATATAATGTTTAGTAAAACTTAAAAGACATTATGAGCCAAAAGTTCTGATTGGACATCTTGTTGGGTCAAATCAGCCGTTGCTTTATATTCGTAAAGATGTCATTGAGGCGTAGGGCTCAAGGAATGATAAAGATATAGTCGGTATTGGAATGTCATATGATGGAAGCTGGTTGACAAGAGAACATACGTCAACATCAAATATCGGAATAGGATATGTTATCGACTTGCTGACTGGCTTTGTGATAGACTACGAAGTAATGTCAAAGCGACGTGGAGAATGTGAACAGACTAAATTTGAGCTTGGAGAAGAAAGTGCTGAATTTCGTATTTGGTACAAAGGACAACAAAATGTTTGTAGGACAACACATGTCGGATCATCTAGTGCAATGGAAGTAAATGCAGCTGTGAAATTATGGGAAAGATCTGAGAGTATTAGTTTCCGGACACAATCTTGCTCTTTGACTCTTGGTGTTTTTACCAGTTATCATTAGCACGTGGAAAAAAATCAGGTATTCACAAAGATTGGGTAAAAATAACAATCAACGAAGAATATTTGCCCAAAATCTTGCCTATTTATCAGCGATTAGCATCAACTGAATTATTAAGCACATGTGTCAGAGGTTTGACACATAATTCTAATGAAGCATTACATTCGATGATATGGGACAAATATTCCAAAGAAAATACAGTTTCTAGGAGTCGTGTTGATTGCCATGTCGAGTGCAATACCTGAATTTATTGTTGGAACATTAAAAGCTCTAAAAACATTTCAGGATGCTAATTGAATTTGTAACAAGTTTGTCATCAGAACATTTAGTGTACTTTACTCATTGTAGGAGAACCTATTTCAGAAAGAAAAGGAAATCTGCAAATTTTAAAGTTGCGCAGAAAAAATAAAACTTGCTAAATTGCGTCGATTTAAAATTCAGAAAAAATTAGGTGCTATGTACAAACCTGGTAGTTTTTAACTTTTTTTTAAACTTTTATTTATATCATTATTATTTTTTATAAGTGTATTGTGTTTTAAAACTTTTGTGAAATTATTATGTTAACTTTAAGCTGAATAATCTGTCGTCGTAACAAATGCTATATCGATATTTTGCAATAACATATTTTGAATAAATAAAAATATTTGCCATAATATTTAATTAAAGTAGTGTTTTCATATATTATATAAGTAGTTAAATAATATATTAAAAATTTAGATCTTTGCAAGCATTATTAGTTTTTGTTTTATGCCTTTAAAAACTTTAAATGCATTTTTCTCAGACTTTTATTTTTGAAGATGTAAGTGTTTTCTAATCCCTAAGGCTTTTTTTCTGTTCAAGATAGAGTCTTGAAAATTTTTATACATACTGAGATATATGTGTTCTATAAAAGTTAGTATGGATTTAGGTCTGGGATCCCTAGTTATTTTTTTAAAAAATGTTAAAGTTAATATTTTAAAAATTTTCCTGTTTTTTCCAGGTTTAGCAAGAAAAATAATTATTAAAAATCAACAAGGGAACAGATTTTCAAATCC
>BMAW01051769.1:575068-628335 GCA_019974015.1 Nephila pilipes
ACTTGTGACATTGCGTTATAAAAGCAGCTTTCCACGGGGAGGCTGAGGGAACCACGAATAATTTTATCTCATTCAGTTAATTATTACGAAATTTTTTATTTGAATATGACACACGCAGCGGCTTACCTTCTTTGGGTAAGTATGGGCATCATAGCCCTGAGGTATTCTAGTGATCTTTTTCTTTTCCGTGAAGTCTATCGTCACGAGGGACGCGTCCCCGACTTACCCTAGCGATCCTTCTCTATTTTCGACTCTCTCTCCTGCTTGTCAACCAATTTTCACAATTTTCTTCCTTCTTTTCTGTCTGGACTACAGTTTAAGAAATTGTTTAGCCATAATTAGTTCTCGTGCCATAAGCCCTAACTGTCACTGGCACACTGAATTACGAATTACATAAAGTTATTACATGAGTTATTTGAGTATGACAAGCTGAGTCCAAATTATATAAAGTATTTTGTCCGCCAAACGTTTGTAGACACTATTAAATTTCCCAATTTAGCTAATTATAATTTTTTATTGGTTTTGGCGAAGTACGGATAGAAGTTGAAATTACACAATGATTAATCCAGATGACATTTTTTTTAAAGTAATGTACGAAAATAATAAAGTTTTATTTTCTATTATAAAACATTCAGCTTTGTGATAAATTGTACTTTTAACACATGATTCTATAAATGCTCATTCAAACTGATCATACAAAATCCTTCAGAAGAAAAGAATTAACTTTGGTTGGAAAAATATATGTGCGAGACTATATACACAATACATTTTCTCCTCTTAATTTTTAAAAATAGGTTATTCTTATTCCTAACCTGCGCCCTAATTTCTCGCGATGCACACTCCCTCCAGTGGTTGAAATCCAAACCCATCTGGGGCACAGACAGAGAAGCTGACAAATGTACAACTGAGTGCCTCTTGCTTGTGATCTACCAATCAGTAGAGCTCATCTTTTCACATCGTACCTCTTAGTATCGAGAAAAGCAACTCAAATGAGTAGGTGGAGTGGCTCAGTTATTGATCAGGAAAAGGAGCAGCAGCACGGATGCTTTTCCTAGGTACATGAACATGCAGCTAACATTCACAGGAGCGCCCGGGAACTCTCCCATCCGCTCCTGATTTACGGGATTTCAAGATCCTGCGGAAAAAATCAGGTTCGATTGAGAGGATTCAACATGTAATGCACGTGTATAGGTATAGGAGTGAGTTGCTTAGAGTGAGGAAGGAGTTGAAAATCATTTTTATTTAGTGCAAAATAAAGAATTAGATGAGTTTCATACTATTGACCGATAGAGATGGAAACATTAAATGATAATTTTTATTCGCCTGAATTTTTTAAGCGGAATAGAAAATGCAAAGAGTGTATTGGTTAAAAACGAATTTCAGATACTTAAACTGCACATACGAATGCATTTTAACGAGACAGAATGGTTATAAAAGAAGAATTAATTATTAAACAGAGACGATCAAATAAAATGTTTGAGGTTCAGAAGAGTAAAAAGAAAGAGTTTAAAATGGAAATTGTGTATATTTGAAAAGGAACCGCCTGTAATGAAAATATGCCTATTTAAAATATTTTTTTTCTCTTTTTTTTAAATTAAACTTTTTTGGTTTTCTAATACTTACGAAAGAACCGAACAAACTCATTTAAATTTAAAATCAATTTAAAGTACGATTATTTGATAGTTTTAAATACTTTTACTTTCTAAGTAACTACTTTTACTTATTCTTCAATACTTTTGCTTTCTAATTATATAAATCCTTTCCCCCTCCATTCACAGTCTAAACACTTCAGAAAATTACCTTAAATATTTATAAGAAGGATATGGAATATGAAAATACGTGCACTACGCAAATGATATATTTTCATAACTGTTCGAAATGGTTTAACTTCCAGACAATATGATGGTGCAACTTGTTTTCAATATTTCACAGTAGATTCAAACAGTTAAAATGGATATCAAGCGTAAAAATCTTAATTGAAGAATATTCTCTTTACCGAAGTAAATATAATATATTAGTATTTAAAACAGATCATTTCATTAAAAAGAAACGAAACTCGGAATACTATATAACTACATACTAATTGTTTAAAAAATATGCATAACTTTTTGAACCATTACATTGTTTGGTGATCTTTTTCAAATACATACTCATATGTTTACTATTCCTACTATACTCATAAATTTTAAAATGATGTTTTCATAAAATTTTTACTCGTATTTAAACAAATAAAAGAATTGAGCACATGAGTTTTAGAGTACCACCATCCAGAATCCTTCATAAAGAAGAAAATTATTTAAATTTTTCCTCGCAATTTAAAAAAAAAAACATCCAAGTACTTGTTTAGTTATGAAAATTTTAAATGAAAAATCAAAATAATCGAAAATCGGAACTTCATTCTTTTTGTAATTCTATAAAAATAAAAATTTAATATATTGCGAATGTTCAACAAATTTAAACATCCAAATTTGAATATGAAATGCAATAAATTATCTGTTTTTATGGTTCGAAATTTCATGTAGGTTATTGATAAAAAAAATACAAATGAAATATTTTTAACTTCTTTTCAAAAAGCAAGAAAAAAAAATAAAGATTTATTTCGGTTGAATACTTATATATAATGTTTCTATAATTCCCCCATTAAATAATTTTGGAAAAAAAAAATACAAACTCCATTACAGTTTTTCTACCCAATACCAATCAAGCATTTTATAGGAGCAGTAAATCCACTTTATCCCTGTCCTACGATTCCCTGTCCCTGACTCGAGATTTATTTGCTTCCAAAGGACCGCAATCCAGTGAGACGATGTTTACATTTGTCGATCCCTTGCATAATAACAACAAATCGTACATGCAAATGCCTATAAATCTCATTCCTTCACTGCTGTAGCTACCCAAGGCATGACATTAATTGAAAATCAAAACACAGAATTGTGATGGGAACAGACTTAAAAAATGAGTACATATATATTATAATAATTCATTCAAAGAATATACTACTGCATTTATTTGTTGCTATTTCAATGGTAAAAGTTCTGTCTAGGAATGAATAATGTATCCTGTGTATACCTCTTTTTGGGATTTTTTGTCAATTGTCTCAAATAGTCATGTAAAAAGAAATGTTTGAAATATTCAACTACAAAAATGTCTCAAGCAATCAAAATTAAAGTAAAAATGTATTTTTTTTAGTTACGCATTATATTAAATTTTGAATTATTGTGATTATTGAAATATGAATTGGAGTGGAAGAAGAAAATTTAAAATATATTTTCCTTATTATTTCAATAATGGAAGAATAATTACGAATCATAACGCAATGATTAGAATTGTTACAAATAATATAATCTCATAAAAAATACGTTAATGAATGGATCGATTGATTGTTTACGAACGTCGCACTTGAAAAAAATGCGAAGGCTATTTGTGGCAGAACTCGCAATTTTGAGCTTCGGTCAAGTGACGAGGACGACACCTAAGCTGGCAACTCCATCTTCACATTTCTCCACCAAGCTGTGGGAGGACTTCAAGCCTCGGTAGATTTAATGAGCATCAGCTTCCTCTTTAGTGGCATCAAGACGCGCGACTCAATAATACAATAATCGATTACTAACTTATTATTATATAATATAATATATTATTATATAACTATTATATATTATTATATTTGCTTTCAGGAAATGTAGTGAGCATGACTAAACTTGATTTCAAACAAAAATATGAAAGTCCTTTTATGATATCGCAAGGCTCACTTTTAATACTAAATTGTTTTAGTTATTCTTAATTAAATAATAATGAGAGCACCGACACAAAATATTACTAAAGTATGTGAAATAAAAGAGACATTGAAGGTAACCAGTCGGTACAAATGCGGTTGCTAGAAGGTCACTGATCCCTCTAAATCCCTCCATTCATCACACGTGATTTAGTATAAAAATCCGAACTATAAAACACCAAACAAGATAAAGTTATCTTCTCTCTTCTGCCCTCCTCTGAATTTTGTACTGCTTATCCAACGGCGGAGTTGTATCTCCCGCCGTGTGGAAATACTCTCTCTTTCTCCACTACAATAAAATAAATAATTAAACTTGAACTAGGTTTCGACTGTTTTGAAATTTAATATATATATATATATATATATATATATATATATATATATATATATACACATACATAAACACACACACACATATATATATATTAAGTTATCCTTAAAACACATTTTTTTTAAATGACTCACCTCATAACGTTAAACAGAATGAAAGATTAAATAAATTGCCAGAGCATTATCTCTATTTTAGAAATGCATAAAAATGAAGTTCTAGAGATGAAATTGTAGATATTAACAAATAATTTTTTTTATATATAAATATTTTATAAATCTATATTAACGAAAAATGTTGTTCTTACAATGCATTGTAAATATTTTTTTACAATCTAATATAAATGTATTTCTTTCATCAATTGTTTCAACATCTCCCATATGTTTGAAGGCAAAGATGGCAAATATAGAAAATATTTTTTCATACAGCATACAGCAGTAACCAAAAAAGCAACTATACATATATATATATATATATATATATATATATATATATAAGATACATACATACAGTTTCACATCAAAATAAATGCAAAGTGTTTAAAAAAGAAAAGAAATATCTTAAGCAACTCTTACGAAATATATCCATTTTTTTTTCGATAAACTAAATGCACAACAGATATATCTTAAGTGATTCTTAAAAACAACTTCCAATTTTTTTTCATCTAGAGGAGAAACTAAATGGCACATCTTATAAGTTGGAAAGAATGAACGTTTAAATACACTGTCAGAGCATTGTCTCAGAATTCGTTAATGAGGTATAATTAATAGCGAGACTAAAAGCCGCTCAAGATGGGGAAAATATTTGATGTTTATCCCTGGATGAATTTTCCCCCTCTAGTGATCGATTGGAGTTTCCCTACTCTTACTCTTTCCGGTGTGAAACGGAATTTTTCCTTTCTTGCTTCGGGTGTTTTTTTTTTTTTTTTTAATTCCCTTTATAGATTGGGTGTCTAAAAGTTTTTGTTTATTAATTACTTTTCTTTTTGTGGGTTTCCTGATTAAACTATTCAATACACTGTAATGCATTGGGGAGGATAAAAATGTTTCTTTTATATATATATATATATTCATTCTTGTTACATTTGTAACATGATCCATGACCCTATTACCTTTGAAACATATCACATGATCCTATAATGCTTGCAACATATCCCATGAGCTAATTAATTATAGTAAAAATTTATCCCACACCAATATTACTTTTGGAGAATATACCGCTATGATGCATTCTTCTTTTTTTAATATATTCAGTTCTCCTGTTTTTAAGCAGTTTAATTTCCATATTACTTTAGAAATTGTTTTCATATTCAGAGACAGCCAAGCATTGTTTTAAGCATCTATATTTTTCAACAGAAACATTACTTGTAGAAGAAAAAAAAAGGATTATTCTACTGTCAGCCTCTAACACAAAGGTATAATTACAGCACTTGCATAACCAAATATATAGATATATATATGAATGAAATCGCAATTATTTCAGTATTAGAAATTGCACATTTTTAGCATTTTTCAATTAATTTATTACTATTATTTTAAATTCTACAATAGCTATCATTATAATATTGAAAATAACGTGATGATTAATTATTCTTTATATTTGGTACAATTATCAAAATTAATGGACTTAAAATATTTTAGAAACTAAAAACCATTTAATTAAATTCTGAATTCTTAAAAGTATTTCAAAGACGCAGGATTCTCAAGCAAGTTTGAAGTAGGTACCGCATTAATATAAACTGTCATTAATAGTTTGAAAAACTCTCATTTACATTTACTTGGAAGTTTAAGAAGTAATTACATGAGATTTTTATCTATTCAGGTGACAAGTAATTTAGAATCCAAACAATTTTCTGATGTACATTTCAGTTAATTCTGAAGAGTTAAGAAACGGAACAAAAGCAGTTACGCTAATTTCAATACAAATAAAACAAGTTTATGCAAAATAACTTATAAAATCCAAACTTAATTTGTTAAAATATTGCTTTTATTGCTAAGTATTTAAATTATTGTAGTCTGCATTTAGAATTACCAATTGTAGCTTATTATTAACTGCAGTGCACTATGTGCGGAAAGGGAGGTTGGTTCTTTAATTTATGTAACTTATTATTGGCCTTTTATATGTAATTGATCAATTTAAAATATGTTAGCGGCGTCACAATTTTACATAAGTGTCAGAGCAGAAAATCTCCAACTAAATTTATTGATGAAAAAATATTAAGTTTATTTATAAACTCTCATTCCATGTATAATGCATTGGAAATAAATACTTTTTCCGATAAATGTTCAGCAACATATAACATAAATACAAAAAAGAAAAAACAAAAATAATATCATGTATTAGTGTTTCGAAAATAGTTTTGAAAAATTTAATATCGGCTATTTAACGCTTCCAAAGCAAAATAACAACAAAGATACATTGAAATATGAAAGTTCATACAGATTTTAATACTTGACAATACTAAATTATAAGTGTTAGTTAGCATTTTCTCAATACAAAAAATTACCATTTTCTTACGGCTTCATTTTAAAAATTATTAGACAATAACTAAACGACAAATCTTAAACTGTTTTCAATGATTTCTTATTTAGAAGAGAAAAATCACACGTTCACTTTTAACTTGCCTTAATAATCAAATCCCCCCCCCCCAGTATTTCCAGTTAAGTTACACTTGGTAAAGTACATTCACTAAAAGTACCCATGCATGCCTTTAAAATTGTTCTTATTGAAAATATTCAAGAGAATCAATGACGTTTAATGAAAGGCATTTTCCGTTCTTAATAGACACTTCAGGAGAAAAAAAAATCTCTTTTTCAGATCTAGCGAACAAAATGTCATCTTGCAATGACTAAGTAACTCCCAGTTTCCGACAAAAAATAAATAAACTGCAAACATTTGTCTTCAGTTCATCGTCATGCGATGACCATGACAAGAAGTAGCGGCAGTGTGGGCAGTGGCGACTGTGATGGCAAAAAGCGACTACAAACTCTATGACAATATGTAACTTCCAAAGTTTCAAAAGCATTTGCACATTTAAATTACATTATTAATTTAAATATGCAACGATAAATGATATATGAGGAAATAAAAAGATTTAAAATAAGTGGCAAAATTAATAATGTTTTATATGGTATATAAAATGACACATCTGTTTCCAAACACGTATTACTATGATACGTGAATCTACGTGAAATAACATTCCTCCCTTATATATATATATATAAATTCCACCAAATTATTTAATTTTTCAAAAAAGGAAGTTAAAATGAAAAATTCGATACATTTGAAATAGTGCAATATTTTCTAATAAAAACTAAATCCATAGAGTTTAATCTAGATGAATGTTGTTAATTTCTCTGGGAATAAAAGCAATATTTGCTTTCTAAATAATTAAAAAAAAAAACCTCTTATCACTAATTATATCTACATTAAAAAATCTTTTTTTCAATGATTCCCATTACATATTACGAAACTAATCGGCATTAATGTTTTATAAAAAGTTCTTATTTACTCTCTGTTATATCTTTTACTGAATAATAAATTTTTAAAATTTCGTTTCATACTATAAAAAATATAAGTTTAAGATTAAATCACGAAATATCGGAACACTTTTTTTCTTCCATCAACAGCACTTAACGATTATGAAAAAGAATATTAAAAGATTATTCTTTAACAGGTGAGAACGATTGAAATAAATCTATCTTGCACTAGATTCATTTGGAGGTACTGATAATAGGGTTCCTGGTCAATTCTGATGAAAAGACCAATAAAAAAAATCGTGTAAAGGGTAAAAATGTCTTTCTTAATGGCATTTTACGGGAAATTAACCGATATCGGAAAGACATACAACGAAAATCCAAAATAAAAGATTGAAGATTGTAAAATCCGCTGTTTTTCTCTTGTATTCGACCACAAAGGTTTATTGCGAGGTCACAAGGTGGCGCGCTTCTCGCTTGGAATGGAAGAGATATTTGATTTTAGTAGTGCGGTTGTAAACTAAAAAGGTCTATGACTCTCATATAGGTGTGTACTCTCCTTAATTCTAATACAGTTTGTTTGTTTACATTGTCAGTCTTATTACAATTAAGGAACCTAAATTGCTTATACTAGTAAATAAAATGGATGAAGAAAGTGCAGAAACGCAAGTTAGTTTAGTTAGTTTAAGGTTACATTAGAAAATTGCATTTTTTTTTAAAAAAAGATCACTTTAGGAAGTGATCTTTTTAAATAATGATTTATAATTGTTTGTTTTCTTATTTATTTTGTGTATGAATATAGATCTTAGATCCCATACCCACAAATTCTAATTTTTTTAAAAAAAATGTTGCAAGGTTTTTGATGTCATTTTAAAAAAAATCTTTTGATTTTTACTCTCTCAAAAAATCTTATCTAATATCAGACTATTATTCGGCTAAAGGAAAAATAAAATTACAGTTTATTTTATTTAATATTATCATTTTTATTTTTCATTTTTCGCGTTGATTAGTATCATATCAAAACACTAAAAGAATTCTCCCAAAAACTTAATTTCAAAATCATTTTTCGGAAAGTATTTCAGCAAAGCCTCTTATACTATCGAAACAGCACGCAACAGCAGAAAATGTGCAGAAAATTTCTCAATAAAAATAAACACTGAAAAAATGGAAATTAAATTATAAGCTATAAGGATATGTTTTCAGAAACGTTATGGAAAAACATACCAGGACGACTCCAAACTCACAAAAAAAGGTTATTTTTACTATACACAACCGCAAGACAGCAAATGTGAAAGAAGAGTTTTAAACCATCTGCTTTTCAAACAAATAAAGATTTGAAAAATATTTATTTTTTTCGGATTGAGGTGAAGAAATATATTTTTAACGTCTGAAAAAATAAGATTCAACATTGAAGTAAAACGATAAATCGATATGGAACACAGAATGTTTTTTTCTTAATGTAAATATCCAATAAAAACAAATCGATCGCATTTTTAGGGGGTGTTACGGTTGTTTATACTGAATAGTATTTTACCGGAATACACTTTTGCTACGGAGAATTTTCCTTTCCTAAAAGAACTCTAATTCGGAATAAAACATCCATAGCTTAAAAGAAGTGTTTTACCGAACAGCTCACTCTGATTTGAATACTGAATTGCACGTCACTATCAAAAATGCTTCTAAATGTTTCGCTAATTTCTTAGACAAAAGCAGAGTAAAATATTTTTGCAAGATAAAATATTTTTGCAGAGCAAATATTTTTGCAGAGTAAAATATGCATTTGTTTACCATAATGGTTTAAGAGAGTATTTCTATATCTATTGGAGTTCAACTCAACAAAACAAAACCAGTAATGTTCCATCACTTCAGGATAATGTACGCAATCAAAAACAGGAGTCCACCGAATGCAAATGGAACAATCCAGAAATTTAGAAGCATATTTTAATTCAATTTTAATAATAATAATAATAATGGACGTAATGTGTAATAGTTGTGCAGTAAGTAATTACACAGTGAAATTGGATGTAATGCATATATAATCGTTCGTATTTTAATAGAATCGATGTAAAAATACAATGTAAGTTAAGAATTCTGCATATTTTACGAGGTAAAAGCAAATGACTGGTGTAGTAGAAAGCTTATGTTTTATGTAGGTTTTGGATCTATTTATTTACGTTGGAGGTGATATCGTGACTTATAAAGTCATCTTGGAAAAAAAAATCTCGTAAGTCAATTCACTACTTATTACAAAGTACAAATAGAAATAAATTTTTCATATCAGAGACCCTCCCCTAATCAAATCAGTGTAGAAATTGTTTTCCTGCGTGCCTGGTGTTAAAAACGTTTAACGATTGCCGATACAGAACAAAAAGAATTTTTCCAGATTTCGAATGCAACTCGATAGGCGCGTTGTCAAAAGAGGGTAACCTCTGGTCTTTCCACAACTGCAAATAATCACTTTAAAATGCAATAATTGCTCGCAGGTGACGTAATGCTCTTCCAAATATGCTGCTCAACAAGACATCCAAGAAGGGGAGCAAAATTTTACCACAAAAGGATTGATGACGCATAGACATTGGTAGTCATAATTAATCACCTAGAAGTTAAGTTGGAAATTAGGACTTCGTATAAAGGCAGAAAGAAAAGAATGACTTGGAATTCATTTTGATACAATTATGACGTAAGAGAGGTTGCACAATGGTTTTTTGACGATGGAACTCGAAGTGTTTGTATGAGGAAAAATACAAAAAAAAAAATGGAATTTATTATTCGTCCATGAAAATTTAAAATCTTGCAAAGAATTCGGAGAAAATGATACTATTAAAATGGGATGAGTAAGAAGCGACACTTTAAAACGATACACATTTTTGTTTCATTTAAAGTATTTATACACAACAGTTTTTTAAATAATCAGAAGAGATTCACTCATAATCCTAATAAAAATATGATTTTTTTCACCTCTTATTAATTTGATGCTACGCAAAAGTAACAAAATGGCTTACTGGCAATGGACTTGCAATTATGAATTTCTATTGTACGACATGGATGGCGCGGGTATGACATTCTTTAAACTTCCACAACTATCAAAGTGTAGATTTCAGGGTCCAAGTAGTCACCTCAATCTTCCTCAAAAAGAAGATAATGGAAAAAATTTCGAATTAATAATCCTCCGATATCTAAGTAGTTTATATATCAAACAATCATTTTGAAACGTACTGTACGTAAAACATTATCTAGTATAATTTATAATAATCGTTGACCAGAATGTACTTAGCCATTTAAAAGAAACTAAAAATAGACGATCTATTTTTTAATTTTTTTGCTGCAAATAATTTATAATATAAGTCATATTCCTCATGCAATTTCAACTTTGTATTAAATCTTCATCATCATTACTCGAATATTCCTCCCTAAATTCGAGCTTAAGTCTATCTTGTTCATGTTGATGCATTTTTTAGTTACTGGAGTCTCCAACTCGACATTAACATCACAAGCATTTTATTTAATACAGTTGTAGATTCCCAGTGAAATTGTCTTCTACAAGTTCAGGCAAGATATCTACAAGGAAATCAAGCTTCAATCGTTCTCTTATTTCATCAAATGTATTTACAAATCTCAGCTGGAGAGGAATAACAAAAGTACGCATGTACTTGAGGGTAATAATTTAACTAAATATAACAAGATAAAACAAGTTGCAACAACAAATCTAAACCTAAATATGGACTCTATTCATCACTATCAGCATCGGTGACTGTATAACAGAATTTTAATATCTCCCTTATACGATCAGTCTCTCCTATGCTCTCTCCCTGAAGTTTAATCTCTAATTTCCACTGGAAGCATATAAAAGAAAACTAAAAGATGCGGTTGCTTTCAGTTTTTAAATACCTGCATTCACTACGAAAAAGGAACATACCCTCGCTAGAAAATGTATAATCGATAGGATGAATAAAATCATTCAAAATAACATCATTAAATACGATCGAACCTCGCGCATCTTTCATTCAAACTCTACTTACAAGTAAGCCCCTTATGACCTGACGAATCGAGATTTCAAAATTAACCAATTCAAGAAAAAAAAATCTCAATCTAGAAGATTAAAACGAAACTCGTGAACATTTCTGATGTCACCAAAAACTGTCAATTTCTCCTCCTCCTATTCAATCTTGTTCTTCCTTGGGGGAAACCACAAATTCTTTCAGAGATCTGAAATTCCAATTTTCTACTAATTATGACGAACGAAAATCCCTGAATAGTTTTTAAAATAATCCAATTTTTAATATAGATCCATCTGAACTCCTATCACTGTTTTAAGGATTCTTCTCCCAATCGGGACAGCCCAAGCAGCCGTTGCTGAATCTAATGACATCGATTTACCTTTTAAAAACGTTAAGGCGGGAAGCATGGGGAGAAGAATAAATTCAACCCACCCTTCACCGCTTTTCAAGAGATTGTTATGTGCCGACTTAATGATGCTAATTTTTTAAAACGATGGGGCTCTAAGATGTCCGATAATGGTCTACGATCATTGGATTCATGGATGTGTGCTGAGTTAAGCATGTTAAGTTGGTGGGGGAAATGGTTTGTGATGTTAAAATTCTGCGGTTCCGGTGCAGGTTTTGTAACAAAGGAGAAAAACATTAGAGGGGTAGAACAATAACAAAAACAAAGCTCTACAGCAGCCATTTTAAGTATCATTAGCTTTATCTGGATTAGATGGCGATAAGAAGGCGTAAAAAGAAGAGAATGAATTGCCACGGTTCCCACAGTTATGACACAAACATTGTGTTTGGAAATAAAGCTCAAAATGACTCACAATTCTTTTGAAGGCAAAATAATGAAACTTAGTATAAAAATACGAACACATATATTTCCTCCTTAAGCATTCGAGACATTTGTTGCAGACACTTAACCTTATACTCGTTATTTGAGTTTTTATTAAGTTACTGTTGGTGAAGAGTACGCACCTTATGTTGCACTTTTTAACAAAGGACAAAATGTCTTATTTATTCTGATTAGCGAAGTTTTAATGCTCGAGTTATCACTGATTGATTATCATATCATTCATGAAAATATTACTTAAGAGGACAGAAAGCACCTCAAGTTTCATTGAATCGGTCATTTTGAAAAGAATTCATATCTCCTTTCACAAACTTTTGCAAGAGAAGCGGGAAAAAAACCCAATTTCTTTTCATTATATTTTGGGGGAATTTAAATCCCGATTTTTTATCATTAAAGGATATTACGCATGTTGTCAAAATGCCTGCATAATTATTTATGATCCTATAGGATGCCCCGAAAAAATATTTTCCCTACGAGGAGATGACCTGTTTTCAAAATGAACTGGGTTTGTGAATGATAAGTCCACTTTAACTTGTAAAGACATGTATTTTTATAAAATCTATGATTGAAAAATATCATTTCAAAACATTTGCAATGATTGCAAATAAAAGGAAAGACACGCAAAAGCTACAGTTGTTCAGGGCTTCTTCTGTTGTAGGTGTGAGCCACTCATTTATTATTTCATTGTAGAAGTCTTTGTAATTGGTTGTTACACACTGACAGAGCTTCCTGATGACCTGTACTTGAGTACAGTGAGGTCATGAGAGGTAGTCAGGAAATACATGGGGGAAGAGATGAAAGCTGAGCTCTAAAACACAACCCGTTAGGAAATGAGCACAAGAAGACCCACGCTGAAGAGCTTTCCCGGATAAAATATGTCCGGTTTTCGTAAGAAATACTTGGATTGATGCTAAAGGACTACGAAACCACCAAAAAATGAATTTGAAAAAATTGGAGATGACACTTTTTCAAAATAACCCATTCAATTAATAATGCGGAGAACTACACAAAAATAAGTGTTTAAAATTTATGTACTACATTAGAAATGTTTGAGAACCTTCATTTTATGGGGAATGTGTCCTTTAATGTTACTATAAATTCATCTATAATTCAATAATCAATTTTCTTACCATTCAGTTACTTGAGGTACATAAATAAATATTTCACAACAGCAGATGTAAAGTTCATAATATATAACGCAACCCATCATCGAAGTTAGAACTCGTAACAATGTCTGAAGTAATTCCCAGAAGTTACGATAATTTATAATAATAGAAATGACAGTTTACACAATACAAATAATAGATATAATAATTCACGTATATTAGATAAGGAAATAGTTTTTTTTTTAAATAATATCCATCACTTCGCCAGTCGTAGCATTTCAAATCCATATTTTCAAGAAAGGATTATAAAAATATTTTTATTACTCAAAGCTTCATAAATATATTCATCAATAAATAGTTCAGAAAATTTTTTATCCCCTCCATCACATTTTTTCTTCAAATAACATCATTTTTCATCAAATTTTATATACTTTGAGAAATCTCAGTAAAGTTTCACTCTTTCAGGCTATTGAGGTAATAGAGGGAATATATATATATCGAAGCCAGAAATTCTTACTAGCTACACAAAAGAAGAATCAAAAAGTAACCAAAGCCAAAGTTTCCGTAAGTAAACAGATAAGAATATTGACGATTTTTTTTCCTCTAATTTTTCACTAAAAATAATCGTACCCCGCAGTAGTAAGAAATAGTACTTTAATTGATTTTAGCGTACGATAAAAAGAGGAGCCATACTTTTTGATAACACGTCCGGGAATTGTGAAAAATGATCGAGCAGACTTATTTCATAAGAAACTCACTTATCAAAAAGAAGCAGGCTTTTATGAGAAAAAAAAAGTGAAAGATAATCACATAAAATAAAGAAAGAAATTTATAAGAAACATAAAGGCCGCATTATAAATTATAGACCTTAGTAATATACTAATACAAGACGCTCAAAAATCGGAAACAAAAAAAAAAAAAAAAAAAAAAACCAAAAAGATGAGAATCAATTTCCTAAGACACATCTCCCCCAAAACAGCTCTGTTATTTTGTATCAGTTACGAAACTGGATTTCGGTTCCGATTTTAATCGAAGCGTCGTAACTCTAAGCAATGAAGAAGAAAAAAATTTTTTTTTCTTTCTTTGTGCAAGATTAAGCTGTAATGCTTGAAAAATGCATCAACCATAAATCATGTCAAAGTTGTTTGATCATAAAAATTCTTTTTCAAGGTTCCAAAGTTCCTTTTTTGAATTAACTTCAATTGCATTGCGTTCAGTATCAAACATAGAACTGAACTTCAAAAGGTTAGAAATGTTTTTATTCTATAAAAAGGTAAATATTTTAAAGATGTACTCAAAAGATATTTTTAATGTATTTTTTTCGGTGGTTTATATAAGTTTATGTAAGCAAACACAAACAGTTTTAATTTTGCATAAATACAGCAGAATACACAAATGTTTTTTTTCACTCTACAGTTAATCACATAATTAGTACTAACATGAAAATGTAGTAAAGCTTCAATAGTTCAAATTCCATAATGAAATACTTCACTTTTTGTAGTTTCGCAAATGCGGGGTTGAAATCTTTTCTCTATTATTATTATACTAAAGAACAAATGAACGAAATCTATTGCAAGTTGTTTAATTTTTATCGGAATATATATTTAATTTCAAAATTAAATTTTTATTTTCACGTCTCAATTCTGCTTCTACTATTCTTTAACCAGAAGAATGTAAGTTTTAAGGTTAAACAAAGCTATTTTGCTCTGTCGGGTCAGTCAAGGCAGTTTCTCAATCAGCAGATCAACTTGTAATATATACGTTTTGTTACTTTTGCCCACACAACAAGCTTAACACTTCTTTCAACAAATACTTCCATAACATAATAAGGAAGGGAGTTTTATGATTCTTTGGAGTATTTTTTTTTTATTTATCAAGATTTAAAATATATTTCTAAAAACTAGAATGCATATAAATTGAAGAGAATTTTATAGTAAACTCAAAATTGAGAGTTGAAGTAGAAATACAAAAACGAATCCATCAATTTAAAGCAAACGAAAATTATGACCGTGATCCTTTGTTTCATGTGCAAATAATTAGGAATGACTCAAAAAATGTTGATTTTCTATTCCACTTCTTATGATTAAAGTATAATTAATGGGAAATGCCAAATTATAAAATATTTCATGATATTTCATTACATTATTATCATACATTCAACACATTTAGTACATGTTCAATGGACAAAAACATCAAGTAAAATTTAGAGGCTCTCAACCGAAGCAACATGAGCATCTGAACAAAACCTAGAAGGATTCGATCATAATTCAGTCCATATTTTAGGTAACCTTGTGTTAGGCACAATATATCCCTAGAGAATTCAGTGCCATAAATTCAACCAACCAACCATATTTCAGGCAAATCTAGGAAATAATATGTTCAGGTCCAATGCAGCATTTCAACACACAACCCAGTAGAAAAGAAAACTCAGCAAGTACCATTTGTAATCATCCTTATTTTGAAGCATCGTATGAAAATTAAACAGTTACTCCAAAAGTAGATCCTTTAAAACGGCAATCATAGTTTGATACATGAACTAAACATTGATCGCTTGTCTGCATACGTTTATCCATAGAAAATTCAACGTAATTTATACTCCTATTAGAGCGAAACAAATTGCGTAAGAGCCAAAATTAAGAGCTATTACAACAGCATAATTCAAAGCGATGTGTTAAATCGGCCCACCTTTAGAGATTACGAGCATTCGCACCATCGGACTCAAGCACCTTGATGACAACAAATTCTAGCAGCAACACAGATAGTTTTTCTCTCAGACACTTAATTTAGTAATCTCGTTGGAACGCCCAATAATGAAATATCCTTTTCGATATGCCTCCGGTTTTCCATATAAAGCATTGCAACCTTAATCATCATCGCCAATTATAACTGTCTGCGGAAAACATACAGCAATAGAATGAGGAAAGAGCAGGCTTTCAAATAAATATCAATGAACCATGGCATTCAGCCTTGATTTGGCGTCATCTGGACATCGAGGTCAGAATCTATATCGAAAGCACTTTAAGCCAGTATTTTTCAACAGCTGCGTCTGCACGAGGTAGCAGTAGATAATGGTGATGGCAGGAGAATAGCTATCAAGGCAGCTTGAAGAAAGTATTGAGCTCCCTTGTCGGGGAAAAAAATCATCGACCATACTATTTGCAAAAAGTGGTGCTTATGGATATTTTCACCTAGCTGTTTTAAAGGGAGATTTTTTCCGTCAAACGCTCAGCTGTAAATTGCAACGCTTATGCATAACCCCCTCCCTCCCCATTTAAGTCGAGGAAAAAATACTTTGTCACTCTGTTATGTGAAGAGAGCTTTTTCCTCTACGAGAAAAACACGCAGTTTTCCACCGTCTGTCATCTACATGACCCATGCAATAAAACTGGTAGATGTGAAGGAAGATGTATTATCCAAAAAGCTCCGGATAATAGCGGAAGAAAAGTCTTTTGGAGTTTAGTTTGCGTTGAAGGGAATTTAATAAGATATCTGGTCTGCGTAAGGTTTGATGTCTGTATTTTTCGCTACACTTGTGCAACAAAAGGTACATTTTTAGAATATGTAGAAAAATATTTCTCAAATTTACTTATAAATAAAATTAAAAAAGAAAGAAAGAAAAAGAATAAGGACTGTTTTTCAAGAAAGGGACAAAAATATTTTTAGTAGGACTCGTCTTTTACAAACAGCTCATATCGTGCTTCAGGCACAAAATAAAGTTTTTCATTATTTGTAGATTTTCCTAGTAAGTCCCGACGCTCATATAATAATATCATCGGAATCTCTAAAATAGATGCAATGTAACAAATTTTTAACAATGATATATATTTTAGTCGTATTTAAATTTTTTAATAAAACAAACCACACAAGAATTAAAGTTTTTGTGCATACTATAATGCCACGAGTTCTTTCTTTTTATTTAACAAATGCTAGAACTCCAGAATTTATTCAATTTTAAACGACTTGATCATAAAAAGTTTTAAAAGATGCATGCATTGCACGAACTTTTTAATGAAAGTGTGTAAAATGAACAATATTATTTCAGTAAATGTTAAAATTTCAAAATTCATTCAACGTCAGGTAATTTGTTTTTTTTTAAAAAATTCAAATGAAATATATTGCAAAGTTAAAAGAAATATGGGCATATTTTTAAATTGAAGCTGCATGAATTAGTTATTTTAGAAAATATCTATTTTTGGCAATAAATTTTTTGCTTGCAAAAATAACTACGTATTAAAACGAAATGCATACCTCATTCTACTATATCCTACCAAATTTTTCTTCGCAATTAAATATTCTTCAGATATAACTGAAAGACGAGATTAAAATGTTTTAAAGAAGACTGATTTTATTTTTAAAAAATGTTTCATTGAATACCACTCTAAGGTCGTAACATATTTAATAAAACTATAGCTACATATACTGCAAAAATTTATAAGACCCCATTGATTTCTAAAAATACGTAAAGGTATTTTAGCTCATGAATATTTTATTAAGAACTCTTCTCATTTTAGAAAATGCAGAAAGAATCATTGAGTCTTTCTTTCTAAATAAAAATTCCATTTATTAGAATTGTACTTTTTTTTACTCTTGAAGCAGAAAACATTAATCTTTATTTAAAGTATTTCAACAGCTAAAGAAATATTGTCGTCA
The DNA here is from genome assembly GCA_019974015.1 of Nephila pilipes. NCBI lineage: Eukaryota > Metazoa > Arthropoda > Arachnida > Araneae > Nephilidae > Nephila > Nephila pilipes. Next base: position 593,243 of record BMAW01051769.1, read on the forward strand.
CCCTCCACAAATTAAGCAATATCTTCGCGCATTATCAAAGCCACAAATTAAACACAACTTATCACCATTTTTCTTATAAATCCTCAAGATTTTTAATTTAACATTTTGAGTCGATAAAACCATTTTCATTTCGGGAAAAAATCAATTAACTTCTATTTTCTTTTCTTCTATGACTGTAATTTTCTCCACCAAAAGGTTCGTCTTCAGACAGTTTACATTCTTATCTGTTTACTCATAGTACTTTCCATTTTCACATGAATTCCCTTTTCTTCATCTTTTTCTTACTTACTTTATTATAGTCAGACTAATAAAAGTGGGGGAAGGGGAGTAATTTTTCTTCTATTCACTTCATTTTCTTGATCTCCTTCTAACGGTGAAAAAGAATTACCAAAGTTTTTGTAGCCTAGGGTGTTGGGAACGGGACTAGACAAAGGATAGAATTGATGCAATCAGCATATTTGCATTCAGAATAAAAGAACAAGGACTCTTTTCAATGAAACTTTTTCTCTCCAGTGAGTTTTTTTCTGTTTAAAAACTTTTTCAAGATAAATTAGTCATCTGCGCATACACACAAATAAAGAAAAAATATTTTAAAAAAATTTTTTTTTCGGCATTGCATCAAAATAGTTTTTTTTTCATTCCTGCGCCCATCCCCCCCCCCCCCCCCCAAAAAAAAAAAAATTTTTTTTTTTTTTTTTTTGAGTTATCTGTGAATTCACCTCCAAGGCTTTACGAATCTTCGCCCCTATCTAAAGATTTTCAATACATTTCTCTATCGGAATAACTTTAGAAAGCGATGCAGGATTAAAAACTCGTGTTTTTCCTCGTAGAGAGGGAATCTGAAAAGAAAATAAAAGATCCAGAAACTAAAAACAAAAATGAAACCTATACCTCCTGGCTTTTTGTCACACCCAAACTTCCTTTTACACATATGTGCGTTCACAAGGAACACACGAGCCAATAGTTGTAACAAATTGCGACGAGATAACGGGCCGAAAAAGAAAGAATAATTCTTTTCGGAAGAAGGAGGGGACGGGGGGACGGACAGCGTGAGGGAATCTTTTTAAAGTAATTCAAAACCGGATTTTAAATATGAACAATGATGATTTCAATCTAACAGATATATGAAATCACCAGCTTTGAATGCCCTTTTGATCCGATCAAACGATATATCGCAGTTACTTTTAAGGTGTTTTTTCTTAAAGAAATCATTTTTATCAAAAAATTTTGAAGTTTGATCAGAACAAATTTTTAAATATTTTTTTCCGAATAAGGTTTACAGAGAATTTTCTTCTACTCCATACCATACTTATTGAAATTATAATAGCCCCTTAAAGAACAAAATGTAAGGGGCCATATACATATTACACATAAAATATTTATAAAGATAATATAAAAAGAATATCGTTCTAAATATTAGCAAAGAACTTTAAAAATTTAGTGAACCAATAAATATTTACATTTTCAAGAACAAACTTATATCCATAAAAATAATTTTATTAATTATAGATATATAGGTGATCTTATAAACTTTTTCTGTAGATAATCCTAATCTCTCATTTCATCCTGCATCACACAACACCAGCGACCCTTACTGAATCACGAACAGACAATGTTTGGTAAGCCATTCCTACGGAGTGCATCCGCAAACTTGTTGAACCTATGACTCGACCTCTGGCAACCGTTATCAAGGCGAGGAGGGCCAACTCGTTATCAATTTGTTATCTTTAATTTAATAGCACTTAGTGCATGTGATAAGAGTGAGTCTTTTATATTTCAATTAAATAAAGTCCCATTCTGGAATATACACATAATAATAAACAGAAAAGTTATTATAAATTACATCCAAAGTAATAATAACTTTATTATAAAAAGATCAGATAAAACTTTTAACCTTTAAGAAATTTTATGATAGCTACAAAACATTAGGATTAATTTTAAAATAATTATATTTTTAGCAATTAATTTTTAAAAACACATTTAAATCATGATAAACATATTAAAAATCAATTATTTTATGATATGTTTTAATTATGTTACACATTCGAATAATATTTCAACTTTCAAATAAATTAGATTATGAGATAAACTTTAAAAAAAAACTGCTTTCAGTTAAACATTTCATCCTACTGTCAATAGTAGCGATACTAGTTACATAATAATTAATTAATTCAAAATGCCTTTTCCTTAAATTTAAATATGAAATTACTTTTTAATCTAAAATTTTTAAGCATTCTTGAAAATTTTAATGTTTTATATTATTACAGTAGAATATATTCATATTTCAGCACTAAAACAAAAATAAGCAAAAGAGCACCATTTTAGAAACTTAGGATTTCATTTGAATGTGTGAGAATGATTTTAAGTATATTAGTAAGATTTACCAATGTAAGAATGATTAAGATATGTAAGAATGATTTTTTAAATAAATGTTTAAATGTAAGAGAATGATTTAGGTATATTAGTAATTTTTTATATATATCTTTCAAAATTTCGAATTTATGAATATTTGCAAAGGTTTAAAACGAGTTTAGAATCAGGATATCTCTTTAACAGTACTAGGTGTGTTTTTTAAGTAAGTATCGTTTTAAATATGGCAGCTACAGAGCTACTGTAGCAATTCCATGCAGGTGCACTCAGTGATTATATATTTTGGTTAGGCGCAAACATTCATCCATGTTTACGTTTGTTCGTGCAAATTTAAAATGATTCACGCAATTGAAAGCGATCACAGCCGTGAACTCACGACCGGTAGTTTTCGTCAAGTCGTGATTTCGAGTTTCGATGCTATTGAAGTCCCGCTATGTAGCAGGGGTTACTCAGCGGGTCTTCACGATCAATCTGACGAGCACGTTAAATGTGACGAGGCTTAAAATCCTCCCGGGCGTGGTGTGGAAGTTAGGAGAGGGAGGTGTCAGCTCAGGAGTCGACCTCGTCATTTGATCCAGGTTCATATTTACGAGGTTCGACGTCAATAGCCTCGCGTTGCTTCTAGTGCGACGTTAATAAAACCAATCAATCGCAATCGAAAATGCCGTCGATTCCGATATACGCGCTGTGATTCGTTTTCTGCAAGGAAAAGGTGTGTAAACCTCCAAAATTCATCAGGAGATTAATGAAGAGCATGGAGAAAGCACTCTAAGCAATGGAATCGTAAGAAAGCGGATAAAAGCATTTAAAGATGGAGGCATTCACACAAAAAAGTGAAGCTAAAGAAAACAGTTTCAACGCGCAAAATCATGAGCACTTGGGAATTATGAAAAATTATTAAATTCTGATATTAACTTTATTTTAATTATGATGAGAGTGTAAAATTAATATTTTTAATAGGTTCCTCGGAATTTTGGCCGCTACCATTACTGTTCTCCTTGGGACAGGCAGGGGAAGTTGTTTATGAAGGTTTTGCCTCTGGGGAGACACAATAAATTCCGAAACATATTATGATACCGTAATTAAACTGCGTCATGCAATTCAAAATTAAAGACGTAGCGTAAAGCGATTGTCTGACTGCGTGACCATGATCGTCCACACGTGGCTCATCAAATTCAAAATCTCATCGCCTCATATGAATGAAAATAACCCTCAGTATACCCCTGATCTGGCGAAAAGTGAGGAACACTTATTCCTCTACTTGAAAAAAGAATTTAGATGGTCAGCGCCATTACGATGCTATTGATATTAAAAAGGTTGTGCTGCAGTAGTTGTCATCAGGTGGCAAATTTCTGTCACATAGGATATAGAAACTGGTTATACGCAAATATATGTGCCTTAATAGCGGAGGTAATTATGTTGAATAATAGATTAAGGTAAAAGCTTTTTTATAAAAATAAAGTCGAAGAAAAAACTGAACTAGTCTATTATAAATATCAAAGCATTACTTACTTAAAAAAAAAAAAAAAACACGCTAAAATATGTTATTCCTCTAGTATGTAATTTGGGATTTGTTTGTATCCGTGTTCAATTGATGATTTTGGTACTAACCATTTTGATACAAGTAATTTGCTAAGTGGCATGGTTCGGATACGTAAAACATGTTTAACCACGTATTTCTGTCCAAAGCCAGAAAACAACATTTAAAATTACTGTACTTCCATTTTTGATTTTGTCTTCCTTTTTTGGTATTTTTAATCTTTACGCGATAAGTAATATCTGATTTATATATATATATATATATATATATATATATATATATATATATATTCAAAAGGAACAGAAAGTAATATATTTCCTGTGATTAAAAATATCACTAATCATGTACATGCGAGCCAAATCATTGCTTTTTAGCTTGTTTCACTCAAATATTCTTACATTTTCAGCTTCTTAAGAGAAATTTTAAATTTATAAGAAACACTTCAACAATCCTGAATCCTATTCCCCTAGTTCTTTACTTTAAGTATTATCATGCATAAAATGTGTATTAATTAAAGTTACGATAGATTATCGTTAATTACAATTTTAATTATTTATATAGTTATAACTATTTGAATCGTACTTAATTCTCACTATGATGTGTATTATTCGAGGAATTATTCACTCGGAACTTTCCCATTTCAGGAAATTAAGGCAAAATTATTCATGTTATTCCGAATCTTTCTCTAAAATTACAGAATAATCTAATGGAATATATCAATATTTCGCGTCATTCTCATCTCACTGGATTTTGAAATATATTCTGATTTAAATAGATAACCATTGTCAGTATGAACTACTTTCAGGAAATTTTAAAAATGCGTGCCTCTCCTTTTAGCACCAAAGATTTTCCATTGATCTATATCTCGGTTCACAATACTTTGATGGAATATTTATTTCACTTAAGGGAAATAAAAAAAAGTAAGAATAAACCAATAGATACGTATTAATTCTAATTTAGATATTCTGAGTCGATTTGAAAATCTTTGTAGCATAACACGCAATTGGGGATGGATCTCGCAAATTTCAGTCAAAGTTAAAAGACAAGGAAGACATTTGAACCGGTTCCTCACTGTCTTAACTTCTATATCATGCTATGCCAAAACTGAAGTTATTCAACAAGCCACAATCCATATTATTCGGCTCAACGATATTTAGCGGAATCAAGTTTCGAACTTAATACACAGTGATAATCAAATTTTGACTTTATAAAATGATTAGATTGTTTATTAACATCGAGCGTATAAGCGACGGACCTCCTAATTTTGAACCTCAGTCAAGTGACGAGAACACTTGAGCTCCATGCTTTCACACTACGCCAACGTAAGAACTTCGAAAAATTTAACGCTCCTCAGCGGGTCTTTAGTGATGTCAGGACTCGAGCCCACGACTCAACAAAAACAATGTCGGTCGCGAAAAAGGATTCCGCGCCTAATAAACTGAGCTACAGAAAATCATTGGGTGGAAAATGTCTTGTTGTTAATCATGGAAAAGAAAATTTGATTTTCATTTTATATGAAATTTAATTTTATAATAAAACCACGTTAAAATTATTGAAAGCGTCAACAGTAAATTGAAAACTTCATTAACAATGTCTCCGTTTCGAATAGCCGAAATGATTCTTTTAAAACGTGCGCAAAAACACATGAAATGTAATTGATCTATGGAGATTAAGGAGCTTGTTTTTTAATCCCGTCACAAAGAAATGCTTACCTATCAATTAAAAAAGTCCCGTCGTAAAATTAATAGGAAATGAAAATAATTTCGCCGGAGAGCAAATGTACCATTCAATAAAGTGTCGAATAAAATCCTTTTTCAGTCACTAAAAGTGCGTTACGCCACTAAAAAAATTAGGTTGTTAAAATAAAAATCGTGACTCCTTCATTTTGTTGATATCCCTTAAAACAAACAATACGTCATCCAAATAGCCCCATGTATAAAGTAACACTCGTTCGAGAAAGTTCAGACATTATTATGATGGATTGACTATCAACTAAAAAAAGAAAATATTTGATTCCTTTGAAAATCATAAGTTTTATAGCTACTTACATCTTCTTAAAATCGCATTCTCCGAGGAAACTTAATTTTTCATAAGGAAGATTTTTCCTCCTTTTTAAATAAGAAATCAATGCCTGACGTTTACTATATATGCATTTATTGATATCTTAGTTTCCGCGACTCAGGTGGAATTTTTAATGGGCTCAGGAGTTAACGATTTTTACTTCGCTCCGTCTAACTTTTCGGAAGTAAATTAAAAGACGGTTCTTTCATTCTGCCCCTTCTTACGTGGAATAACTTTGAAAATATTTAAGGAAAAAACATCAGAAAGAGAATAGAAATTACGACAAGTTTATGAGCTATCATAAAAATTGAAAATACAATAATTTCTTACACGATTCAAGCTCATTTGTTTTAGTAGAAACTCAATCTTATTAGAGTGATAACTGTGCAAGAAGGAAAATCTCTGTGTATTTAGAGAACACCAAAATGTTCTTCAGATTAAATAAATAATCTTACCAAAATAGCGCGAACACAATAAAATCACTATATTTTGAAAGGAAATCGAATGAGTTATATATATTATATTATAAGTAATTTACAATATATACGTAACGACTGCTGAAATGATTGTTATGTACAGGGTGCAAATAAAAAACCCTTCTCTTAAAGTCTCTAGTTCTTTTTACTCTGAAATTTTCGCTTTTTAGACTTCAATACATTCAAAGTTTTCATTCTTCTTCAAACTATATTGACAATTTTTCCAATAATATATAGATAATTCAGTATTTATATATTTGTACGCCGGGTATAAAGGGCACTCTGTACTATTTTTTTTTTTTTTTTAATTTCTCAGGAGAGCAGCTTAAAGGTTCTATCCTTGTGTTTCTTTATTAACAGCTGACTCGTTCATGAACAGTTTTCGAGAAACCCTTGGACAATTTATTCTTCGGACTTTTAAATTATGATATATTTTTAAGCACCATAATATATATAAATATATAAGAACATTAATGATTATTATTTTAACAAATGGACATAGTGTCATTTACTTCTGGTATATATAACACATCAATCAATAACTCCCGAGACTAACATTGAAAACAACATTTTTTTTGCAAATTTTTTTTTTTATTCATCAACATAACACCTTTTGTTAATCACCTTTTAGGGTGATGCAATCGTTCCAACGCTTTTCCAAATCTTTTTTGTTTTTTTTTCCTTTCTTTTTTTTTCCGCAAGAAATCTTTTTTGTTGCGAGTAAATAGCGATAAACAGCTTTCTGAATCATCGACTCGTTGCTGTTTTTGTTCCATCGAAAGCAATCGCAGCACCCACTTGGAAAAAACCTTTTTCACTTCACTTCAAAAAACCTTTTTCAGTAAATATACTTCCATATGATATCTGTGTCATCTCAGCAATCTCACGGAGCTTCACTTTACGATCTTTCATTATAATTTTTGTCACTTCACTCGCATTTTCCGGTGTAACGGCTTCCACAGGTCTACCCGAGCGTTCCGCGTCATTTGTGTCAGTACGACCACGTTTAAACTCGGCAAACCACCGGCAAATCGTTGCTTTTGATGGACAAGAGTCCGGGTAACATTTTTCAATCCATTGTTTCGCTTGCACGGTGTTTTTACCCATTAAAAAACAATGTTTTATCAGAACACGAAACTCGGTTTTTTCCATTTTTTAAACAAACTACAAAACGACTTTACTCCAACCTCGATAACTCAGCTGTTTCTGGTCCGATCGACTTAACATTTTGACACGTTTCAAGCAAAGGTTAGTACTCTAGAAAGACCTGGTTACTGGTTTACTACGAGCGCCATCTCTGGGTTAGTCTCGGGAGTTATTGATTGATGTATATATATTAAGTATTAAATACTGAACTTAACAAACAAATTTAATTTATCAATCTTAAAAAGCAGTTCATTTGGCCGATCTAACAGAATCATAAATAAAGCACGATGTTTTGAATATAAAAAAATTAATTAATACATTTATAAACGAAAACGTTCGTTTTTATATAATTACTTCCTCTTTATAAATATATCTATCAATAGCTACAATTTTATATTTGTGGTATATTCAAACAATGTATTAACCTATAATAGAATTTCGTCAAAATTTTCAAGTTAAAACATACAAACTTTCTACTAGTAAACATATTAAAACATACATTTTCGAAAATGAAGTAAAACAAGCATACATGAGCATGCAGAAGAAAAATACATATCTGAGCAAACTAGTATACTAACATTTATTCATACAAATCATTATTCAAGTAAATTAAAATTCAGAGAACATAAATAAAAACGTTCTCTAAGTTACATTAATTTGTTTTTGATAAAGAAATTTTAAATTTTTTTTAATTAATAGTTTATTCTATTTTAAATAACAAATTACACACAAATTTTAACGATCTTTCAAATATTTTTTTAGCTAATTAGCGTTCCAGAATATAAGAATAAAATTAACAATATTTTTTCATATGCATTATTATATAATAAAATAATAAAAAAACATTTTTTCCCTTTATTAGTATTTGTGAATAAGTTCTTCAAAATCTGTAAGAATGTATGAGTTTCACCCCTTTATTGAGAGTTTTTGTTTTAATATCAATATTAGTTCTCAATAACAGCCTCCAGATGCAAAGCTTATTATTCTAGGTTGAACCATAAAAATCAAATAAATGAATCGTTTTCAAAATCCATAACCTTCCCCACAACACCTATTTTCGAAATCCTCGTGCACTTTCCATAACCTCGGCATAAAGATCATAACGAGTTTTGTGAAAATTATTTTCGACTATCCCTCCTTGGTACAATGATAACTGACGTTTAATACGATGTTACTCCCTTCTTCTGGTACTCTTTTATTCCACACCCAGCCATTCACCTGGGTAACTAACTCTATATCAAGTCTAAAGGAATTGGTGCACATCTACCAAAAACTAAAGAAAAATCACCGTACTTTTTGCTTTGACGCAAACATTCATTATGAATCACTTCTATATCTCTTCCACACGCTACATTTTTATTTACCTTTTTCGACTTCGCTGTTCGCGAAACTTTCTAGGGCCACTTACGTTCGTCAAGGTAAGTTTCATTTTGCGTTAATGACACACAAGCGCTTTCGCTTGTTTTCATATTTTTCCTCTTGTATTAGCTCCCGTCATTATTGTCTCTTTTAAAGAGTCTTTTTTCTTCTTCTTATGCATTCAGTCTTTTATTTAAGAGTATCAACTACGAAGTAGATGAAGAGAATTAAAAAAAAAAAAAAAAAAAAAACACGGAAAAAAAAATTCGGCGATATTAACGACAAGGCAGACGTCAGCATGATTAAAGGCGAAGATTAGAGAGATGTAAAAGTCGAGTCTAGTAATTTCAGCAGCCATATTTGGACACTTTCCACCTATTGAGCAGTAACTTTAAAAAAAAAATTATTTATTTTTAGGAGAAAGAAAAAAAAAGAAATTTTATTTTCTGGATTAATCATAAATTTTTTCGCAAAGAATTTTAAAAAGTAATTGCTGTGAAAGTTTTTTCTTAACATGTGTAGAAAAATGCTATACTTTAAGTTTTTTTTTTAAAGTCAATATTGAAAGTAAATGAATATTCTTTTCATTAAATCATTGAAAAAAAGAAAAATTCACATTAATTAAAATTTTCCCATAATATGAAAAAGAGATATTTGAATATTTTACAAATAGCTTTTGCACATATTTTACGAAAATACAGTAAAAGAGTGGGGAAAAAAATTCCTTTGCAATCTAATTTAAATAAATGTTAAAGTAATAGGATACTTTTTTTTATTTTTTAATCGCATTACGCTTTTTCAGCCTTCATAAACATTACACAAAAATGTATTTTCAATGTATATTTTATAACTGAATTCCTTTTTGCATTCTTTATTTGCTTGTTTGTTCCATTACAATGCCTTTTCCTCATGTAATACAAATTTAAATTCTTGAAAAAATATTTAATTTTATAAAAAAATCAATTTTTAAGTTTTGTGTTTTAAACTAAATTAAGAAGGTGATTTAAATGAAGATGATTAAAATGTACACACTAATCAACATACAGTTTAGTAAAAAAATGTTTACAAATTCAGTAAAAGGGACGAATTGCATTAAAGAAAAATATTTACGTAACGCGATAAAAAAACCCAATTTACTCGGGTTTCAAAAACAAACATTATCAAAATTGAAAAGTATATTAAAATGGAGTTTAATGAAACCTTTCACATAATGGTATTTGAAATAAAAAATTCAATTAAAGAAATATCATTTCTGTATCAAAGTATTTGAAAATACAAACATAACACCAGCACTAATTTCAAATTATATTTGCCTTTCAATAAATAAGATTTCTCGAAATTTATAAGAAAATCAATATAAAAATCAATATAAAAAAGAAATAAATATTTTAGTATTTCACGAAATAGGAATTTTTAAAATAAATATACAAAGAATCAAAAATGGCTAAATGATGGAAACGTTGTATGATTCCAAAAATTATCACAATCAATAGCTTTATCTTCAGTATAAATTCCTATCGGTCTTGTTTGATGCGCCAATACGCAGAACAGCTGAAATTGCTATAATTCCGGAAAGTAAGCAAAACATAATACTTTGGAGACATTTATTGGACACCGCATAATCAAACAACTATTGTTGTATGAAACTTACAAGCACTGCCAGACAATGCATCATGTTGCCCTCTGAATAACTAAAGGATTTTGAGAAAGCCTACATGAGACCAGATCTCGGATATTATTGTTCAACACATAACGCATCTATTTATGACAATTGGAGTCTAGAACATCGAAACCAGCAGCTAGAATAATTAAAAGGGGGAAAACAAAGAGTTAACAAAGGTCAAGTACTGTATATATAGAGAGAGGGGGGGGAGAGATGTAAAGAGAGAGAGCGCGCGCGCGCGACAAAAAAACGAGAGAACATTACAAATTATAGAATATTCGAATATCATATATAAGGAAATAAGAAGCAAATTTGCGTTTAGGGGCGTGTTTGACATTTATAATTGTTAACGTCCTCTTTGTCAAGAGATTATAGCCGTGACAAAGGGATATAATTCGCCATGGCAGGCAGATATTATAGCATTTTTAATAATGAATTCCATTTCCGTTCGGAAATAAATAACTACAGAGGTAGAATCTTGACAACCATTGATGCGCTTCAACTCCAACCTTGTGTTTAATGACTCATTTCCCTTATTGGAAGCTCTGGAACAGTGACAGGTACCTTGTAAGACAATCTGTTACTGATGGTAGTAGTATGACAGATTCTATCAACAGAATACATATGTTCCTGCAGTTGCGTTCATAGTACAATTCTTCTCATTCACACGCAACATGTTTTTAAAATTATTACATTTAACAGCCTTGCACATTCATTTTCTTAATATTCGCTTAATTTCTTTGAAAAGACAGAGCTTTGATTTTATTAACAATATAAATCATTATTAATTTAAATAACCGTGTCTTTTAATGGTTATCGTACACCATCTATTTAAAAAGTGTTTTTTTTTTTCATTCATGTTGCATGATATTTCTACAAATTAAAAATGATTCACTGTTACTTCTTAAAAAATAAAAAATGATTTTAAAAATAGTCTATAAGTTTTTTTCAGAAATAAATGGCGATGCGGAAATTTGTCTACGGACCTGTTCAAGGTGGAAAATGAATCTTAAGAAGATGATCCCAGAAATGGAGGTGCTACAACAATGCAAGTCCAATGAAGCGAAAAATGTTTTCCTACATCTTCTGAAATACGAGTTCTAGTTCATGCATCGGTAAACTTTGTGATCAATGGCAAGAGTGCATAACGGTCAACGAAAAACTTTTGAAAAAAAAAAATGAATACTGTAAGGGTGTAATTTATTGTCTGATTTACATAATATTGTGCTGTAATTTTAGAGCTCCACGATACATGCTGAATTTACAAAAATAAATGCACTCTAATAATGATAATATTAATTTACATATCGCTCGAATAGTTCTAAAACGTTCATTTATGTTTCTCGAGTTAGTACTTACCAGTTCAAAACGTTCATTTCTTCGAGTTAGTACTTGTTCTACCATATTTACATTTTGCTGTCAACAAAATCTTTATTTCATTCGTCCAAAAATTCCAACAATTTGAAAAGACATCATTAGAACAAATCAATCAAAATATAAAAAAAAGCCTACAACCATTTCATTAATTTAACTGTTATATGACTGTAAATGTTAAAGGTTTTACGATGAACATACAGCGACCTGAAATAGTACCATTGTTACTCAGGGCTCCTTTCCAAAAATTACAAATAATTATCAATTTTCCTCAAAATGCTCGTAATTTTTCGTTAGATTTTAAAGCTATTTTGTCTTGTAGATTTTTTTTTATTCAATGAGAATATATGGAGGGCAGCTCAAAAAGATGCAAGATGACAAAAAAATATGCTTCCAATAAAATACTGAATGGGAAACAGCTTTACCATGTAGTAAATTTTAGAGCAAAGCATGAAGCATGGAGCAACAAATGAATACTTGTTTCACTTAAAAGCATTCTCAATCATTTAGAAGGATTTCCGAGGGAAATTTCCACTTTTTTTTATATAATAAGATTAGAATATGAAACACATCGATGGAATTTTAAAAAATACTATTGTTTCAGAACATTAATTTCAGGATGTAATTTTCTTATTTGTATAATAATCTTTTAAAGCCAAAAATAAAGCCTTCTTTCCCTTTGTTTTTACATTTCAACAAAGGAAATAAACACTTGCCAACGACAACGAACAAAAAGAGAATTGATATTCATCAAAAAAAATTAAGAAATTACGCAAGAGAGAGCGAAACATTTTAATCAATGAGACAAACAAATATAGAGCTTCCATTTAATTCATCAATTTCAAGACAGTTGGGATACTCTCGGAGAATGATAATAAAAAAAAACTAATTATGTTCTAGATGTATTAGATATTAAATAAAGTAGAATTTCATTTTAAAAACTGTACGGGGGGGGGGGAATATTATGAGAGCCATACCCACGTTTACGCAACTGCTTTCATATTTAATTTTTTTTCATATGTTCTCCAAATTAACCACACCAAGGAGGATTTAATTGCTAAAAATTCACAAGTCGTGTCCTTAAATGGCTGTCGACGAGAAAACAGTTCAGAGCTGACCTACCTTAATACCTGGTCGTTTGAAAGAATAGAATCCAAAATGGCTACCGACATCTTCGCGTGAGCGATTCGCTTAATAGCTAGGTTCACTTGCCACAGCTTTAAACGATAAAAAAATGTATTAAAATAAGAAGAAGAAAAAAGCGGTGTTTGAAAGAGGGATTCTTCACCCGCACATCTTCTACTATCTATTTTTTTACAAACAGTTTCATGCATAGAACATTCAAAGTTCCACTTCTATAGACAGGTCTACAAGACTTAAATCTTTAGTTTCAACATAAAAAGGTTCCAGAAAATGTTTCGGAAATTGAAATTTGGGTAAGAGGCGTTTTTTCTTCTTTTTTTAGTTGCAACGTATTCAGGTAAATTCCGTCGCTTTTTCCCCCCCGATTTTTCTTGCAAAGCGAGATTTTTATATTCAACGCCGTGAGATTGAACTTAAAACTGGTGCCCAAATAAAAACTTTAATGGGTTCAGTAACGAGAATACTTGCATGTATTAAACGAAAATTTGATCCTGTGTTCATCAAAGTAGGTCTTGTATGCAACGCGATGAAACGAGAATTTGAAGAAGTGATTCAAATTGAAAATTCAATACTATATCTTAAATTTCATTTGAAAGAAATCTAACGTGAAGTAAAATGAAACTAAAGAAGAAAGTTAATTTTCACAGTTATTTTCTCAACTGTGGCATAAAATGTTGCTCACAGCATTTGAAATTCAATTCAACTTTTGTTGCGTTCCTTCCACAAATATAGAAATTTCTTTTTGTAAAATTCATTGAGGTAGATGAGCGATTCAAAATGTCTTGAATTCAAAACAAAATCATTTTTAAAAGGAATTATAACTTAAGAGTTAAACTAGTGTAAGCTTAAAGAGAAATCATTCACTGAAGGAATTTAATGGAAGTAAATTGTTATAATAAAATCGAATAAAAAAGAGAAAATGCACATTATTTATATAAAAAAATTATCACATACTTTTTATTTCACCTCTTTTACTGATCAAGAATAAAAATTTATGCTAATACATATTTGCTTGTAATGAAAGAAAGCTTCTTCTCTTTGTCCATTTCGGTTCTCAAAAAATACTTATTGAAGGATTAGAAATTCCAAAACTTCAAAGTTAAAAAAAGAATAAGAAATACAAGGTACACTTAGTATACTTTGAAATTTGTAAATTGGAAAAAGAAACTGAGTGATTTAAAAGTTAGGTTTCAGTTGAAATCCGAAGAAATGGAATTAAACATTTCAGGAAATAAAAAGTAAACTTTGTTTAGTTTTGTTTCTAAATGATTGAGCGAAAAATAAATCAGAAATTAGAGTTCAGAACCGTAAAATAAAACGAAGGGTAAACGCAAAATGAACTTCAATGAATATACTTTCGAATTGGAAAAGTTAAAAAGGAGAAAAAATTAAATATCAGCCCGAAAAGTTTCAGAGAAAAAAATATTTGAATCCCAGAAATGAAAGAAAGATACAAAAATACTTTAAGATGTATCTAAATATTTTATTTACAACAGAAAGAATAAGAAATACAAGATTAAAAAGTTACAAGATACCAATAAAGTAACAGCAACTGATATGGATTTTTACGCACTCTTACAAATGTATTTATCCCCATCCAAAAATGGTGATATGTTCTTGGATCTTCTTTGCGAGAGTGATGATAACCATCAAAAGAATCTAACGCACAGCGCTAATATCACGTGGATCACTTGAATATGGTTCAAAAACTATAAGATGCGATACTCGTAGGGCTGCAATCTAAATGAAATTTTAAAAATAACACACTCATCCAACCCTACCAATACATTTTATCTGGTCAATGGTCGCGGCCAGCGTTGTTTTCATCGAATCGTGGGTTCGAGCCCTGATACTACTAAATTTCTTCCAGATCGCCGGGCATGTTAAATATCTCGAGGTCCTCCCGTTGGTGTGTCCGACATTAATAAGCATCGTGTCTGCAAACAAATTGCTTGGAATGGACCTGAAACTATCAGAAGTAGTCTAGTCCTTAAGAAGACCTAAAATACTCAACTACCAAGTCCATAAAAAATAATAATGTTAACATTAGTAATTTGAACATCATAAAGACGGCTATAAAGGGAAAAAAAATTATACCCTTACAATTTGATAGGATCGAGTTTGTTCATTGGTTAATGTTAAATAATTGGCGATGTACGAGTCGAAGACGGATTCGATTCCTAGTTCCAGCAGATCTGTAGAATAATGAGTTTTTCTGCAAGTAAAAAGGAACCGACTTTATGTTGGATATCACGAACTTATGTAAATATAATCCACCACTTCTAATTCATCTTAATAGATGGCACTGCGCAGAGAGTTTTTTGACAGTATAAATAGTGAAACTTTTCTTTCTTTATTCATAAGATTAGAGAGTGTTGTGTTCCAATACATCTAATTTATATGTGTTAACTTAATTAAATGAATACGCTCAAAAATCTTTGGGTGAGCTATTGATTATAGTGTTTTTTGATATGAATTATTCTACATACATATAGTACTATGCCCCCCACGCTGTATAAGATCCATTACTACAAAAGGGTACATAAATTTGTTTCAAGCTTCTGTGATCAATATTAATTTGATTAGGCCGAGTAAATCTATTTGCATCAACGACACTTTAAAGTCCTCACATAAAGTGTTGTGGAAATTATGAGAACGATGTACTATATCCCATACTTATCGTCTTCATAATATGATCGCAGTTGAAAAATAACAGATTATTACCAATAATTCTCGTTTAATTGTAGAGTGACATTAATTGATCCAATGAATGGCTTATACGATATACCTATTATTCCCAGGATTACATTAATTCAAACCAAAACAAGTATGATATTTTCATCTGGAGTACGACTTGGATTATCAGGATTCTACAGTAATGAAATCGTAGATAAGAGAAAGAAGAAACGACGTGGTTAAGGACTGAGATCACAATACTGATTAAAATAAAAATTCAAACGTATTCAAATTGAATCAGAAATGAATCCTCAATGTAGAAAATAATAAATTTCTCCGAGTCAAGAGCAAAGCATGTTTACAAATTCTCACAAACTCATTCCTGATATCCAGTTTAAATTCCGCTTAATTATATTTTTATTTTTTTAAAAGGAAGTCGAAGCTCTCGACGACTTTTCGATTCGAAATTCGTTTGCTCATAGGATACCGTCTTAAGTCTAAAAAAGAAAAGTCTTCAACATGGACATCTCTTCTAAATACATGTGCACTTCTAGAGGAGAATAATTTGGCGGGGATGGCAAGATCGAAGCCAAATTCAAGATTCATGACCCGCATCACGATTCAATGGGAATAAAAAGAATTCCAGAAAAATAGGAAGAATCCTCTGCAGAATGAAGTATTAAGTCTCTGTCTCATTCAGTCTTTCCGTCTGTAATCCATTTGACACTGCTCATGGGAGAAGGCATTCATTGAACATTTCGAGAGTAATTGGGCATATAATATTTAAACGGGAAATGAGCCATTGCTTATGCGATGATAAAAAGGTAGACCCTAACAGCATGGATTTTATGCCGTAACTCAGGTTCGCTTATTACGCAAAAGAAGTAGTCATGGGAAGATTTATTTTCGTTACATATTTTTAAAGCCGATGGGAAAGTTTTTTTTTTCTAAGTTTTAAAAAAAGCAAAGAAAAAATTCTAAGCTTTTCGTGGAATGTTACCCGTTACCATTTGTAAACAAAGAAATATAATGAACATGCCAGTTTTAGAATAAATTTCAAGTATATTGCTCTCATTCAAAAGCATGTAAATAAAGATCACGGATAAAATAAATCAATACTTGACAAATAGGAGTTTTTGTGCGAGTATAGAAGTAATGAGTTATTCTTAAATTTTATACAATGAACATTTAATGACATGTAACCATTATTGATTAATTTGAACACGTAATGCTAATTTTTTGCGATTGAATCTTTTTTAGTATCTAAATATATATAAATTGAGGGGTAATGCAATTCACACACACACACAAGATTCAGGAAATAATCTCATCTATATACAAAACGATTAAAGGCACTCTTAATAATAATAGTATCGTCGTAGAATTACCAAAAATGGTGTGGTGGGGGAAGTTTGTAAAAGGTATGTTAGCTCTGGTGTCGTAACTTGACCTAAGTTTTATAATACCAAGGTTTGTTACCAGAAGTCATCTCGCTTCTTAGTGCGACGTTAATAAACAATCAATCAATTAACAGTTCTAACTAATGCCTATAAGCGACGTTTTTCCTTATTTTGAGTCATGATCAGATATAACAGGGCTCCAAAATTCCTCCTCAAGCCAAAGTGCATAGTAAGGATAAAATAGAAAAACTCTAAAATAGCCACGATAACACGCAGAAAGGATTATTTAAATATGATTCAATCCATTCATTGCCATTAATTAAGATAAGCTGCAGATAAACCTCATAACTCTTTCTCTGAATCAGTAATACATAAATTCCAAGAAACGCGCCTCTGTCCGTTTGATTTTTCATAACAAGTACAATAATAATAATATATTATTTGAGAAAAATTATGATGAAGACAAGGAATAAAACTATAATTATACTCATAGTTATATTACTTATCTGTTTTGATACTACACGATCATGTGTAAGCGATTTTGCAGCACTTATGCAATATTCATATTGCTGTATAAAACTATACTAAATAATAATAGCTTATATTACTCAGGGGGAAAAAGTAACTCAAATGGTTATTTAGTCCATCTGTAAAAAACTACCTATAAAAAGTGAACCTATTAATGAGCTTCAAGAGCACTCTATTACACTACTTGTAGTATAGTAATTATTATGAAGAATAATATTAATAAAAAATGTTATAAATAAAACAATACGTTTTACAGCTTCCTAGCTTCACTGAATTAAATTCATTCATTTATAGAAGTTAAAAGCATTGGATTTTTTCCATTTAGGGATCGTTTAAAAAATTGTAATGTAATCAAAAATATAACACATTACTAGAAGAGATTTTAGCTAGAAAATGCTTCTAATTATTATTATTGCTGTTCAAAATTCTCGCGAGAAAAATGCAAGGTCAAGTAAAAAAGTCAAGTCACAAAAAACTCACAGTGACAAATTATGTGATTTACTGCGGCGGCCAAACTTGCGGATATTGTTTGGAAATTTTTATATTTTTTAATCTTGCATGCTTATAGAAAATGAAATGTTTCAAGCAATACAAATAGTTATACACCATTTCAAAACAAATTTAATGCCACATTAAAAAAAGTACTTGACGCGTACCTTTTATACTTAAAAAGTTACATTAATTTTTTATCTAAAACAGAAACACAAGTTTGTGTGAATATGTTTAAACAATTGTTCGAATCCAAAACCTGACTAGTCAGTCACAGTCATTGTTTTGTGAACTAATGAATTACGAAATTTAATGAACAGATTGAAACTTGTTCTCCAAAGTACAATTTCATAATTCCTTCCGATTATTCTGTAAATGCAATTTTATGTGTAATACAGATTTGATGTAAATAATTGGCGTGATATGTAGATGACCAATGGAAATAGATTATTCGATCTGATGAGAGAAAGGCGTCTCTGATCAACAACGTCAGGATAAAAAGTTCCTGATAACCAACCCGAAGGAGAATCCATTGTAAACGGAGGAGACCGGCGAGGGGAGAGAGAAGACTGGTGGAATTTTTCTCCGAACCGACAGATCGAGGACTCTAATTGCCGCTGTCCCTCAAAGTTAACTGACCTCCTCCGTAGCGGGGTAGAAAATCACTCCCCAAAGTGGTGAAGTGAAAACATCATATTGACAAAATGGTAACCCAGGACTTGAACACTAAAGGAAAGCACAGCCAGAACTACCAGTTCCATATACCCCTGGCACAAACTTATCTCTGTGATACCCCTCATAAATCACGACTAAGGTATACAGGCTAAGGTGCATGCGTCAAATTGACCTACCATCTCAACTAGATACAGCCGATAACGTCAAAGGAAACTAACCAAATGATATTCAATACAACAGGAAGGGAATGTATATCGAATCTAAATATCGTTCAGAAAATTTCCTGATTATTCTTATAATTACGATGATAATAGAGAGGGCATATGCGGCAGCTCTCTTCAACAACGACTATAACAAAAGTCCTTGATTACAAACCCAAAAGAAAATCCCTTTTGTCTTGGTTATTAAAGACACATCAAAAGAAGACAGGACAAGTTTTCACTGACCTGACAGATCGATGGTTCGAATCACCACCGTCGCTCAAGGTCAACCGCCTTTCTCAGCCACGGAGTTGAAAACTCACCCCTCAAAGTGGCGGGAAATCACACTTTAGAAAGAGTAAAATGTTCTTATTTGGAAGTGATATTTCAATCATCTTACTAGGGTAATGATAAGAGCATATATGTCAGCAGATGGTGCAGTCCGGCAATAGATAATTGAAAAGAAGTTGCATGCAAAAAAGTAAATAAATACAATCCTGGGACAAAAACTTCTACTTTCTATAAGTAATCTATTTCCCGATAATGCTCTATATCTTTTTGAACAACTCCTAGCCACAGAGCAGATATGTAAACAATGGTTTAAGGCTAAAGGAATTCAATTATTAGACTAGTCACGAAACAGCCTCGATTAAAATCCCATAGAAAAATTTGTGACTCCGTTTGAAGAAATTTATATACGAATTCATCGTCCGTCACATAAAATACAATTAACAGAGACCATAATTGCACATTGGTACCATGTAATAACAAAACAAGATCTTGAAGTATTTGTCAGGTCGATGAGACGTTGCTGTGAAGCAGCTATCAAGAATAAAGGATACCCTAATAAATACTGAATGTAAAAACTATGATATTGTGTTTATAATGTACCTGTTTAAAAATGAAAGGAAAAAGTTTTACATATTACAGTTATTTGAATTCCTCCCCCAATTTAGCATTAATATTACTTTTAAAATCATTAAGTTTTAATTATTACTAAGAAATAATCGAGATATCTAGATGAAATTTACTTTGCATATTAATTTATTCGTGCGAATATAATGATGTAAATCATAGCTATTCATGTGGTTCAAGGAAAGCGTAGATTGAAGTAATGGAGAAAAATCTGCTGAGTTTTTCAACGACGGCCTTCGGAAGGTCAAGAAATGTATATCTCTGGATGGTGATTATGTAACAAATAAATAAGAATTATAAACAAAAATTTAATTTCTCTATTCTCTGTTATTTTAATAATAATTAAAATTTTACCAAATACCCCGGAAAAATAATTACAATTTTACGATACCGCTTCAATCTACGCCTTCATGAAATCAAACGAATCACCCCGATTAACTGTATTTTGCAACATTATGTATATAAGGTTCAATTAATGTGCAGAATAAATTGGATCGAAATATCTTGATTGTTTCTTAGTAATAATTGAAACATAACGACAGCTCCTGGTATATAAATATTTCCTACACATAAAATAGTTCTTTTTCTATAAGCCTGCATAGTTTGAAATTATAAAAATTTCCCCAATATTAGCTATGACTGTAATCCCACTTGTGATCCTATTACCTTCTAGAAAATTCATCGAACAACTATTAAGAACAAACTTTAATAGAATGAGGAGGAGCAATTGTAATTGTATTAAATTATGAGAATGAAAATAGAAAATTGAACCAAAGGTTTTTTTTAAACTTATAATTAAAATTATAATAAACTTTCAACTATTAAATGTAATATGATATGAACATTTATGATTTCAATTATTTTTGCAAGAACAAAAATCAATATATGCTTTAAAAATGCTTAGAAAGGCAAAGCTTGAACATTTTTTTAAAAAATATTATACATGCATTTAATTTTCATGTTCATCTCCTTAGATGAAAAAGAACGAAATCGTATTTCTAAACGAGTCATTTCTTACAACCATTTTAATCATTTATGATAACTAATTCTAGAATGGTTTAATTTAAAAATGAGTAACCCGTTGGGGTTACAAAAATAAAAATATTAGAAGTTCAGAAAAGCGCTGACAGATATGAGAACATAAATTATTTTTATCCTTAATAAAACATATAAATCAGCCATTTAGTTCCAGCAAATCTTCTTTTTATGATAAGAAGCGGAAATTTTATACGTTTAAATGCTAAAGAAATGTAATCTGCCTAATAACAATTGAAACCATTTTATTTTTTAATGAAAATTTAAATACCGCTTCAATAATTAAATTAAAACCTCAACATTTGTCATAGTTTCCATTTAAAAATTGAAAGAAAAAAGGATGAAGAAAAAAGGGTTTTTTTTACTTAAGTCATTCACATTTATTTTAATCAACACCTTTATACAAAAAACATCAATAACTGGAGAACAGAGGACTTTTTCATCGCTCTCTAATGAACAATCTGTTCTTTTCGGATGAGGGAAATGTAGAAAGAGAGGGCGTTCTTTCATATTCCTTCCGAAGCAAATTGTTTTCAATAACCTGCATTAAAGTTAAAAGAAAATCCAAATTTCTCTTACAAATTTTATATACATAACTGTGATCATTT
Organism: Nephila pilipes; assembly: GCA_019974015.1. NCBI lineage: Eukaryota > Metazoa > Arthropoda > Arachnida > Araneae > Nephilidae > Nephila > Nephila pilipes. Next base: position 614,901 of record BMAW01051769.1, read on the forward strand.
TTAAAAATCTCTGAACAAACAAATAAGAAAACGCATTCTTTAAAAATAAAATAAGTAGTTGGAAAGTGCATTAAAAATAAAACTGTCTGGCTAAATTTTATGATCTTCAGAATGTTCCCTGAGATCATTTATATATATATTGCAGTTTTTCTTCAACATAAAATACTTAATCTAGATAGTCTCGTTATCAAAGAACTGATCACGCAGTACTAATAAAAGGAAGTATAAAAAATACAGAAATCGGAGGGCATATTTATGTACAAAAATAACAATCTTCAACAGAGCAGTCATATAAAAAATACATAATGGGTGATTATTAGATCGAAATATGTCTCATAAAAGACATCACTGGAAAATTAATAGATTGAAATTACGGAAGTAATTTGTAAATGGCAAGAAACTGTGTTATAATTGAAGAACTTGGGAAAAGTTCATTTGAACTTGATAAGAAAAAAAAAATGTGAAGTTAATATGCAATAACCAATTAACGTTTGACTATGTATATACATAATTTCATAATTGAAGTATGCAACCTAAAGAATGCATGCATAGTAATAAGGATCTGAAATTTCTACAAAAAGGAATCATTTCCAGCTTTAAGAAGCTGGAATTGATCTGATTTTGTAAAAAATTCTGGCCCTTTTTACTAGGCATACGTTTTTATGCACATATAATCTATGCATTCCAACAATGTTAAAACTAAAAAAAAAAAAATTAACGCAATTTATCAGATGAAATGATATCTAGAAACCTGAGATTTATTGGTTGTATGAAGTTTTTGGCACTGAATCATCATGGGATATATTGCGCCTAACACGAGGTGGATATATTACTATATTAAATAGAACAAATTTTAAAAAGCCAACCTCAACCTAAAACGCTCATAGATTAGAGTTTCGTATAGCAAATTCATGTGGTAAATGATCTTAAGGCTTGTTTTCAGATTGATAAATGACTATATGCTGCCATCCACAAAGAATTGATTGATCTAGATTTAGAGAACTTCTCTATCCTATTCAAAGGTTGTAACAGCACAGTATATTTCATATATCGAATAACGATCTGAAACACATATTTGTCAAAACATTTTGCTTCCTTAATTATAATTAGCTTTTGATAATTTAAAAAAAAATTCTCTCTCTCAGGGGGATCAAGAGAATCTTTATTCTCGGGCTGAATCAACTCAGCTAGTTGGGTAAGCGTCAAAACCTGTTCTTTTACAGGGAAGTAAGAAGCTCTCGTAGCGTCCCCATAAATTTCAAAATATTCAACACATATGTTTAAGAAAAATGAAATAGGTTACCCTTTTAGATAAAAAAAATCTACGAAATTTAAAAGCCTTTCAAAGTCTCATTGCTTCCATCTAAAAATTGTTGACAAAAGGAACAAAATTTAATCATACATTTCTCTTACAACATTTGAAAATAATATGCATAAAAAGGTGAATAAATAAGCTGGAATTAATTTTTAGAAACCTGGATAAAGGCACAAATGAAAACGGGAAATATTAACACTGGTTAATAAGCCGTGTAATCGAAAACCATTTATGAAATACATGATCGTAAAATGTAAAAAATGCTTAACTTCGTTGAATTATAAAAGTTAAGAATCAAACCAATCTTAAAAATTTCTCAGACTTTTGCTAAAAATAAAAAACCACACCATTGAGGATAAAACAGTAATAACGTATAAAACATTCAAGAAAATGGCGAAAAATGAATTATAATGCGAAGATCTCAGAACATTGAAGTAATATGATGCAATCAGGTGATTAAAACAATTCACGATATTTTAGAAAACTTAACTATTCCCATGTGTGTGTGTCCACATTTTGCGTCAGTCAGATTTACTGATAATGGCAGAAAATGAAATTCAACACCCGGGTATCAAATGACAACGCATTTTGGGAGGACTTTTAGCAGAAAGTGCAGTTACATTGATTCTGAAATTCAAAACAAAGTATCGTTGAAGAGGACACCTTTCCCGAAAGATATCACATTAATAACTAGCACCATCTTCTCCACGTAATGTGTTTTCCCTTTTAATACACCCTCGTGTTCCATGCGACTGAATATTATCGTCATTTCGCTTTTCTATTTACTCGCGAAAAAATAAATAACCTCACGACGTGACGACCTAGTAGTTAGAGAGAGCGAGAAACATTTCAAGGAATACTTTCAAAATGTCCGTCTACAATTCTTCGGAAGAAATTTGTTCTTCTTTCTGCCATTTCAGAGAGAGAATTACTAGGGAATTTAAGGAATTATTTTTCGACGTGCCGACGATTTTCGCAACCCTTTTGTGAGTTTGTATGAATGTTCCTTTTATTTTTTCATCCAGAGGTTCATTTTTTTTGTGCTTTTTGACAGAGAGGATACATGAAAAGAGACACGAAATAATATGTCTAAGAATGGGCTTATGGCTGACAAAGAAAAGCCACGACATTTTCACTAGCGTTATGTCATTCCACAACAAAGGAAATGGGTTTTGTAACGGTTATGAAAGAACTGAGCAACAATATAATTTGTTGAATCCAATCTAGGATACAAGATGGCACCACAGTTATCTCGGGAGAAAAAATAATAAAACTTTTGGAATTAAAATCGTTAATTCCTAAGTTGGAAAAGATATGGGGGAAATGTAGAATTATTTTTACAGGCATATCAAACTGAACGGAAATGTATGAAAATCCATTTTATACTCTTCTCGGTTTAAAATATATTACTTGAAATCCACTCTTTAAAAATATTTTGCACGAGTAAACAAAACAATTTTTAACTAGTATTAACAGTGGGAATAGCGTTAGGGTTCAGCAAAATAAATAATGAAACATGAAAAACAAATATTAAAAAGAATAAAAAAATTATAGAAACAAAAACAATAAAAATAAAAAGGACATAAAAGTGCAGCGTATTCATTGTTATACTTAGCAACATCTTTTTTTTTTTTTTTTTTTTCGTATAAAACATCATGATAAATACTCTTTTAATTTATGCCCAAGTAAAACGAAAAGAAACCCAAATCCTTAAATGACTCCATAGAATTAGAATGTCAGCAATTCAGACATTTACGATGCAAAAACTGTAAGAAAATCTGAAATATTCCCACTGAAATTCAATCTCTTTTATCATGCGGTATGAACCATAATCTTACCGTAATAACATTTAAATCCCAAGTGTGATGGTTTATATAATTATCACATTAAATTATAAATTAATAATACTTAACCGACATTTGAAATTTTACATTTATATAAATGTTTCTCATTATATAAATTGCATTTTAAAGTTTCTTTTCAATACTGTGCGCATTAAATAACGTCATTTATGTTAAATATTGTATGTGAATCACTAATAAACATAATTCCAAATATATCAGACATACACTATTCGCATGATACATCTATACTCTTCCCTGTTGTTCAAGTGAACCAGTATAAAACAATAAAATAAGTGAAAATTCATTTCTGACTTTTGTAATACAACGAAAACCGTTTCCGCTCATTCTATCATGCAAATCAGAGAGGAACTTTATGATGCAACCTGAGTTAACATAAAAAAATATACTGCAAGAAGTAATTAAAAAATACAAATGAAGGTAGGACCTGTTTTGGGAGATATATGGAGTTGTCAAGGCAATCAGGTATTACCATTGTGTAATGTCATATGTTGGAAAGGAGCTACAACACATTCGAAACAGATTCACCGATTAGTTTTGATTGCTGCCGCGTCGAGTTCTCACCGTCGACAAAACCTGTGTTCCTCATTATACCCAACAACAATCAAAATAATGAGTTGTAGTCCAATGAATGGATTCCAAAAAAGACGAAGAGAGTCTTTTCAGGAGCAAAAGTTACGGTGACGATTTTTTTTGCGATGCAAAGGAAGTCAAGCTAACGGACTTCTAAGAGAAAGGAAAAGCAATCAATGGATAAAACTGCCTCATTCCCGTTTCCCATTCCTACACGGGTACTTTTTGAACCAGGCTCATAAGAATTGCGTCTCAATACAATATTTCTGAGTTTCTTAAATCGGATCAATGAATTCAAAATCTGCATCGAAAGGAACAATATTTAAAAGCTATCTCGTAGTTCTACCTATGTTTTGTAAGTTTCACCCGAACATTTGATGCGTAATTTCCCATGAAAGAAAAGTGAAGAACAAGACTGAGCACAACTGAGACCAACAAATAAAGAAACAACAGATGATTACCGAGAAGCTCTTACCGAATTTCCTAAAGACAATCCCCACCGTTTACATACACATCAACGATCTTTGCGGACCGTAAAGCGGCAGCATCTTCACCTAATGATATTGTTTTTATGTTCCAAATATTTCACAGGAGTCACAGTGGTAGAAGGGAGTATTTTTGCCAGCCCTTGAGGAAACGGCTTTTCTTTTCCTTTTCATATTTCATAGATCTGCTTCTATTCCAAGTACCATTTTTTCCCCCTGTTTCGCATCCACGATATTTATTGTATTCATTTAGGCTTTTGAATTATGTATTGGCAGGCCCGGAGGCTACGTAGTTAGGGCCTTTCCCCCCACCCCTTCCTACTTTTACACTTTGTTATGTTTTTTTGGGGCGGTACGTTTGGGATTGGTTTACAATCATTGTCTGTAGTATGTTATTGGTTTAGTGGTAAAGAGGAAAAATGGTAGATCGGACGTTGTGGGATGTTTGTAGATATTGCGTTAAGGGATTTCTGTCGTTGAACATAACACGACAAAGAAACTCATAAAAGAGAGAAAAAAAAATCGTAATAAATTGGACTAAATCTCGATAGTTTTTCATAGCCTCAATGGATTTTCTTTGTTCGGTTCGGAAGTTTGGTCGATTATCTGAAATCCATTTGCTCGAGTAGATAAAGGATATTAAAAGCTTCACGCGAATTATTGCAGAGCCCCTCACTGAGCTGTTATTATTATTCTTAATAAAAGATTTGCATAAGAACAAAGGATTTTAAGTTCTTTAACTTTTTTATTATAACTCTTTTCAACGGGTTAAAACTTTTATCAATTCGCAAATAAAACACCAGGAATGAAAATTAAACCGAATCGTTTTATATTAAGCCTTTTACTTTTTTACGAAATATAAAAAAATAGTAAACGAATTAAAAATCATAACCTATGTTTCATTGAGGGAATATAATTTTCAAAAAGCACTTATCAAAACAAACCGGATGTCTTATTGGATGAACATTGTTATTTTTCATAAAACACTAAGAACAGATAGATACTGAATTTTTTTTTTTGTTTTGTTTTGTTTATTATATTCTTACCTCAAAATGCTTTGATTTTTTAAAATTTCTACGCATTTTCTCAGTTTGGAAAAATATCTTCTCATACGTCTAAATTCCTATATTATTTATCAAATCGTCTGCTATATTCAGGGACATTTCTCGTCTGTTTCTAGTTTGAAACCAAAGAAAATTAAACTAGTAAACCGGTGATGTTGGGCTATTCGTAATTCCCTCTTCACAAACCTCGGGGACTTTTTAGAATTTGTATTGCATAAAATAACCATTTCTTCCCAACCCAAATGAAATGTGATTAGGTAAATTAAAAGAAAAAAGAAGGGAATTTAATTTAATTAAAGATAATGAAATAGAATTGAAGGAAAATGAAGGAAGATAGAGGATAACGTCAAGCTGTTAGTTATTAATAAATTAGATGGAAATATCGTAATTAGTCTTTTTTGTATAGAAATGACTCTTAGTTCTAAGTAACGAAGCTACCACTGTTTGTGAGAATTATTGCAATCGGAACGAGTGATTTGTCAAGTTGAGACTTCATATTTAAATCATAATCTTGGATTGTTCAGTTAAATCGATTACGAGAGAGACCGACTTTACCTATACTTCAAGGATTCATACAGTATTTTCTCTTATTCTTACGTATCTTCAATCGGGGGCTAGCAATTATTGACAAGTAAGATGGCGGTGGAATTAAATAATGAGGAAAGTGCGTTGAAAAATTCCTATATAAAAAAAAGTCCTTTGAACATCACATTTAAACTTGGATAGAATAGCATACATCACCAAACTGGAAAAAAGACCAATTTGTTAAGGAGAAAACTACGTATAATTTTTTAAAAATTCACCAAAATTCATAAATCGCATGATATATCTCAAGCAATAATTATTACAATCTCTTAAAACTCGTAAGAAAATGTAGCTAACTACTTGAGACATATCACTCCAGGCCGTTTCAAACTATCTCAAATGTCCATATTAAAATCCGTAAAACTATTGATTCTCCAGTCCCTCTTCTTTGAAGCCTAGTTGAAGTCAAGAACCATTGAGACTTCATATCGAAACACTGTTCGTGCCTCCCGCCGACAAAGCTATCATAAATTATGGCACCGACACAGATATTCCCAGCAACTCATCTTCGAACATAATCAGACTTCTTCAAAGTGTAACCTATTAGTCAACGTGGTGCCTTTTACAGAGTCAATTTATCGGTATTTTCACGCCCATTGCACCATTAATTCGGCTTAAGTAAGCACGCCAAACGCTTTCCTTAAAATCGATTTTATTAAAACCACAAGGGGCCCAAAGCGTTTTCTTGGAAGAAGGGAAAATCCTGAAGCATCCTTCATTGCATTATCTGTTCTGTGGCGAATTCGTGAATGAGTTTGACTCCTGAAGAAGGTCCCTTGCCAAAATCGATGAGCACGACCAGCTTTTGTCATTTGGTGGGTTTCCGCACATGAAGGCCAGGTGATAATGGGGCCTGGTGGCACAAGCCAGACAGGCTCATTTTTTGAATCAGTTACGCTACGTTGCTCTCGCTGTGATTACAGGTTACGGGCAGAACCATTTGATTCAGGTCCCCATCAGTTGAAAATAAAAGAATTCGATTTTTGCACACACTGAATGGGAGAGAGAGATTAAGTTTCTTAAGAATTCGATACGATTCATGGATTTCCGGGTCATTTGTGGACATTTCTTTATCTGTCAGATCGTCTTCGTTTTACGATGAATACAAGTCACTCGCGATAACACAGCAAAAGATTCTTCGCAATTAGACAAATTTTTGCAGGATAATCAATACGCTCATATGTCGGTTCATGATATTGATGTATCATAAAATATAAATGTACAACAGAAAAAAAATAGAAAATTATAATTTTTATTAGTATAAAAATCTATAACATTTATGACGCCACCGCTTCGGTACTTCGGATTTGATTCGTCGAAACTCAGTAAGTAATGAGTCAAAAATAGTCAAACAGAAAAATCTTTCAGCTATTTTTATTTTTGTCTCAGAATAATCAAAAACAAATATTTGTACATGCGCCCTCAACCAAAGATTAACTGAAAATTCGCTTATCTCAATATCCGCAAAAGTGTATTCGAGTAGGACACAATACTTATATAGCGGGTCTAAGTTCAATATCAGTTATCACTTTACCTTTTGGCACCAATGTCGAGTGCTGTATGACCATGCTAACTTTTTAAACTTCTCTTAGTATTTAAACATGTCGAATCTCTCTCTATTATCCTCCTCCTCTCCTATTCACTACACTTCTATACATATATAGCAATGCTAACTTTCACAAGTCACGGTTTATTCACAAGGCAAGGTTCTCAAATCAAATAACGTCATAAAGTAGCCCAAAAGGTTAGTTGAAAGGGGGAACTGCAAGAAAACCCGTTACAAATTCTAAAAAATTCTTTCATCACTAATTTCCCACAATATTTAATTCTGCTTTACTCAACTTCGTTTTCATTTAAAACAAAATAACTCATTTTTTACCTGAAGGAAGTGAATGAAACTTAGTAAAATTGAATTTGGTTTGTAGGTATCTAAACCATTTATAGAAATATTTTCGCAGTTAAACATTACATTAAAAAAACAAGATTTACAACCAATGAATCACTTGAGTTAAAAAGAACGGAAAATTTCAATATATGGTAACAAACAGCAAGCTGAAAGGTTTATTTCTTCTATTATGCTGAAGAAAATAAGAATAAAATCAATTGAAAGGTAAAACACAAAAACAAATTTGTGAACTTCCGAGTTCCATGGAGATCCTCGCCCTTTTTTTTTTCTTAAATAACCGAAAAAACTAGATAGTACTAAAACATGTCAAAGCCTTTTAAGTACTGTACAGAATTTTAGTGACCATGATAAAGAATAATAACTTGCCAATTTTTCCCTCAATTTCACGTTCATCAAAGTAAACAAGTTTAAATAACAATGCAATAATTTTAATTAGACCCTGGATTCCAGCATTCTTCTTTTTTTCCAAATATTTATAACTTCGATAACCTGCTGCAACTTAAAAGACAGAGAACAGTTCATTATCACTTCTCATAAAAAGGTTATTATAAAAAAATATTTCACCGAATTCACTATCTTCGGAATAGATCCTAAAACCAGTATCGGTAGCTTTGTTTCATGACTTCGTCGAATGCGGAAGAAATAAAAGTTCTCAGAATTACACCAGGTGTAATAAAATCACTGAAACGGAACGTATAAAAGAAATTTCAGCTCAGTTCGCATCACAGTCCTTGATCGATGAATTACTCTGAGGAAAATCAGGAGACATCTTTCAGTTCTTCGATGATCTAGTCATCAAATATTTTACAAAGTAAACTATTTTACTATCCATTGAACAAACAAAAATACTACCTCTAACGAAAGTTTACGACTTACGTCACCTTAGGTAAAAGTTGTCCCTCGTCTCCAAATTTTTTATAAACATTCAGGGTTTATATAACGATGCTTAACAGATATCCTTCACCAATAAAACAATAAAAATCATGTAACTAAAAATACGTATGATGCATAACATTTTGAAGAAGATAAGTTACTTTGATAATATGATAAGCAATATTACATCCCTCCATGTCATCAAACAATGACAGTTTTTCACTTTTACTTCCAATGAACCAGTGATTTGGAATTACATATAACAATGAGTGTGGCCGCAATAGCCAAGGTCGAGGGTCGAGTCGAGTACTGATGCCACTAAAAACCCGCGGAACTGAAGAGCATTAAGCTCTAAGACCTTCCCTCGGCGTGGTGTGGAAATCTGGACGGGAAGCGGTTACCTCAGAAGCCATACTCGTCATTTAACCCAGGTTAAAAATTACGAGGTCCATCGCCATTTGTCCTTGTGTTGCTTCTAAACGCGACGTTAATAAACAACCAAACTAATAATTAATCAAAAAGTAATTAACTAAAATCATAAAATAAGGAAAGAAATGCTATTTTGTAGAGTTATTCTTCAGATAAAACAATACTTTTCATGGTAAGGGCTACGATTATAAAACTTCTTTTTAAAAAAACATGTCATGAAAATAAATTTCTTAATTTAGAATAATAATTTTTTTTTTCTTAAATAGTTTTCGCAAACGGTTTTCTGAAGCCTCTGTATCACAGAAATCTATATTCGTTACAATGAAAAGCGAGACCAAAGACTTTTGCTTCGTCAACAAAGTATTCGAAATGACGGAATGTCTTCAATTATATATTTTATTTTTCTTCTTTATAATAAAAAATAACACAAATGACACTTTTAATCTTAAAATTCTACGTTTCTTTTTATTTTTTCATTTTTACTGGATGAACAGCCCAAACTCTATATGTTTTCTGATAAAATTGAACATTTTAAACAATGCTTGTAAATCAATTTATTTCTTCAAATCAGGACGTTTTGGATGTTATGGTACATTCAAAATTCTGAAAGAATTTATATATACATATGCTAAAGAAAAATATATGTAATTATGTTATTCAACTATTAAAAATAGCCATGACCTTTAACCGCATAAAAGGTAGCTGGAGAAATTAACAAAACTCTCCTATTCATAAATTTCAAAAAAAATTAAAATGTAATAATTATTTTAAAGAATTATTTATCAATATATGATGTACATCTACATAGTCGCATTTCTAAGTAGACTGTAATACACTGCGGTTTTTAAAAGCATTTCCAAATATACTATACACATTAATCACATATAATAAAAAAAAAATACAGAATTTCGATATGTGCTACTTAAACAGTTCCTTTTAAATAATTCGATTTTTATCAGAAGTCTTTTTATATTCGAAATAGTTAAAAGCCACAAATATTTCCCACATATTTAAACAATGCAAATGTTACAGATATAAGATTAAACAAACAGAAATAAATGATTCAAATAATTGAGAGTTACCTGCCAACTGAAATCAGAGAGGAAGCCAAAACTCCTTACCTGCAAAGATAATAAAAATTAGATTTTAATGACATTAATGACGAAAAACTGAAGCGCGTTGCTTTAAAAATAAAACTAATCAATTCAATTAAAAAAATTTTAGTTAAAAACTAAATAATTTATCTATCTTTATACAATATTATAAGTTTCGAGAAAACGGCATCCTTTTATCCAAGAAAATCACTATATATATATATATATATATATATACAGGGGTTGGACAAAAATATGGAAACACCTTTTAAAAAACATGTTTCTTTGCTTAATATGGTGTAGGAAACCCGTTGGCATCCAAAACAGCTTTCAGTCTTCTCGGAATGGATAAATACAGTTCCTGTATGTGTGCCAAGGGAATATTATACCATTCTTCCTGCAAAACGGTGGCAAGTTCAGATAACGATGTTGGCGGTGGATAACGAGAACGCACTTTCCGTTCCAATGTAGACCACAAAGGTTCGATAATATTCAGGTCTGGTGACTGTGGTGGCCAGGGAAGATGGGACAAATCCTCCTCGTGCTCAGAAAACCAGTCCTGGACAATGTGAGCTGAGTGAACAGGGGCTTTGTCGTCTTGGAAGACACCATCACCATCGGGGAACAAAGTTTGTACCATGGGATGAACTTGATCTGCCAAAATGTTCACATAAGTCTTGGCAGTCATGTGCCCTGACACAGTTATCATGGGGCCAGCAGAGAACCACGATATGGCTGCCCAAACCATAACAGAACTCCCGCCATGTTTCACTCTTGGCAACAAACAGTCTGTATTATAGGCTTGAGATGGCGTTCTCCAGACGTAAACTCGGCCAGAAGTGGGAAACAATGTGAAAGAAGACTCGTCAGACCATATTACACGCTTCCACTGCCCTATAGTCCAGGCTTTATGACTTAAACACCACCTTTTCCTGTTACGGGCATTAGCATCACTGATGAGTGGCTTCTCAATTGCAGCACGGCCAGAAATTCCCTGTTTATGAAGCTCCCTTCTAATTGTTTTGGTACTCACAGGGTTCTGTAACACAACATTCATTTCAGCAGTAACTTTTGCAGCTGTGGTCTTCTTATTTTTCGTCACAATTGCCCTTAATGATCGTCTGTCACGATTACTCAGCACACACTTTCGTCCGCGCTGTGATTTAGCAGATGATGTTTTTCCGCTTTTCAAATATGCGGAATAAATCTTCGATACAGTACCTCTTGAAACACTAAACACCTTGGCTACCTTGCTTACGGAAGCACCTACCATACGTGCTCCAACAATTTGCCCACGTTCGAAGTCTGTTAACTCTGACATAATGCAATGACAACCTCACATAACAGTACTCCGACAACAACTGAACTGTTTAGCACATTTACGAAGTTGTATAGGTGGCGTTAGTAGTCAAAAACGCCAGCGCCACCTACATATTTCATTAAAATCAATCTTTCTTTTTTCAAACATGCATTTTACAAGGTGTTTCCATATTTTTGTCCACCCCCTGTATATATATATATATATTGTGATATGGTCTTTTTGTATTTAGTAAACTTTTGTATTTTATGCAATTTCCATATTTTCATGTAACATTTTTCTACAGTAGAATGTTGAATCTATAGCACATGTTAAAAACCTACAAATTTATCATAATCCAGATTAAAAACTTACAAGTATTACTTTTGATTTTCGATCATGCTTTACTTGTTTTCATTGTTTTTTGTGCCTGGGTTGGTACTCACCTGACTCCAAAATTGTAGAGTTATGAACAAAATTAAGATATTTTTTTTTTTTTTTTTTTTTTAGTTGGGGGGGGGGTGATTCAAAACTGAAGGGATATCGGTGCATTTTTGAACGACAGTACCTGTTTTATACCATCTTTTTTGTATCTCATAGGAAACGTTTGGACAGAATAAAGAAAATTCTTTCTCAGGAAATTGAGAATGAATTGTTTAAAAAATATATAAAAATATGTTTAAAAAATATATTAAAAATATAAATTGTTAAAAAAAATAATAAAATTCTAGCAGAAGTAGCAAGAATCTTACAAAATACTGAAATATTTTTGAAGATATAGAAATTTTAAATAATTTTTTTATTTGAAAATGATATATTGTTTTCTAAAATGCATATTTTATGTGTGTTAAAAGATGGTGAATAAAAACATGAATTTAATAAAATTCTAATTTAAAGAAGTTGCTCACAGGAAGCACTGAAGAATACGTTAAGTTTTACAAAACTCATTGAAACAATTTTCGTAATTTTTTTAAAACTTGGTAAACACAATATTGTTGCCAAACCTTTTGAAGAAATTTAATGTAATCTTACAGTCTTAAAAGCAAAAATTACTTGTATTATTTTCTTGAAAGAATATAAACACAGTATATTTCCAAAAAAAACAGCATCCTAATCAATATTTAAACACATTTTTGATAAGCTTTGGATCATTTAAGTACCTAATTCCGGACATTTAAATGCCTACTTACGGATTTGCTATTTTTCTAAAACCTAACATAACTTGGTTTCTAGGTAACATAGAAACAAAATAAAGCCTGTTTTGCAAAACCATTCTATTCAAAATAACGAAAAACAAGAAATGTGTATTTTGACCAAAATTGGTCATTTCAATGTGTTCGGATACCTTAAACCTGAAAATGGATGCAAAGTAATCGGAAATTTTACTAAGATGCCTTACAAATGTAATACTTTCTAAAGATAATATATTAAAGAATATTTTTACCCCCAAAAAGCATTTACAGATAATGACAAATAAATGGAGTCGTAAATTCCTTTGAATTATTTTCAGCATCACGTTCGGTATCACTCATTCTTTATAGGATTACACACGAGGGGTCATAGTCACGCGTTCATTACACCCTCGAGGGTTTGAGTCCAGATGTAGCAAGAAGTCAAATTAGTCAGGACTCAAAGTCCTTACGTTGATGTGGTTAGGTGCCAGCTCAAGTGTCGCCCTCATCGCTTGCACACAGTTTAAAATTACTGTCGCTAACAGCCTTGTGCTATTTCTCAGTGTGACGTAAAAAACAGTCAATCAAAGCCATGTTCACTAATATGGTAAGCAGTTTGAATCTTTTCCGAGTAATTCACCAAACTATATAAGAAAAGTTTTAATCTATTCAAATGAAAGATAATTACTATATTTTCTGAAATAGTATTTTATTAACAAAGGGTTGAAAATACTATATATATATATATATATATATATATATATATATATATATATATAT
>BMAW01051769.1:628345-791214 GCA_019974015.1 Nephila pilipes
TATATATATATATATATATATATATATATATATATATATATATATATGTATGTATGTATGTATGTATATCTATATATAACAAAAAAATGTAACATTGCAATCAGAATGATTAACACAATTTGGTAATCCGAGTCACAACTTTGAAAAGAAATTGAGCGTGTTTTTTATGCCCTTGGGTCATTTGTTAAATGCATTTAGTATGAAAATATAATAAAAGTGTTTCTCGATGGAAAAATAAATATATATCTTACTGAAGTCATAATATTCGTAATAAAAAAGGTACAACACATTAAAAAAAATTTCCACTCTAAGCTCGCAGTCTTAAAACATAAATATATCGTTCGCTATTTTTTGTCATATTCCTTTCTCAACTTTGTTATCATCAGTAAAATTAGCAAAAAAACTGCATGTAAAGTGGAAGGGGAATTAGCATTGCATATTAAAACATTTAGGACACACAAAGGAGCTTATAATATTTAAGTCATTAACTAAATACCCTTTTTTCTTCTTGAAATTGGAGCGAAAGGCTTCCATATAAAAACTTTCTTTCAGAAAGTAAGGCGAAAAAACTTCCACATGGTGCATATCTTTAAAAAAATTGGATTTACTAGTAGAGAAATTCATAAAAAATACACCGTCTTTTTCTCTAGCATATTTTTGATAGCAACTTATGAAATAATATCAAAACTATTCATCTTTTAATACGAAGGGGAAAAAATTGTAATATCATTTTAAAAAAAAAAAAAAAAAAAAAAAAAAAAACAAGTAAACTTTGTTTATCCGGATTAATTACGACCCGACTAGCATTGATATAATCAAAAAGACGTATACACAAAATGGCATGAATCCAAACATTTGTTATGTTAATTAGAATCGTATATTTTGATATGAATATTTATTTAACATGAAAATAATTTTATTTTAAACAATTGTAATGTATATTAAATGTTGAATAATAGATACAAAAGAAAAAATTTTATCTTGATATTTATAACTTCAAAGAAATCATTACCAAAGCTAGGATTTCGACGACATGGCTCCTTTTAACTAACAACATCGTAGATATATTGCCACTAAACCCTGAAGATGACTCCCAAAAATAAAAACAACACACAGTTTAGTCATCATTAGTCAGTTTATAATTTTTTTTATTACAAAGCCATTTAAAAATTCAGATGCATTTTTAAGAATTTAAATAGCCGCTTAAGGGGTTGTTGACCAATAGTCAACGACAAAATGGTCACACGAGCATTTTTTTTTAAAAATGTCAGTTGAATTTATTTCCTGGTCAAAATAAATATATGAGTGGGTGAGTGAGTGAATGAGCGAGTGAATGAATGGATGAATCAGTGAGTGAGTGAGTGAATAAAATTACATTCCATTGTCATATCAACGTTTACTTTAATTCTAATATTGAATTGAATAATTTAATAATAATTGTTATAAAAAGTTAGCACCATTGGTGTCTAAATCTGTTCTTTTCAAAACTTCACATGGAGCAATTTTTTTAAAAAAATTTGGTTATTTTGAGGAATTTTGTCAAATCATGTACATGTACATTTTAAAACAATCATGTACAATCTCAAGAAAAGGGACACCCCAAATAACTTCCGCTATTCTTATCTCAAGTGGATAAATTCGGTATCACTAATAGTTCAAAGGTATTAAACTATGATGTTAATGGATTTATTAATCAACTTAATTAACATAGTTATTTAAGCCTTAAAAATAATTTCAACACGAAGGAATCTGATACATTTTTCATAATTAAAAGATGAATTTCATTCGATTTTATATTATTCATTCAAAAATAAAATATCTAGCTCGTGGGATCCTTCCCGTTTGCAAACAATGTGTGGTAATTACATAGATCGATGGCTAACGATTGTAAACCAATAAACAGCATTTTCATACCATCCGATCATGAATAGTATTTTTCAACTTTGAATATTTTACAGTCCAACTGTCCAATATATTTTATTTCGCAAAATGTAACATGCACGTAACTAATTTGGCCTAAAAATGTCCCTTACGGGGTAACTTATTCGTAAGATATGCACCTAGAAATAAGTGTGGCCACGTTAGCCTACTGGTCGCGAACTTGTGGCCGACGTTGTTTCCTTCGAGCCACTCAAGACCCGATGTGTAGCGGAGCTGAAGCACGTTACATCTGCCCATTGGCGAAATGTGGCAATTTGGAGCGATCAGGTGTTGTTGTCGTCACTTGACCGAGGAAGTCTGTCACTTCGGAGCATTGCTTTTAAGTGCGACGTTAATAAGCAATCAATCATCCTAGAAGTAAGCATAGTACTATTTCGATTACCGGCCGATATCGAACCAGAGCTTACTGGAAAATCATTAAAGCAACGCATTGAAACAGTATAAGTTAGGTATTATTGTACAAAATGTAATACGGCATATACGCAAATGAAGTGTCAAATATACAAAATACTAAATCTACTGTTTTGTATGGATAGTCTACATTATTCTATGAAAGTAGAAGGCATAAAATAACTTTCTACGGCTTGTCAGCCGGTGTAAAAACGCCGGATGACTGGCAGGTACGGATCACAGAGGGAGTACTGTAATTTAATGAAAAATTAAAGTGTTTTTTTACAACACAGCTATTGAACCAAAGACCCAATCTAATCTTATATTTTATGAGGTAGGAAAATGGAAATAGTGACGGATGGAAATAGCTGTAAAAGCAGTCAGAATCATTTATAAAACCCTTCTCTCAAGGAACATTTTTAAGATTTTCATGCGTACAACCAATTCTAAGCCTTTCTGTTTTATCACACGATTTTAAGCTCAAGAACATTTTAATCCTTTTTTGTAGTATTTGCATTAAAAATTGAAAAAGAAGCGCCGGATAATTATTCCCCATTATTAATAAATATAAATTCTAAAATATTTTGTATAAGGCGAAATGCTACACAAATCAAGTGAATAATTAATGGAAGTTCTTCCTCCAAAATATATTATTACAACGTATGTAGATTACAATTGCAAACTATAGGCAAACCACGGAAGAAAAAAATTAACCATTTCGCATAATCAACCTATAAAACCGTATTTAATCTTCTTCTTTTTTTTTTATGTAATTCGTCCCGTCCAGTAAATGTCATGTCAACATGTCAGCATTATAATTCAGAAGGAAGCATACGAGAAACTTAAAAAAAAACAGAAATTAATTGTTCAATTACGTTCAAGAAAAAATACCGTGTTTCTGAGATTTTTACTTCTCCCAGAAAAAAAAAATCAGGTAACAAACCAAAATTTAAATCAAAAGTTCACTAATAAAATATTCTCAAATGACAAGCTTAATACTAAATTATTACATCCCGACTTAAAAAACAAATGGGTTTTTTTAAACTTAAAATATGATATATCTATTACAAAAATGAGGTGAATGTACACATCTATTATATTTAAGTGAAATGGGTCACAAACTTATGAATAATTTCAATGGGTCATAAAAAATTTGATTTTTATTCGATACAAAGGTCAGGAAAATTTACAATTATGTAAATGTAAAATCTATCTACCATTTTTTTAAACTCATCGCGTATAACCTTATTCAACCCAAATAACCCAACGAACTCCTCTCGCAAATGAAATATCAATGAAATTTTTTTACCAATGAGTTGTTCTACTTCTATCGTCAATTCTACTTACAAAAGCAGTTAATCGAAAAAAAGCAAACCTGGATGGAAAATGAACTTGACTTTCGACACTATATATATAGACATGAACATAAACATCGTGGGAAACTTCTGACAGCTACCTTTCCCCTACTGGGTCAATAAATTAATTAAAAATAGAAGAAATAAAACACTCTACACCAAACACGTGTACTCCCAAGGTATACAACTGCCATAGGAAGATCCCGGAAGAAAAGTCAATTCGCATAACCGCGAAAAGGCCAAAGATTCTCCATATAAATGATACACTTAATTGTCATCTTGATGTCTGCTCAGGTCCTTAAACCAAAAACACAATACCGAAAGAAAACAGATAGCATCTTAGGAACCTCTAGAAATATGCTGAGACTTATTACTGTGTCTAAATTAAATGTGCAATAAATCTCTAAGTAAAAACAAATTCTTCTTTATAAGATTCAATGAACTCGTATTTTTATCTATCGGTCATCAAAAAAACGTCAAACATTAGCTTAATTGGTGAAAAATAAATCAGTGATACACTCGATAACTTTCACGGCATTCGAATATAACTATCAACCGATTTAGTAAAAAAGACATATTCTAATCTAACAACTGGCGCATTTCACCAGTCAATTTTTTGCGTGTTAACGACATCTTAAAAGTTCAAACAAGTTAAACAATGTTATCATTTTAGATGAAAGAAATGGCATGATGTCAAAACCCAGCTATAAGGACGTTGCCCACAGCGAACAGTAATTTGTCACATTTTATCTTAGCCGAGCCATTTTCTTAATCAGCAAAATTTTCTCTTTTGACAGACCCCGGGTGAGCAACTTTTTTAAATTAATATTTATAAGAAAACGGTTTTTATTCGCCATGTTTGAACACACATAAAATATGCATTTCAGGAAAGGAACTCCATTTTCAAACAAGAAATTATTTAAAATTTTTTTCAAACTGCTTCAATGTTTTAAAATTTCTAACAAATTTTAATATTTTTAACCCCTTCCCCCTAATTTCATATAAGTGTTTTTCTCAAATTTGTGTATGGTTTTAACTATTAGTGTTATTTATAGTTTCTAAAAAGTTTTTCCTGTCAGACACTATAAAAATAGTAAAAGACAGCTATATATAATTTTGTGGATTTTTCTTTAAAAATATCTATTTATCTATAAGCTTAATCGAGGAACAGAATTATCAAATATATTCTGCAAACCAACCAGAAAAATCTTAAAAAAACTTCTATTGATTTTAAAAAAAGGCTTTAGTACAAGTACAAGACAATCCAAAAGTGCAGGACCATCATTAACACTAAAATGCTGAGAAAAAGCAACTTAAGTTTTGAAGGTCATGAGATGACATAGCTCACAGTAAAAAATTCGCTAAACGATGTAGCTAGAGTTATGAAATTGTGTACATATATTTAAAAATTCGTACAATTAAAATAGGGTAAAAATATTTTTCTCGATAGGTTGTTTTTAGGGTACTACGTCTTCTAATTGAAGAAAATTTTTGAATGACATAAAGGGGTCTTTATAAAGGTCGGTAAAACCAAGAAATGTTACAAATCTATTAATCAATTTGTTACAAATTGCTTATCCAGGCTTTCTTACATAAATGTACAAGAATGGGGGCATAAAATGAACGATTCTACGTTATGAAATATTATTCCTGGTCAGCAAGATTAGAAGAATATGTGTGTGTGTTTCCCTGCAGCACAAAAGGTCTTCAATTCGATAAGGAAATATCTGGAAAGAAAGCACTTCTTCAATAAATTGTAAAATTATAAAATTTAATAGAGCACACCGCTCTGGAGAGGCCGCAGACTCGTTAATCAAATTCTACATTAAATACAAATTACAAATACTGATATTACAGACTAATTGGTAAAGCATGTAATTAGCCCGAACAAAAAGTAATTTATTATCTTTCATGAACTAATGGCATTCTATTCATAATTTCGAGCAGCTTGATACAGCATATAGCTCAGCAAAATAATGGCTTTTTAATGGTTGAGTGTTTAAAACTTCACATTTTAAATTAATGTTTTGACTAAAATCCCACTATAAGTATAATGCGTTTACAAATAAAAAGGCTTTTGACTGAGATTCGAAACTAAAAATGCCCTTAAAGTTAGTGTTTGGAGCAATTTTTTACAGTTTCTAAAATCCATAACCATTTTCAAGAACACCGTGCTATCAAATGCGATGATGTATAAAGCGAAGAACAGCTGTTCAATCCATTGAATTTTTGATAGCTAAATTAAGTATAAATATAAAGAAAGAACTGCCCAAGAGAGCTCTCAACACACAAGGAAGAGAAATTCTTAAAGCTTCCAGTTAAAACAAAGTGTTTTTAACTTGTTCTCTGCAGGTTTCAGTGAAGAATTGCATGAAAGGTAACAACTAAAAATACTCAACGCAAACCATAATAAACTCAATGAGACAAGCGCAACAAAAATAGAACAGAGTGACGTAAAACATATAATGAAGGTTTAATTGAAGCGCTCAGCCATTAGTCAAAAGCCTCGATCGATTTCTGAATCGAATCAAGCTATAACAGAATATTTTAAATATAAAGTCCAAATTAATATAAAATCTTGTTGTTGTTTTAGTTAAGACTCATTTTTAGTTAAAAAATCATTTAAAGTAATTAAAAGAATTCTTCGGCAACTTTTTTCTTGTGTATCTTGCAGTTTCAAACTGGAAAAAGTACAAAATTAGATGCATTTTCAGAAAATCTAAATGTTATAGTATCGTTATTAAAAGAAAATATAACATTCGATTATTCTTGCCCGAAAGATTTAATTAATGTCGAATTCGAATCGCTTAGCAATTACCAATTTATGTTACTTTTTCTTCCCAGAGATAGGTAATCAAACAAATTTGATCGAAAACAAATACAAGAAATAAATACCTTTCCGCTGAACTTTTTCAGAGTAAAATTCAATTTATTAACTGCTTTACAATAATTAACTGATCTAGAATAAATCATTGATTAATTTTTCAACGTCAAACAACACTTCTGAGGTGTGAAAAGTAAATTTCAAAATGAGACTAGAAATGCAAATATTACTTAGTGCCTTTTAAGCTAACCTCCAATATATATGTATATGTATAATGGAAATAAATCAAAAAACATAAAGGAAAATTTTAATGAATTAATTAACAAAGCACAGAAGCAAAAATAAAGCGAAGGGGAAAATTTTTTGATACGAAAAGAAATCATACTACATTATTTTTTTTTACAGATTAAAGAAAAAATGCAATAGAAAAGAAACATAGATTGTTTTTGTATGCCTAAAAACATAAAAGAAGAAAAATAATAAAACAAAACAATTAAATAAAAAACAAAAGTACCACAAAAATTACTAAACCTAAATGAAAACCAAAAATTAACTCTATACTCATGAAATAGTATAAACCAAAGTTTGAAACGACTACGATAATTAGAAAGAAAAACAATAAAATAATGAAATATAATATTCTATATATAAAATTATGAATCTAGTTTAAGACAAATTTGACGCTGGTTAAGCGATGTTTTTCTGGTACTAAACTTTCTCAAACAGAAAAATATATTATAAACGAAAATTTTTTATATCATAAATTCAAAATATAATATTACAAAAAGTAGAAATTAATTAAGAAATACATATATCATGAATATATATATATCTCTTTCTGAAAATACTTAAAGTATAACAAATAACATATGTAAACACGTACTATACTATATAATTTGAATTTTAAAAATAAATGAACAATAGAGCATCCCAATCATAAACAAGATTAAGAAATAAATCTCAAAAACTAAAATATAAGTATTAGGGAAGAAATCATTACAATATCATTCAGTAAAAAACATACACCATATATGTATACAAATAATTCACAGCAAATAATGAAAATTTGAATAAAAATAAATAAATACAAATTTAACTATATACAAAAAATTATACTCTATTGATAAATCCCCAAAAGCAAGTAAATTGAACTAAAAATTAGAATGACATCCATTAAAAATATCTATAGAAGACAAAAAAGGAAGTGAAAATAAAATTAATCCAGTTTAATATTATAGATGGCAACGTATGTGAGTTAGGTTATAACAGCAGATAGGTCTAGAGCGAAGTATTAGCAAAAGTTTGAAATTTTTTTCTAAAGGTTCGAAGTATCAACAGCCGTGATTCAAATATTGTTTACTCTAATTTCGAACGCAACGCTTTGTTTGCATTATTAGTTCAGATTTTGAAGCAGCAAACAGCTAAAGGATGAATCGATTGGGTCAAGCCAGTCAGTTAACATTGACTCGACGCAGATCTCTCAAGTGGAACCGGAAATTCATGCAGTATTAATGGACAACAATTTTTTAAAATTTCTGCTTTAAAAAAAACTAGTTCACGAGCATTAAAATTACGGAGATAAGTCTTTGATCCGCCCTCTAACTTTATGTATATTGAAATAAAGAAGTCATGAATATCTGTTATTAAAAAAAAATTAATGCCGTAGACGGTAAACGAATATAATTGCATTAACCGAACTATTGCTTGAATCGACTACCGTTTGATGGTTATTTTGAGACTGAAAATGTTTCTAGATTTCTGCCATAAGACACGGCCATAATCTTTTCATTGACCTCATGATTAGTTCTAGCTCTAAGTAACTCCAAAAAACCTAATTTTATGAAGAAAGAAGACACAACACTCAACTTCAAATCAAATGATCATTACCCTCGTTATAATAAGAATTAAAAGAAATGAAAGTGATCACAAAACCCAGAAGTATATCTTAAAGAAATTTAAAATTCATTAACTAAGTGTCTGTTTCATAATATTATCTACTTATGCTCCCCAAAAAGAGCTCTGTGTCTCGCTTATACTTATATGCTCTTCTATATATGAAAACATACTCTAAATATAGTTAAATTTCATATTGATTTAGTTGGGTGATTTACTATTTTATTATATACATGTTTATCATGCATTGTTTTACATTTTTAATAATGTACTTACAGCCAATTTAGGATTTTTTTTTTTTCATTTGAAGAAATTTTGCCATCTTTAATTTTTAGTTTCATCTATTTATTTCAGCTCTTTTGTCTCGATTTTATTAGACTGAGACTTGTTTACTTAATAAATTTGCAATAATAGGGATTTTACTTTAAAATTTAATTCACTTACTTTTTGGCTATATTATTATAATTTATTATTAGTTTACATACATGTTTACTTCTTATATCTATTGAACATTTATATATATATATATATATATATATATATATCTGTGAGAGTGGGGTAATCTCAATTTTTCTAAATTTTTGCTTTTTATTACTTGGCTTTATTTCAAATTTGTTTGATACTTAAATAGCTTGTCATTATTATTTAAAGTTTTAAACTTAGTTTGATTATTTACCAACAATTTCGTTTGATATCTTTATAAGTATTTTTAATTTGATTTTTGGTTATTTCTTTAACTACTATTTGATTTTTTTTCCTACAGTTGCTTTTATTTTTGTTTTAAATAATTTTAAAATGCTTTGTGTTTATAAACTGTACTTTTTATTTCTTGTTTACAAATATATATATATATATAACCTGAATTTTAAGATATTTTTTTAAGATTCCGTCCATACGCCTCGTTTGAATGAATTCTGACAGATTTACGACTACTGAAAAGCGAGTTTTATGAGAGCGTGATCTAATAAATGAAAGGATAATTTGGAATATTTGGAAATGGATCAGGAAAAAGGAATGAACCCTTTACTTTGGAACTCGAGAATGGTAAAAATTAGGAAATTAAATTAAATTAGTTTTAAATTCGATCATAACATACACACGCACGCACATATATATATATAGGGAAAATGAACATATAATGGATCCAGAAAACATACTTTTTTAAAAGGAAAAGAGTAGAAATATAGAAAAACATATTACCAAACTAATAAGTAAGAGAATCTAAATGAATGAAAACGAGGAGGGAAATCAATGAGATAAACCACATAATATGCATAATATGCAAACTATTTTTATACTTAATAATTTCTAATTTATTTAAACGGAAATCAAAAGATATTACTTAAGATAATGTTAATGTGACAATATTTTATGGATAGTTAGAATAATTTGATATCATTAGTTATGCTAATAATTATTTTATTTGTATTTTTTAAGATTATGTGAATACACGTAACGTAACTGCCAATAAGTAAAGTTGAAATCCTTAATACATTCTATGGTATGTTTACTTTTTCATAATGCAATATTTTGATGTGTAAGCGTCTTTGATCCTTCGATTTCGGTGTGAACCAATTTGCTATAAACTATCTGCTAAGTGAGATGGTGTGGATCCAGAAAACATGTTTTGCTACTCCTGCCTGTCTGAAGGCAGACATATTATGAACAGAATATCATTTGCTATTTACCCTTCTCACATACACTATATATATATATATATATTAAAACAATTATGATATTTCTTTAGATATTAGATTATGTAAAGTTTTTTTTCTTAAAATATAAATTATTACAAATATACTCTCTTGTACATTATTATAAATGTAATATACTAATCATTTCATTCGATCCTGTAAAAAGACTTTTTTTTTTCCTTAACTTTTTTTTTTTTAATTTTTAACAATATATTTACTATTTTCGAATTAAGTATTTGATTTTTCCTTTCTTTTTCTTAATTCTTGTTTTGATTATACTTCATTATTTTTATGATTATTTAATATTTTCATCATATATATATATATATATATATATTACAAAGAAAAGTAAGGATAATAGAAGTGGAAAATTATATTAATATATTACGTAGCTTTTATAATTACAAAAAGGATAGAATGAAATGTATTTTCTTGAGGCAAAATAAATACACAATAGTTTTCTTTTCGCAATTTATCATCTTATTTTTACAGAAAGTAGTTACCTGAACTTTATGAAGTATATATAAACTTATAACACCGCACACTTATCCTAAAACAACCATAACTTCTCAAGTAACAAAAAATAAATAATTGCATGACCATGTTTAATAGCCAAGCTATTAATTTTCCTTGGAATGGTGGAGCATAAAAATCTATTTTAACGTTATTACTTTAGTAATGTAGTTAATTCTTATCAAGTACTGCATTTTTTATAGTGTATACCTTCATATGTAATAACGACTAAAACATAAGATGTTGTAAAGAAATTCTGTAACTGGTTAAGTTTAATAAATTGCAGTTTTTGAAAGTCGCCTTTTGTTTAATTAGTACTAAAAGAAAAATGACTTACAGTTAAAAAAGAATTAATCTAGTCAGATGAAAAGCGAATATTTAAACTATGTTCATAACAAAGAAACCAAAGATATAAAGCGTTATTATTTCCTTTCTTAAAAACGTTAAACATTCAATTTTTTTAAAAAAACATGTAATTAATAGATTCTATTTACTTAAACTCTAGCTGATTTGGAACAATTACTTCTTAGCACATATTAGTCATCCTTAAAATGGATCAAACGTACATTTTTTTTTTTTTTTTTTTTTTTTGAAATCATCAAATTTTGTTCTAAATATATTATGAATATCAAATAGAATTTTTCAGTCTAAGGATACCGCTATATTTATTTTATTATCCAATGATATTATTTTACAAGTTCTTTCAATATTTAAAGTACATCCATTCTTTTTAACATCTAATTTTTCAAAGAAATTTTGGTCTCTGATTACAATATAATACTATGATTGATTATCATTTAATAGGAAGTTCCGAATACACATCCTTGGCAATTATTTTAATTATAGGGAGCTATACTTTTCTTTTTTTAAAATATTTCGTACTACTTCTTCAAAACCGACCCTGCTTCTGTGTTTATTACCTTCTCACCAATCGGTTATCTCGACAAATAGAAAACTCATCTAAAAATGTCAACAAGAAATTACAAATAGTTAATAGTTACTAAATAAGTAAAATTACAAATAGTTAATAGGAACTAAATAAGTAAAATTACGAATAGTTAACAGCTACAAAATAATTAAAATTACAAACTGTTCATCATAACATATATAGTTTGCATGTTTTCCAATATGAAGTTTGAAATTTTTTAGAAATATTGAATAAATCCAAATGTGTGTGTGATGAATATTTATCAAACATTCCCACAAATATTTTCAGAATAATTTTTTACCCATTTTACGCTGCAAACAACGATAAGTCATGAATTTCGTTCACCGTAATGCAAATAATTTCCTACCCAAGTATCAAACAGTTGGAAAAAAAAGCGAAAACGACAGATAAATCCATATCCTATTACCGTATGCACCACGGATGGATTGCTATCACTCTCTTGAGTCTATTTCCTAACGGATAGGTTTTTTCCTGATTTCAATTGAAAATACGATCGATTCTCTACGGAAAAGAGAAAAAAAATCAATTAATGATAGATTATGGATCAATGAATCTTAAGTTCGAAAAAAAGGTTTTTTCTGCGAGAAACAAAAGAAAAATTTGAAGAAATTGTGCGTCTTCAATTTTCATGAACTAATACTTTTCATGAACTTTGCTTTTCTTTATCCTTCTCAAGAACGAAAGAATTGTTCGAATTTAAAACTATCAATTACGTAGACTTATAAAATGAGAAAAAAATTTAATTTTTTTTCATTCTACAGTAAAAAAACAAACTTTTCTTATCAAATCTTTTCAAACGAATTATTGCTTTAGCGTAAATTTGAGTTATTAACAAAGTCAGCGACTTTGATTAAGTCAACAAAGAAAAATATGAAACAAATTCGATACATTATATTACATTAAACAATTTTTTCTACTCACAACATAAATTATAATAAACAACAAGCTTTTGTTTTTCGCTAATTTCGGTCTTCCATCAAACTGAAAGAAAAAATAATATCACCCACGTACTTTTTTTTATATGTCTCATTATTATGAATCTATATTACGCTACAACATTCTTTTTCCCTATATATCTAAAAAATACCTATTTGTATGCGTTTGTTGGAAGTATTTTTCTGAAATTCTCACATTACAAATAAAACACAATTTTTCTTCTTTGTATCTATTCCCAGTCAGAAGGGGAAAAATTGCTTACATAATACACTAATGGAGATACGTACTGGAAACAATATAATCAGGTAACAAAATAATGAGCGGAAAAGATAAAGATAAAAATGCCGTAGCCTCTTTTTTACAAAATACTTTTTGAAAAACACATTTTCCCTTAAATAATTTGCTCTACTATCACTGTGCAATAGAATGAGACATCATCAACTCAAAACACCATAAGATATCACACTTTTCTTTTTTTTTAAGATTATTGCAACGAAAGTATAATTCTGAAGTGATTTATAATTTTGTATCCATTGAATTCTGCCTACATAAAAAAGAAGTTCAACATTCCAAATGCCCCTAAGATATCCCTAAACTTATTCACAGCAGTACTTTGAATTCCAGTTAAAAATGGGCCGAAATTAAAATAGGATAAGATCTTGGCCCGAATATTTGGGAATGATGGATAACCAAAGACGTCGGAAGTAAGCTGCCTCCTTTTTAATTAACGGAATCCAGTCCAGAAATTGCCATGAACGAGGGTCACAGCTACGAAGCACTTGCCCTCTACGGAGTTAACTCACCA
The DNA here is from genome assembly GCA_019974015.1 of Nephila pilipes. Lineage (NCBI taxonomy): Eukaryota > Metazoa > Arthropoda > Arachnida > Araneae > Nephilidae > Nephila > Nephila pilipes. Next base: position 641,646 of record BMAW01051769.1, read on the forward strand.
CCTGAGAAGTATCTGTAATGGAGGAGGAAGGCGTTATTGTTGTGGAGGCAATAAACAAGCTCTCATGGAAAGTTTTGAATTTTTATGAGATGCTTTGGGAGGAAGACTGGGACAAACTTTCCTCTTGGCCGGAAAGGTTTGCCAATGGATAATGAGTTCCCAAATGTTAACTATGAGACGCGTCTTCAAAATCGGGGTTTTATTATCTTTACGATATGAAAGAGAGGAAAAAGAATTTCACAAAAATCTTTACTTCCAACGGGCAATACTCGCATTTGGGCAGAAATGATAAAAACAAGATGCTTCGAAGATTATGGGCAACTACGCCATACGTTCTAACCATTCTCTCTTTTTATGGGTCTACTATCATTGGGCTGCATGGACAATAAAAGCTGTTTCACGGTCATTCGAAGGACTCTTCTGGATGATGGTAAAAACGAATGTGAGTTAGTTCTCTTCCAAGAGAAAGAATGGGAAGGGGGAAAAAAGCTTTGTTATAGGTCACAAGCAATACAGGAAGCGAATGAAGAGAAGGAAATGGAAGAGAAACGGCATTCAAATCCAAATATCCAGCCCGATTAGAATGCATTTTTTCTAGTAAGAACATCAGTATTCATAAATGCAGATATCACATGTTTATAGAACCATTATCAGCAAGAAAGTTCAAAAGTTTTCCAAATTTGAATCAAAACTGTATATATGATAGGACCATGTGTAAATGAATAACAAGAATGAATAAGAAGCTATATTTGATACATTACAAACTTCGTCCAAATCTTAACATATTAATAAATTTGGCGATTGCTTAATGTTATAATCCGAACTAGCTCATATGTTTCAAAATAGAGGATAAACAGTTTAGAAAATTCTTTTTTAATAATATATTGACATATATTTCAAATATATTATATAAGAACCCACACGTTCCAAGATTTGAGTGAGTTCTATGCAATATTCTTGAAAGGCTTCAACAACAAATGAAAGTAGATTTGCTTTAAATAAAGAAGGTTATTAGGACCTCTTTGAAAATTGATGGTTCAATAAAAACCATAGATAATGTAACAAAAATCAAATATTTTGTTTGTTTGTTTATCTAAAAATGTTTTTTTATATATATATAAAGTAATAATAACTGAAGTTTTTTCTAATGTGTATGATTATATATATATATATTAATTTAGAAATCTGCCTTTAAAAACAACAAAGGAATGTAATATTTCAAATATAAATATAAGATCATAATATAAATACAGGAAACTAATATTTACAATATCGTAATTTTAAATAGAAATAAAGATGGCTAAAAAGGTTTAAATCTAACTTGAAATTCAAAAATTCCTGCACCGTTCGAGTTTAAAGATATCAAATTTATAGGAAAGCGAAAATTAGAATTTAATTCAAGCGAAATATACGAAAGAAACAAGTTATAAAAATGTTTTCACGAACGTGGTTTGATATACAAATATTCTACGTATTAATCAATAGTTTATATGAAAGAGCGAAATGGGAATAATAAAATTTCATCCATGCCAAAAGAGTTGATAATGTAGGATCAACCTTACACTTTAAAGTCTTCAGCAAATAAAAAGAACATCATGCGAAAGGTTTCCTTGACTCGTCAGCCCCACCATATATCACCAATCGTTTGGGAAATAACGCATCATGCCTTACAGAAACAAGGCAAGGTACAGAAGTGATATTTCTGTTTTCTAAAGAAATATGAGAGTGAACTGGATGGGAGGGGGGGGCTTGAAAAAAATTTTAGTGATGGAAAAACATGTCTACAATTTGACTTTTAAATTGCTGTTTGTGATGTACACCAAATGAAATTGAAAGTCAAACATTTTATTTACAGAAAAATGCACCTATATGGTTCCGCCCGCGCCATGTACAAGGTAAATCACAAAAACTATGCAACTATTTTTATACTCCAGTTTTGAATTATTCCATATATTTAGAAATAGACATACAGTGAAACCTTGTTTAGTCAGATTAATTGGGACCAGAACCAGTCCGAGATAAAATCTAGTTGACCTGAAATTGTAATAAATGAAATAAAATGAAACATTCTTACAAAAAATCATTTTATATATTGAACAAATCGAGTCATATTTACAGGAAATAAAGTCATCTACTTTTTGAAAATAGAAGTGCGATTAAAGTTGCTTTATTGCATTTTCCATTGAAATAATAGAGCCATTTGTCACTGGTTATAGGAGGTGGAACTAAAATTTTGTTGATTTGGAGCAGAATATATTTGTTAAATCTCTCTCCACATTCTTTTCATAGATATTTCAAGATTTCAGCAAAGAAAATATTTTTTTCGAAATGCTTGAATGAAACAAATAAATATTAGAATGGAAATTTGCACATCGTTTCTCAAATTAAAAAAAAAAAAAATTCCTCGTGTCTGGGTTATACGGATATCCGAATTAAAGGGTTCCGACTTCAAGAGGTTCTATTGTACCTCCTAATATAATAAACTATATACATTTTATAAAGCTAATAGTATTGTTATCAATATTAAAAAAAACATAATTATGCACAACTTCCTCTGTATAAATCTAACGCCCAGAAAAGAGACATATGAATTTATAAGGCCTTATATTTATATGACTGCTCAATAATTAAAAGCTTGAAATGAGAAACTCATTAACATGATCTAGCCGTGGCTCACTTTCCCGTCATCACAGACCAGGTCGCTCACTAACTATGAGTTGAAGAGAACAGACAGCTAAGGTTAACTTTACGTAATTAGTGAAATAGTTAACACAATGAATTAGATTACGATGAAAGGGAGTAACAGAAATGCTACAATATACTCCTATAGTAAAATTGGAAATAGTAAGCCGTCTTCCACAGATATAAAAGCGTCAAGGAAATTCTATAATTATCTAAACAGTTAAACTACGTAATAACTTTATGCCTTTAGAACCCTATTACATAAAAATTAAATTTCTTTAAATTATCTCTTATCTAATTTTTAATTATTAAATATATTTTCACAGTATAATTTAAGTCGGAATAGCGATCAATACAAAACCCAAGACTTTCGGAGGAAAATTGGTCAAAATTACTGGCAACAATGCAGAAGCGGAACCATAAAATTCATCATCTTCATTAATATCTGCAACAGAACATTTTGTTTTCTGAAATTCTATCAACCTTGAAACTACCACTTAAGTAATCTGACACACTTTAAATACAAACCAAGCATCTGTCAACTATAAATATCCATATTCATCGTGAACTTATAATTCGTCACAGTTAACATCAAATTAATTCTCGGAATTTCTTGACAAAAGCGGAACAAACGTCAACCAAAGACTTGACGCAATCCGAACTTCTAGTACCAAATCACTATTTTAATTAGTGGTAGAAAATGACATGCTCTGAAGAAAGAGCAACGAAAAGGTGCCTTGGGGTAGGACACGTAACTAATGACGTAATAAATAAAGCTCGCAGAGCTCACCATCAATAAGCAATGCATATTGGCAACTGTTGGACAGACGGATTGTCTTCCAGGATACAATGGCTCGGGAAGGTTGAAACAAATTACTGTTAAGCTTCATTACTTGATTTACAATGGAAATGGGCCATTTAGGGGACAGTTGAACCCACTATTATGGTCGGTTATTTATAGAGAGAAACTTGTAGAAAAATTGTAGTCGGAATCATAAAAGAGATATTAGATCAAGATAAAAGGATCTATCTCTCGAAAGCAAGATAAAGTTTTTTTTTAATTAAGGTCTTGTTCTGAAATCCGACAAGACAGGTTAATCTTAGGCTAAAATATCCATTGCTGTATACTATATGTTGCTCTGGTATGCTATGTTTCAATACATTTTCAGTCTTATAAATGGAAGGAAACTATGAAACCGCATTTATATAAACTGTCTAATAATATATCTGGTTTCGTTTAAGCCCATTAATTAAATTTAAGTTAGGGTATCCTTAAGCCAAGCATTACCCACATTTTAATAACATAGGCAGTAAAATTAATAGCATTTTTAAAAGTTTAAAATGTTACTACAGAGGGTCTCACTGAAGATAAAACTCTAGAATACATGACAGCAAACTTATATCAAATATTAATTTTACTATGTTAAAAACTAATTATTAAATAGTGTTTTTGTTATTAATGATTCAAAACTTTTAATTCATACAACACTTTACAGAAGCATATTTGAATTCCTTAATAATTTTTTTTATTTATAAATTTACTTTTTAAAACTTCAACAGTACGTAATTTTGTAAAATACGTTGTTTATTCAGATAGAATTAAATATTCTTATCAGATTTTCTCTATTAATTAACACGCTGAGCTTTTTGTTCCAATTATTAGTAATAGTTTGAATGGTCAATCATCAAAAGACAAAAAATTCACTATATGAAAAACTTTAAAAATTATATTTAATTGCTACCGCGGAACCAAATTTTAATTTTTAAGATTTTGCATATTTTGACTTATAAATTCAATGAACAGCAAAAAAAGAACTTATTTTTTTTCAGTATTTAAAAACACTAAATCCTGAAACGAAATTATCATGAAAAATCTTATCAACAATATAATTCACTCTAGTTAGCTTCGATTGCAATTGATCACAAAAATACGATGAGACATTACTTTTATATAGAAAATGTGAAAGTTGTATATTTTTACAAACTTTATGCATGAATTTCTATTACATAAACTCATTCACTGATAGAAATCAAATGTAATGTATGAAAAATTTATTCTGCTCCTAACAAATAACGTATCCTACTAGTGATTCCAGATTTCTATACACTGATGCATATTCCTTCGTCTGCTTCAATCAAATCCTGCTCCAGACCTGTCAAATGCAAAACTGCAATTCGTATAGACTTTTCCATTGAAGTACCAATAGGGTGCAATGGGAAGAATAAGCAGAGAATAGGGTACTTGAATAGATTTAAAAGAAAAAAGCACAAAATACTGCTTCAAGAAATGTTATCGACATGGCGGATTTACGATATTCGTGATTCTTTCGCTGAATATTCAACGACAAAAATATTTCATAGCAAATTTTTTACAAAAACAAAATCCATATGTATAAGTTCTAGGACAGCTTCTGTGTACAGATTTCTTAAGCTTTGATTCACAAAATATTATGTTTGGAACTCTATTTCAGAATTAAAATGAATCATACCCAAGTTTCAGAAATTTAAATATGTATACTCCATATTATTCCCATTACAACAAATACTGAAAAAGGGGCCGGGAGGAATTTCAAAAGTTTAAAAGAGAAAGATCGTGTTAAACAATGCATAACTTCTAAATATAACACACATTTTGAATGCGAATAGATAAAAGTAAGAAAATTAAAAAACCTCTGAGAATTTATAACCAGTTTACCTCGTCAACATAATAAATATTCAGCATCTTACAACATTCCATAATCATATAATACTAGTAAGAAAAGGTATGATCTAACTTCAGAAATTTTTGAAAACTAAGAAATGGAATATAAATAGCAAACGTGACAACGTCTTTAATTATACTCGGAATCTTGCTATTTAACATATTTTTTATACAAAATTTTAAGCTATCAAAATCCCTGGTTTTTATCTTTTCATATGTTTTCGATGACAGAAGCAATACTGCTTTTCTTTCTAGATGAGTCATTGGAGGCGGTGTCATTATATTTAACTATGCGTAATTTTTTATTGGAATTTTCTTTTATCTAGCATGTGTTACTTTTGCCTCTCTGACAATTTTTAACCTAAATTTGTCATTGTATTACAAGTTATAATTCTCAAACTTTAAATTTTATTAAACCTACATTAAGAATTATAAATTTTTTTTATAATTTTAATATTTTCGCCAAACTTTTTTTTGGGAAGGACCAGATCGCAATTTTTTTTAATTCAGTAGGCCAGATAGCAAACTGGAACATGCACAATTAGACTCATTATGCAACAAAAACGTAGGTTCCTTTTTTAAATTAGGATGTGATACTGTTACACAATTTTATATACAAAAAAAATGAATAACATATTTCTATTTATTAATAAATGTATAGTAAAACTGGTTAAATTTTGCACTAATGAGATGAATGCGATTGTTTTTCCTGAGATTACATTTCATCATACTGTAGCTCGAAACGAGTACTTCCTACCTGTAAGGTTATTTGCATCTGTTACCAATGACACGTATTGTCTTCATTTCCGAAAATGTCCTTACACATTCACAAGCACTCCCAAATGCATATGTAACCCGAGGATACGATTTTAGTTAACCGTATTTTCCCCCCGAAATATAGTTATGAAACTGAGTTAATCCATTCATTTTAACTTCATTTTAGCATATCATCATTTTGCAGACCAGTTACTTAAAATTGAAGGTATGATGAAATCTCGATTGAACAGCCAAATAGATTATAAAATATGGAAATGTCTTTTGCACTTGGATAAAGATCTGAAACTTTTTCTTGCAACTTTTTCATGCAAAAACAATATTGACTCGTGAGCAGTAATTTGAAAACTCCTGATTTAAGTGATAAAAACCAGTGACTTAATAAGTCTTATTTTGTTTTTATAAGATATCTCAAAGAAATACCCTGATTTCACATTGTTCATAAAATTCTAATTTAAACATTCCATGTGCGATAACTAAGACGAAACGCAGAGTTGAAAACGTTTCAGTTAGAGATAATAATAATAGCAGATCAAAAACTCAAGACCATGTAATGCAGTAAGAAAACAAAAAACAAATACAAGTATAAATAAGATTAAAAATTGTACTGTACAGCGATCACACACATAATGAAGAAATATGGAAACACTAATAAAATGGTGTATCGTAAATTGTAACAGGTCAATGGAAACGTCCCCGGCCTACCATAGTAAAACACATTTTTTTGGCAAAATTAGTTTTTTTTATTCAACATAATTCCCTTCAAGGGTGATACACTGATTATAGCGACCCTCCAACTTTTCGATACTATTTTTGTAGTACGATTTGTCCTTTGCTTCAAAATAGGCCTCAGTTTCGGCGATCACCTCTTCATTCGACGAAAATTTCTTCCCAGCGAGCATTCTTTTGAGATCTGAGAACAGGAAATATTCGCTGGGGGCCAGATCTGGAGAATACGGTGGATGAGGAAGCAATTCGAAGCCCAATTCATGGATTTTTGCCATCGTTTTCACTGACTTGTGACACGGTGCATTGTCTTGGGGAAGCAGCACTTTCTTTTTCTTCAAATGCGGCCGTTTTTCGGCAATTTCGTCCTTCAAACGGTCCAATAACGCTGTGTAATAGTCGCTGTTGATGGTCCTTCCTTTTTCAAGGTAGTCAATGAAAATTATTCCATGCGCATCCCAAAATACAGACGCCATAACCTTGCCAGCCGACTGTTGCGTTTTCCCACGCTTTGGAGCGGGTTCATCGTGTGCAGTCCACTCGAATGACTGTCGATTGGACTTCGGAGTGAAATGATGGAGCCATGTTTCATCCATTGTCACATATCGACGCAAAAACTCGGCTTTATTACGCTCGATCATCTTCAAACACTGCTCCGAATCATCAACTCGTCGTTGTTTTTGGTCAAAAGTGAGCTCACCCACTTTGCACAGAGCTTTCTCATACCCAAATATTCGTGAATGATATGATGTACACGTTCAGTTGATATCTTTAGAGTGTCTGCTATTTCATTCAATTTCAATTGACGGTCATTCAAAATCATTTTGTGGATTTTTTTAATGTTTTCGTCGGTAACAACCTCTTTTGGGCGTCCACCGTCTTCGGTGTCATTTCACCACGTCTAAACTTAGCATACCATTCCTTGATGGTTGATTTTCCTGGGGCAGTGTCCGGAAACTCGTCATCAAACTAAGTTTTTGCTTCAACTGTATTTTTTCCCTTCAAAAAGCAATATATTATCAACACGCGAAATTCCTTTTTATCCATTTTTTTCACAATAACAAAAGTTGCTTCACTCAAAATGCTATAATTCACAAACTAATGATCCGACAGCTGTCAAATTTATAAACGCATCTTTTGAGGGTTAGGGCAAACTAAAAAACATATGGATTTAATTCTAGTAGCGCCATCTATGTGTCAGGCCGGGGACTTTTCAATTGAGCTGTTATACTTCCAACCGAGTATTTCCAAACAAAAACCTTTTTTTTTTTATTTCAGAAGAAATTCATGGATAAAGAACAACATATAATCGAAACCTGCCCTATATTTCGTACCCTATAGAGGCCGTATATCATATTAATACTGGAATGCCCTTGAGTAGTCACTTCCGTGTTATGCGGCGATTAACATTTGCAGTACCTAAACTTAAAAACGTTTAGCATTTACCAGATTTCCCGAAATGCAAATGTTTGTTACAAAGAAGGAAATATATATATATTACAGGAAATCGCTCTCAACTCTCTAAAAAAGGAAAAATCATACAAATTTAATTAATTTCAAGCAGTTTATGAGCAGAAATAACGAGCTTCTTACTGAAAGATGGACACTTTATCATTTAAAACTTCAACGAAAGGATATTGATAGCCATTAAATTTATCCAGTGAATTTTTCTATCAGAAAAAAACTGATACAAACTAATGGCTATTGAAGGACGTATTGAAGATAGCACAAACAAAATACTTTGAATTATAATATAAGCTATAGGAAAAGGATGTAAAAAATAATCTTTCCGTAGAATTTCTATTATGCAGTCGATCAAACACGCATGAGATAACTTGATTATAGCGCTCGATATAAAATTGGATAAAAAAAAAACTTGTTTTACAGAAACAGATAATGCAAAACACACATATGAAGAAAGAAATGTCAGAAACAATGATATGAAAATTCAGTTTTTCCTTTCACAATGACATACAAGTTTAATAAGTTAAAGAAGAAACACAAAGTGTTACAATCAAGGCTGAAAAATAGGTCACTTATAAAGAATAGCGGAATAAAATGAAAAGAAAAAGAAGAGCAAGAATAAGAAATTTTTTTAAAAAAATAGTTAAATGCAAGTATGAAAATTGAGACTCACAGTTAAATCCATTCAATTGATAAAAAATACAGAACAGGAAAACGGAAAATTAAATAATGAGAAATAGTTTTGTATGGAACCGCATGCTGAAATAATTAATAAACAATTTTTCAAAACTTGATAGAAAGACATTGCAGGAATAGTGAAAGGAATTCAATCTGCTTATACTCGCATCTGGATTCTGAAATTGGTATTGCTCACGTGTTAATTAAGTGAGTGAAATAACTTTGTACAAAATACTATGTATTATAACCAGAACAATAAATTATTTTGATTTTAATAAAATTACAAACATATATATCATGTGTTCAAATTAAAATAAACTTTTAGTAAAGTAAAAAATCCATACCAACAAAAATCACTATACTGTTGCACACTTTTTAAAAATCTTTTTAGCGTGTATAATTTGTTTCCTTTAATCCAGTTCCTTATCAAGAAATTTTTTGAATTGAAAATAGGAACAGTTCTGAAGAATAAATGAATGTTTCAAATAGATAACAGTTTAGGAACTACACTCTATATTAATAAAACCAGTTCATATAAAAAATAATGGTTTTTACATCCTCAAACATGTATACTCTTGTTTTTAAATAATGTACAATAACAAAGAAGGTGAAAAAATGAAAAAGTTTCATACAAACTGATGAAGAAAGCTAAAAGAAAAAAATTGTGCAACAAACATCACTTGAAATATCAACTATGTTTCTATTAACACAGAAGATAATTTTTTTAAAATTATAATTTTTTTTTTAAATTATAAAACATAAATACTAAGCTTTATAAATGCAAAGAGAGACAGGAAGTTGTGCAACGACATAAAAATAGCAATAAAAAGATTAAGTTAATCCTCTACCGCTTTCTTTTCAATTAAGAGCTCAGTATTTCAGTACAAAATCTGGAGCAGAAAAGATTGTACATCCAGCACTCACAAATTAAAAAATATCTGTAAATCCTTCAAAATAACATCGATTCATGTACCATTTGGAAGCCATCCGATAGGAGATCAGTCCTTTTGAATGAGAAAAAATAATCTGTAAATCGAATCAAATGAAAGAAATAAAAAAAAAAAAATGGGTACACTTGAAGTGGATTAAAAAGGTTTGTTTTAAAAGAAAGAACACTTACAATCAAATAGAACATAAACATGAGAAATCCCAAACTGAAGATCCAAAGGATTTAGCAAAACACCTCACTCTAAGGAAGTGATTATAATGAAGTAAACTCTGATAACATAATCAAAAGGGATGAGATTTTGACGAGAAAAAAATACATTAATGAGATTTTTTAAGAAAGTGATACAAAAATAAACTGTTTAAAGGTTTATTTTAGAGACTGATAGGTCTGGATGGAAAAATAACAAAATCTTGAATTATTCATAAAATTAAAATGATTAAGTCATATTAATTGATATTGAATGTTACCGCATATCACCAGATTTCTAGTATTTGAAATGAAATCGTGAACAAAGCGAAGAGACGAAACAAAAAACAAATAAATAAGAATCTTACGTTTTGATTTCAAAAAAATTTATTATATGAACGATAAAAATTTCCAAATGAAGCTACAAAGGATTATATAAAAATATGCATCAAACAGTCTAAAAACTAAATAAACAGATGTGAGAGTTAAAGGAATATAAACAAAAGAAATGGTAACAACTAAACCTTCTACATTTAATTAACTTGCATAACAGTAACAAAAAATTACTTAATCAAAGTAATGCCGGAAGAAACCTTATTTTTTCTTCTTCCAGGTAACTTTTCAGATAAGAGATATCATTACGCTACATATTTTAATAATTATTTTTAAAAAATTCGTTACCATATTTTTTATAGCCTCACTCTATTTTTATTGTTTCCTATAAATAATTTTTGCTTTATAAATACAGAATTTTCACTTTTTTGATGTAAATTATCCTTGTTAATCTCTTTTTATGTAACTGTTGATGTTTATAATCAGGGTAAAAAAAATAATGTTTAAAAAAACACTTTTAGAGCTTTGCTTACATTTTTATTTCGGGTATTTTTATACTTAGAGTATTAATTTTTCTCACATCAAAACTAAAAACCTATAATAGTAAAGAATCTTTAAGTAATATATACTTATTACAGAATATTTACATAATTAAATGTACTTTTTTTTTTTTTTTTTTTTGCTTAAGGATGTAATGAACTTTTCTGAAATAGATTTACAAGCTGTTTTATGTTCCTTCAAAAATAATAAAGAAATTAAAATTAGATAGTTTTCAGGTAAAATTAAAATTGATAAAATTAATCTGTTAAAACTTCCCCCAAAGCAAAAAAATGCACAAATAATTTAATATTTTTTTTTTTCATTTTATTTACATTAAAATGATATATTTCCCGCAAATTTTTCTTACATTTTTCACAACGTTATTTGCTTTCTTAAAAAAAATTCATTCAAAGTTTTCTTATCATCAGTATACATAAATATAGCTCGTAAATCTTAAATGAAGTAAAAAAAAATTTTTAGCGCTTGACAATGTACTATCAGTACATAAAATGCACTTTAGTAGAGAAAAAGAATTTCCATACAAGAAACGTGCTGTGGTATTCAGACTGCACGATTTCTTTAATGTGAGTTGTGTTATTTTCAGTTTTATACGAATTGGAGATATTGTTAGCCACGAAGACAAAAGCGCTTACTCCAGACTCATTTACATAAGACATTTATTTACACAGGAAAACTTATTCAACACGTGCACAAATAATGACTTCTAGTTGACACGCTTCACTCTACAATTCGACTTCCTACAATTTCAATGGTAGTGAGGTAAAAAAAAAAAAAAAAAAACATAAGCGGAAACGGTACGTTCATGGAAAATCACACAGTTTTATTTCTACCTTTAACATTTCAAGGATATCAGTTTTCCGAAAATTTTTCCTTCATAATTTATTCCTAAACAACATAGCTCAAAGATATCGATAATAAACGATTTTAGGAAACAGGAGCAATCGTTCACAATAAGTATAAAGAGATCACTTTTTGTAACTTGTCGGGATATATTCATAATAATACGACTTTTTTAAAGCACGCACTTCCTCATTTTCAAAGCTTGTACAAACTCCAAAAGTGATTAGTCATGAAAAACAACAACGTCTCATTTGCATAGCATTATCTATAAAAAGTGACACAACTTGTAGACAGATAATGAAGTCTCTTTGGCACGTTTCATTTTTCAAACACTGCTCGAAACTGCTAGGCACATGTATAAAAAATTTAAGCAAAGAAAAAAACATTTGTCAAAACTTCTATTTCTACCATTAATTTCCCAAGGATAACCATTTTTCTCAGAATTTTTCTTTGATAATTTATCCGTGAACATAATTCATAAATATCAAACAGAAATTAATCTCATTCGGAACAATAAACTTCCACAATTCGGCAGAACAAAAAGAGACTAAGATAAAGGTACTAATACTTTGAACCTGTCCTATAATATTCTCAGCGCATTGATATTTTTCAAAGCTTAAACAAACTTAAACTTTATTAATCATAAAAAGAAAAGTATATCTATTCTACTTGTTCATTTGTTTCACGAAAATAAATGACAAAGAGGGGACAATCCTGAAAAAGCTAATTTTTTTAATCGTCAAATATCCTCATTCTTAACCAGTATTTTAAAATCATGTATATGATTTTAACATATTGCATAAACATATTAATAATAATATATAATGATTGAAAGAATTTTCAGTTCAACTTGTTGGAAAGGTTGGCAAGAGTGATGATAAGTCATATGCTGCGAAGTTTCAATATCTCTTTAATCACACCGATAATTTTGCACTTTGTTTCATTATCAAAACTTCATCAAATTGGAAACGCAACGTACAATTAAAAACCAGATCCAGGCATCCATTTTATTTCTATAACATGGATGCCTGGATAAGATAAAAGTTGATATACATAATTTCCAACAAGATATTTATTTTTTACTTCTACATGAAATTGATAGTGCATACAGATGTCTCAAATATAAATAGTATACCGTGCTCAAATGTTGCACTCGTCACATGACCAAGGTTAAAAATTACGAGGTCCATCGCTAATAAATCCTCATGTTGCTTCTAGTGCGACGTAAATTAACAATCAATCAATCAATAATATATCGTAGATCATAATTCATTGATTCCCTAGAATTAATGTAACTAAAACAACAAGGTCAACAATTCAGTGACAACACATCTACACATAAAGATAATAATTCTTATAACCTGTTGCCATATTCAAGACCACTAAGTTAAACTGCAGTTTGCACTCTCATTTTCCAAAGCTTGTACAAATTCGAAAACTTATTAGCCATGAAGAACAAAACCGTTCCTGTCTCATTTGCATACCATTATCCATAAGGGGAAGTGACATAACACGCATGCACATAATGAAGTCCAGTTGGCACGCTTCATTCTTCAACCCAACTTCCACCAATTATTCTCCGGTACAAAAGGTTTTCGAAAAAAAAAAAAAACTTATGCGGGAAAGGGGGACATTCATGGTGGAAAAATACTAGAGTTTTATTTCTACCATTAATTTTTCAAGGATGCCAATTTTTTTTTTTTTCTCTCTGTGTCTCTCTTTTACCCGAACAGTCTTTTTCCAGAGGGGAAACCCTCTTAATATTCAGCACTTTTCTCGCTTTTAACAGCGTTAACTTCGCTCTAGTCACGGACGGTCGCTGGAATATGGCCAAAATAAAGACTTAGAAGTGAGAGGCAGGCTTCGAGAGCTCGATTCGCTACGACGATTCTGAGAGTGAAAGAAAGAAAGCAAGAAAAAGAAAAGAGAAAGTTTAGGAAAAAGGAAGTAAACAAAAGATTTACCAAATGGAACACAGCAATCGCCTTTAGTAATGGTGAAAAAAAAATTCGGGATCTACAGACAAGAAATTAACTGCTTCATTTTCCCCGCGGCGCTTTTTCGCATCCTGATTTTCCTGAACCGGATATATCTACTAGGAGGTCTTACCTAAAGAAGAATAAAAAAAATTCCTGTGCTCCGGAACTCTAAAATGTCGTAAGTTTTTATTATAAATCGATTGATAGAGAGTAGACAATTTAAAATAACAGATCAGGAAAATTAAGTTAAGCCTGTAATTGAAAAAATAAAGTTTCATTCATAGGTTCGAATGTCGATGTTATTTTTCAGTCACGTTAAGTAACCTGCAAATATAGGATTTCTTAGAATAATATTTTTAAATAGATAAAATAAATACAACTTTAATTAACTGTTCAAAAGTAATTGAAATTTGATCTAGAGTAAAATAAACGATTCAGAAAATATTCGACGATTCATTCGATGATATGTACCATTTCTCAAATATAGAAGTAGAACATCACATTTAAGCATTCCATTTGTAGTACTTGATGATGTACTGTGTGATCATACGTTATGCGTGCACGTGATTCATATCTGACAAATGTAAATTTATAAAAAAAAAATGTAATTTATCAGAAAAATTATTCGGGTAGCAGTTAATTTACTTAAGATTTCAACTAAGTGTTCCAATGCCAAGATTGTGCAATAAATCAATTGATACGACCGCTAAACAATACATAATAATTTAGATATCTTTACAGCAAATTGAAATAGTAAGCTATGTACACGTATACCAATAAATGTGAAGAATTTTTACACTATATATATATTATATCATCTATCAACTCATATAAGTCTCAACATATTTCCCGAGGCTTAACATAACTGAGTTAAAATATTTATCATTTAAATTAACAATTAATGAAAATTAAAATAAAATAAAATACTCAACAGTAATAGATTTTATAAAACTTTTATTAAAAGGAATAAGACAATGGAAATTAATAAGATAGCTACATCTACGATTTATTTAAGCAGACATCTTAAGAAAATGCTGTTTTTCTATATTAATCACAGATGTAATACAGATGTTAAGTACTTTTTAATAATCTGCCCGTTAATATAGATAGAAAAATTTATTTAAAAATGAAATATACCATACGAGGACATTTTTAAAGCAAATATTTTTTTTAAAAAAACTTAAACTTTTAAGTATATGTTAATTTACTATATCAAATATTCTCTATAAAAATATAAATGTTACAAATCGAATAATTAAAAATAATAAAATTGTGATTACATGTACAATTTCTGCAGATAATGAGGAAAAAAGAACGAACGTTTACGAACATTTTTCTACATCGATTGATGCTGAGTAAATTACAAAAAAAAAAGGGGGGGGGATAATCCACCTTATAGAAGTATCTGAGAAGAAATCAAAAATAAATATTTATCCTAACGTTCAAATGTCAGAAACTTTTTTAACAAAATGCTTGAAAAGTCTAAACAAACCAGAATAGAAACACACTCTACTAAGAAATTATTCAATGTTTCAATCACAGAAATAAGATAACCAAGGAACTCAAAAGTTAAAAGAAATAATTTTATATCGGCTACAAAATTTCCCAAGAGAAATAAACCTAAGAAAATATACCTAAAAAGCAAAGTAAACTGGATCGTAGTAAAAAGAGAGGCAGAAAATTAAAAAAATCATAATAAGAAAGTAATTCACCATGAGGCCTTCCGCAGAAGAAGGAAAAACAAATTCTCTCGCTATAGTATAAGCAAATAAAATTATTAGGAAGCGTTTTTTTAAGTAGAATGTAATTCGAAAATACATCTATCAGAATGAAAAAAACAATTATATTAATTTCTGTTTTTAAATCATTTCTATAACCTAAAACATCTCCACCAGCAAATAAAGTAACAACGCTAGGTATTGGCTACGAAACCAAATCTTGAAACTAGGTAATCCTTACAATGAGTGATTGCGAATTTACCGATTTTTCTATCAACGGTCATACAGTTAATACACTGTAAATATAAAATAGAAATTCCTCACAATTAGGCATTTTTTATTTGATTCGTGTACACTGTGACCAAAGTATTCGAAAATAAATTGTATTATGACCACAAATAATATAGGAATTCCTAATTACAATAAGTTGGCAAAAAAATATTTGTTTCATCACAATCTTTTCTATTATAGAATCGGAAGCTTTCAAAAACAGAATCAACCGTAGAATGAAAAAACAGAGTATTGAAGACGGCAATGATCAGGTGGCAAGGAAAGTCGGATCTCACTCTTCAAACTCTCACTCCCATTTATTTCATACGATGATCTTAGGATATATTCGGATTCGAACCGACGATTCGCAAACTCTGCGCTCACGCATGCTCTCAAGGGCATTGTTCTTTTGACGGAATAAAAGTTCTATTCGAACGATTTCTCCATCACACATATTAATTCATTGGGAAAGCATACAGTTTTATTTTACCTCAGTTTTCAATTCTTAAAAATATTTGGGATTGGCCCACAACATCATGTTATTTTACATTTGTTTCCTCCACACGAACAGCTCTCTCAAATTACATATTTATCTTTCAGTGAAATGTCCAACAGTGCCAAATATCGTGATAAAGTAAGGCATCTTATAAAACACACATTATGAGATAATACTGTTTTTGAAAACAAGACTGTAGCAATGGCGTTATAACTGTTAATGTAAATAAAATGCTAATAATCCATTTAAAAGTCGATAAATAATTATATTAATTAATTTAAATATATAAAGTATTCTATTATACCTTTGTTTATCTGTTTAATTCATATCACGAGTCCTAAAAGTATCAAATTCGTGAGGTGTTGTTTAGAGATGTGAGAACAAATATAAAATGTCAAACAAAAAATAACGTACGTCAGTCAGAGAAAAAGTTTGAAATATTTCTGAGAATTTTTCAAACTTTTCGCAAAGTTTGACATTTTACTAAAGAAACTATCATAAAATTGTCAAAGGGAAACTGGTCTCTCAACGCAAATCAAAATGTAAAAAAGAAAGAATCGAACATCCATAAAAATATAAGAAATACAAAATAAAATAAAGTAGATCCATTAGATTTTCTTTCGGATGGGAATCGTTATAAATTTCAAATTTTGCATAAAGGGGAAATATGGCATATAAGTTTATCCATCATTAATTTTTTTATTCCGAACATACAAAATAGAACAATGAAGCGAATTTTAATAAATATTAGCTTATTCTTTAAGAATTTCTTTTTTCTCCAAAGATAGCATTTTTTTAAACAAAAAATGGAAATGATCTAGTAATGTCTAACCAGGAGAAAAAAATGATGAAATATCAAACTTTCGCAACTATTTATCTTTCTTATTCTGCTTCACAATAAACTAGGTCAGCCCTTTACTTCAAATTTATCTATACTCAAAATTCATACGCATATTTAAAATAAAAGCAGCTAAGAATTTCTCTAAATATTACTTTTCTAATATTTTACTGAGAATTCTATTTGAAAAGTAGCTCGGAGAGAGATGCTGAACCCATTAAAATATTTAAGAAATTATACATAACTTAAAAAGTTTTCGGTCAAAACAAGGAATAAAAAACGTCTAACCCAAATTTCGTAAATTTGACACTGTTCCGAGGAGCCTCCTTCACGAAAGCATTCTCAAAGGCATTAAAAATATGGAACTAAATAACAAAACTATGGAATACACAGTCAAAATAATGAATCATTGCCAGGAAATATTGGTATAAATATCAAAGAGGAAAAAGTTTGTCTCATTTCTAAAATTTCAAAAGAGGGCTGACTAATGTTTCGTGTTGCGGCCATTCGGAGCAATAAATCTTATAATGGCTAATAATAAGCAAATAAGTTTCCTTTTGGATTCCAGTTTGAGCAAATTAAACATCCACTTCAAGGTTATATGTGGCATATCTACATGGACTTTGGAAACAAAGAGAATGTCAGCTGAGCAATTTATTGTATTCAGTTACATTACTCTTTTTTTTATTACACTACGTTCGAATTCAATTGAAACGTAGAATTTAGAGAACATTACTGATTACTCATAGCGTAATAAAACACTACTAAAAGTATACAAGTTATTACTTCTGCTTTGAAATTATAAAATCAAGAGAGTTATCTAAATTACTGGTGAGACGTACTTTCAAATTATATTAAATAATTGATTATTTATTCTCGTCGCTTTTACATATTATATGAAGTTATCTACACAATTCTCTCAAACAATTTCTAATTATTCCCGCTTTGTGTGAAAAAAAATTATAAATGAGGAGCGTATTGAAAAACAACACACACATGTATTTGCGCGCGTGTGTCAACAATTACTGCAGCCCCTTTTTTTTCCTTTTGTAACAAATCTTTTAAAGAACAGCTTTTAAGGAAACAGATGCGTCCAGTTATACTTTATAAATTTCTACTGCAAATTAAAAAGAAAAAAAGTGTAGAGACAGATTTTTAAGACAAACAAGGGCATTCTTCGTCTTATGAGAAATAAATATATTAGTATGTATACTCTCCATGTAATAAAATGGACTCTCAACAACAAATGTTTATGTTCACATGCATTTTATGTGCATTATTTGAAAATAAAAATTATCTCCATTTAACGAAATCAAGATTTCTATATAGTGTAACTCATCTTTTGTAAATAAATTTCATTGTTTTTACGCTTTCAAAAATTATTTCACGTGCTGAGTTCAATTATGCTTTGTCTTCAAACAACGCTCCAAATCTTTCTTTCAAACGACTTTCTTCGCTGCCTTCCTTCCTTAGCTACTCAGGTAATTGGAAGGTCAAAACTAGATCACCATTTTCTTCTACCAATCAAAACCCTGCGTAATTGCTAAAGAGGTCAGAAAATATAAGAACAAAGGAAAACTTGTTTATTTTTTCCAATAATATTTCATAATAATGCATTGCAGAATGCATCAAATTGTTATAAGGAACGTAACATTTTAGCAGAAATAGACTAACGCAAGAAAAAATAAATGCGTGTAAAAAAAAATGCTCTATTACAATAATAATTCTCACATTGAAATTTATTACAGATTCGAAATTCTTATCTAAAAAGCTAAATTTAAAAAAACAATAGTTTTTAGATACTAACTTTAAGTTCCGAAATATGTTATTTAAAAAATTATTTTTTGTTGCAATGATGAATACTTTAACAACTGGTATTTTAAAAAAAGAGTTGTATACTTATGTACGAGTATAGCGAATGTTTTACAAAACGAATTCTATATTAGAATTAAGTAATTTACTTATAAAACACTCAACTGCGTTAAACATATTTAGATGAAATTTTACACTGAAATACAAATTTGAATGTTCTCCCTGTCCTCCCACGAATTTTTCTATTTCTCTGCGTCATTACTTATTCAAAAGTACAAAGAGAAACAACAGATTGGACCTGATACGAGAACATTGTTTGAACATTGAGAGAGCTCGTCTCACGCATCATGTAACCGATGACATGAAATCGCGACAACGATTTCGGCGTTTCAATGTTATGTATAGCAGCTGTATAAAACTCGTCGGCGAACAGCCATTGACAAATATTTCGAGCGTCACTCAAAAGAGGAGTTTAAACACCGGGGCGTTACTGTTAATTTAGATGAAAAACTTTCGTGAATGGCCCTAACATTAAGGCAGAGAATTCGAATAGATTCAATAATTCAGACTAATGAATAGTTCACATTGTTGCATAAGTAAGTATGTATTTTCCATGGGATCTGTATCCTATCAGTTATAATCGCTTTCTTACATAACTCATAAGGATGAACAAATCAGAACTTTCAATGAACGTTGATATATTTTCAATTATTTCTGTAGCCGATCACATTTTGTCGATTTTCCCTACATTCGAATGGAGACAAAAATTGTGCAAACATTGGACAGAAGTAGGAAGACTTTATAAATTAATTTAAAGCTACTTATTTTATTTTAAACTTAGATATGCTCAATTCATCTCGTTAATATGAACTGTAATAAGTTGATCAAACAAAAACTTGCCGTAAAATTACAAACAATAAGTAACTGAAATATTTTTCCTATCGAGCTGAAATCCGTCCATTCTTTTTCATAAGCATTTTTTAGACAAAAGTTCAAAGGATAGTTTAGAGTAAATTCAGTTTCAATACATTTAGAAGATTCCATCAACGATGTTTTCGTTTCAAGTAATAACATCAGAAATCTGAAAAATTAGCGAACTAAGATTTGTATTTTGGAAAACTGTTCAAACAGCTAACCGTAATGTTCCTCGTCTTCGAAAATTAGCTCGCTTTCCCTTTCAATCTTAATGTGAAATTCCTTTTCACTTCTGAAAATACTCCCGACTTACCCATACATTGTTTATGTATGTATGTATATATATATAGGATAAAACAATCAAATTATTATTTAAAAAAACATATAATAAATAAGAGAACAAATAAAATCCAAAAATCAACAAGCGAAGAAAGTATTTATAGAAATAAGTAAAATAAATGAATAAAACTTAAAACAAAATGAATAATTTGAATAATCCAACAAAAAAAAGCATGCTCATTCAGACTGGGGACTGATTTGTGGGGTTCAACATGTTTTATGGTACCAACCCTACCCAAGTGCTTATTGTTGGGCAAAAATTGGATCACTACAAAATACAAATTGCAATAAGTTAATCAAAAGAAACACGAAAATGAAAGGCAAGATAACTCAATTACAAAAATTTAAAAACAAAATTTTCGAATTAAATATTTTTACATAAAGATTTAAAAATTTAAAACAAAAAACATACCCAAATTCAAGCTTTTAAAAAGAAATAAGTCTATTCATTACAGATGTAAAAGCCAAATTTTAAGATTTTGTGACATATGTGATTAAGATTTACAGTGCAAAAGGTTTAAGGAACCTTTTAAATTAAGATCTCTAATATTTTGTACTTTTGCCAGATATAATGTGAATATCAGCAATACTCGGTAAAGTGGAACAAGAAAAAGTTTCAAAATTGGGAATCTTTAATAAGCATCTCATAATTAATACAATCACCAATAGAAATAATATCCAAACGAACACAAAAACCTAAATTTTAGTCGTTAAAAATATTTTGAATACTTTGAACAAAATATGTATCTGTAAATGTACACAATATAAAAATTTGAAGAGATCTTCACAGCTAAACAACTAACTAGCTGTCTTTGCAATCCTAATGTTGTGTGGTGGATTTGTTTTTAAATTGAAAGATCTTAAAGATACCATGAAAGTCCTGAAAGTTAATAGCCTTTGTGTTTAAGACTACAATTTCTAGAATGTCTCTAATCTAAAAGATTTCAGAATAAATTCTCACTCCTTAAGATGTGAATATAAAAAAATTCATTTAAATCAATTTATAAAACAAGGATCTAGAGAGAAATAAAACAAAGATCTTAGTGTCCCAATATAAAAAACTTTTTAGATGTCAAATTTAATTTACAGAAATCATATTTCAATATCCTCCCTTCCAGAGTCTCTCAAAAACTCCTCATGGGAATTCTTAAGTACATATCAATATGAACCATCAAACAAATTACTATGAATACATATTTTCAAAAAATCTAATAGACAATCACACGCTATACAATCTCCTACAAATTTCTTAATATTATTGAATATGTCGTTATCTTGACTAGTTAACGATTTATCACGGGGCAAAATGTTTAAAATAATGTTCCTGTATAAGGATATATGAATATTACCTCTGCCAGTAAGGCATTTTAATTACCTTAAATTTAAATGCATCTCTTTTATCATATAAATTACTATAAACGATGTAATCTATTATCTGCAGTTCTGTATCTACATATTCAACCTTACTTGTATCAGAATTTGTCTGTAATGAAACCAAATAGTTAGGATAAAAATCAATGTTCTGCTTATAATCTCTACATTTACTAATATTATGAGGTCGTCTATGTATTTCTATGTAAAGAGAGTTGTTCACGTGGTTCGATTCATGAAAATGCAAAGCTATATTAGCCAAAATGTTGCTAGCAGGTCTTCCTTGAGGCAAGCCTTTTATTTGTTTATATATATATATATTATTGAAAATAATATAATTTTCTTGCAGAACTACTTGTATAAGGTTCCAAACTTTGCTCAGTTTTATCGTAATCTTTAAATTATATTTATCATAGAGTATCATAAGAACCCTAATCATATCCTCTATATCAATTGAATCTAACAGATCTTCAAAATCCTAAATATAAATTGACTGGATTTGGGTATTGCCTATGGAATTAATTACTTCTATGCTATTAATTACTTGTATCTTCAAATTTTTCCCAAATATTGTTCAAAAGAACCTGTAAAATATTACCAAATTTAGTTATGTAAATATGTATTATAATAATTTGTCATAGTTCTGAATTTAACCGAGTTCTCATGGAATTTAGGAGTCAGAAAAACAAGTGGAAATTTTTGGTTATTAAACTGCAATCCAAGGGTTTTTTTTATAAAATTCGACTAACCTATTAGTAATTTCTCTGTTTTCACATTTTGAAAGAATATAAAAATATCATTATTTTCAAAATATTCCTCCATCTTTTTATAAAATAAAAAAACTTACATTATATTGCAAAGTTCCACGGAACTTTATCTACATATACTGTAATAAAATTTGTTAGTAGTTTTTCTGAGAGGGTTTAACATTTCTAAATTTTACCCCATTTTCAAATCTATAATTAACATTTATCAGATCATTAAAGACTCTATACCTAAATTCCCTAAAGGCCTCATAGGGTATTTGATAGCTATTTTAATTATAAAATTATTTCCAGATGCTTACTTATTTCATTCTTAGCTACATAATTGCTCCCAGTTATTAACAGTCTATAATCTGTACATTTTATTATATCTTTTAATTTTTCATAATTAACCACATCCACATTTCCTGTGACTACATGGATATGGTTTTTATTTATGGAGTCACACTGTACCGATCACACACACATATGCAATCATTCAACAAATCTGAATTCACATCAGAATTATAATTGAAGATTAATCTACCTTTTTCATGCATCTAAAAGTACTTTTTATAGTGATATTTTTAATTGGGAATAGATGTATGTATTTTCATAAAAATACTTGAAAAATTTATCTTATTAAAGGATTTATTCAGAAACAGAATTGTTCAATACTCGGTTTCCTATTTATCATGATATTTAGTTTATTAATATGGTAATTGCATCGATATCTCGTAATATCATGTCCTTGTTCATCTGGCATTTTTCCAATTCTAATCTCCGCCTTTTTCAACCCGAATATGAAATATTCAATATTCTTAATGTTGACATTATTTTTAAAATCTTTTCCTAATTCCAAAATGTTATTCCTGATGGTGGCCGCATCCTTATGCTTCCTTTTATTTTTAAATTTACCTCCAGTGTTTTTTACTTTTTTATTTTTACTTTTGTCTTCTGTATAAAAATATTACATTATTATCTTTTCGTTTCATCTATCATAATAAATTATATTTAAACCATATGGTAAAAAAATCCTACGAAGAAATTTTCCCACCATAATCTTTTCATTTTATCCGGAATAATCTTAATTATATAAAGATAAATATTATCGAACCCATGCATATTAAACCACAACTCTACACAAATAATTTCCCCCTGATATTTTTTTTGTATCTGATCTGTGCTGATTCCTTCTTATATTAATACGGTTAGTTGTTTTTGACCCGTATATTTATATTCACATATTCTACATTTCATCATTTAAAAACAGTTGTTCGTTTTGCAGAATGTAAACGCGGATTTTTCATCTCTCTGTTCTTCAGCGATCATGATGATCACCTTTTATCACCACAATTTTTCTATTTCAAATTTAATTCACTTAAATCCTGCGAGTAATTATCATAAAAAGTCTCCTCAAAATTCCTATCTGTCTTTATGTCGTTTCGATCAAATCCCTTTTTCAATCTACACACATCTAGAGTTATTAGATATAATCTTAATAAAATTACTATTCCAAAAAATTCTAGCTTTATATTTCCTAGTAAAATTATCTTTAGAATCCAAAACACCATTACGAGAAAAATAATTACAAGTATTTTTTGAATATTTTAATTTCAAATTTTTTTTTTATATTGACCCATTATGTCTGCACCCTCTTTTATATTCAATAATATCACCTAAATCCATAAACATATCTCAAAGAGCACTAACAAAATCACCTCAGCCTTCCATAATATACATAGAGATCATAAATGCAATAATGGTAATTTTTTGACGATAATACACACACCATTATAGTGCAATACCAGGGGTTGACAACCAAGTCAAATTGCCAGTCTCTTAATTTTTATAATGAAATTCATATTTAATAATACAATTTAAAATTATTTTTAGAACTATAGTAAGAAATCAAATAAAATTATCCATAAGATATCATTCAATAGAAATGTACGACAAATTAAATACAAGGCTAAAGGCCAGTGTATATATATATATATATATATATATATATATATATAATATTTCGTTAATGGATAACAAGTTTTCCCTTAAATTTTACTTTTTTTTTCAGCTTCAAAAAATGGGTAGCGTTTTCGCAATGTGCGTGTATAACAGTTATTTCCAAACACGTATTTGCCTTAATCTTCCTTATGAGCTTCTTCCTATACTAATGAGGCTTTCTTATAGAAATAGAGAAATATTCTACGGTATATTCCAAAGGAGTTGATGACAAAGTAATAATTTTTTCACTAAATTATTTTCTTATATCCTGTGACAAATTAAGATTGTCTCACAAATGTTACTTTTTACACTTACTTTATTTTATTTTTATTTATATTGCTTCCCATTTTATTTTATTTTCACATATATTATTTCCTATTTTATTCTATTTTTTAATATTATTTCTTATTTTATTTCACTTTTATTTCTATTATTTCATTTCTATTTTCTCATTGTGCACCTTATTTTTATTTAATTAATTTATTCCTACTTATAAAATTGTGTCTTTTTATTTGTATTATTTCAATAAAAAAATTATTTTTTTATCTAAATTTTAAAATTCATTATTAACGTACTACGGTGCCTGTATGTAATACTCAACGCATTTAATTCGCCATAAATCGACACTTTGTAAAATTTATTACTTTATTTTTATTACCGAGAATTTAAAAATATATGATCTAGAATTTTTTCCCCTTCGATATGTAAATCCGGTTAAATTGATTTTCCTTTTTTATTCTAAGTTAGAATCTTGAATTACTTCGCTTAAAACAATAGAATTTATTATAGGTTTCTCCAGGACTCTCAAAAATAGTTTCGTTCCATTTCTTCTCCAGTATGTATGTAAAAAGTTCTCCTTTTTCCGTTTGCTGAAGTTCTAGTTACTTCATCTCATTGATGTCACAAATAGAATCTTCCATTATTTTCCTTAAAAAATCAATGAGAACTGCCAGCTGTGATGAAGGTAACCTAAAAGAGGCAAATCTTGGAACAGAAAAGCCATTACGCAATTCTTAAGATTCGGAATGAAGCAAAGCCACGTGCCACATTCTCTGGCGCCATGATCGGCGAGACTAAGCTAACTTTAATAGAATTAATTGCGAGATCACCGTGACAGTACTGCCTCTTGCCGGACTTTTCGTTAACTGTCTCTTACTTCGTAACCGACGAGAGAAGCTGGAAACAGAGCGCCTTGCTCAAGTTATTTGATTCAGCATAGATTTAATGCGCCACAGCTACAGATTCCGGAGCGGCTTTGTGCTGGAAGTTCAGCTGGATGACGAAGTCATTTAAACGTCAGAGGAATAATTAAGGAAATTAAGTATTATTTATGAGACACATAATGCTTAATTCCGCTGCCACAGAACAGTTAGTGCCTTCCAAATTTCTTTTTTTAATTTAATGGCTAGAATTGTTCACATTAATTACGGACATTTTTCAAAATGGTTTTCTGCTTTTATTGTTACAGGAATGGTAGAATCCATGTAAGCTTTCGAAATCCACATCTATTTTTTCCCTTCTCTTTCGGTAATTCTAAATTTAATCAGTTAGATAACATATTTGTTATAAATATTTTTTTTTCTACGACACAAGCTCGTTTCGCATTTTAAGGATACCCGAATGTAATATGTTCCTCGCATAAACCTCATTAGTTTAGTCTTTTAATTCTTCTACAAAGGCTCACGTTATAGTGTATATATTTTATAATTTATGTGTTAATAATACTATTGCTTCATTTCTAGACAGAATTTCACAATTATGGAACATAATGAAGAGAGAAAATATTTTTAAGACTGGAATATTATACACTTCCCATGTTAAACTTTTGGAAAAATACAAGTATTAAATAAAAAAAAATTATGATAAACGTTTCATAATTAAAGAGGCAAATGATTTCTGCTTTTGAATTCCTTTAGACCAGGGAGGGCATGCGCCAAATTTTGGGTGATTACAAGTGGCGCTTCAGTCCAATTTACACCTTGTTACATAAACCTTGAGAAAAACAAAAAATCTGAAAATAGAATATGCTTCAACTTTTACAGGGAAAATATCACGAGATAGTTTTGTTAAACAATTATATCAATTTGACTGATTGATTGCTTATCAACGTCGCACTTTGAAGCAACGCGAGGGGTGCTGGTGAAGAATCTCAAATTCGGAACTTCGGTCCAGGACGACACTTGAGCAGGCATCTCCCTCTCTAAACTTCCACATCACTACGGGAAGACTTGGGACCTTGACCCGATTTAAAGTGCATCAGTCTCGCTACACGGCGCAACTTCAGAGGCATCAGAGCTCGAAACCACAACTCGACAAAAGCAACGTTGACCAAGAGTCTGTGACTATGACCATTAGGCTATCGCATCCACTTCATTAAACTCGCGTATATTAATTAATTTAACATCTAGAGTAAATTATTGCTCTAAGCGAAGCAGATTCTATATCCTAATCTCTATTTACCAAGCTCTAACAATGAACATATTAGACGGAGTACTCAAGTTATGAGGAGCATCTGAGCCAGTCTGTCAAATTATTGACACATGGTATACAAAAGGGTGACCATTCCTGATTTAGACTAGTATAATGTATGCTTGGTATTTTTAAAAATCTCTTTTTATATTTATCCACTTTAATACTTACACAGAACTGCTTAAAACAATTATTTACGCTTCAATTTCCTTGCAATCAGCTGATTGCTGGGAAATGTTTCGAATTCCCTGACTGTTACCCCTGTGTAAGCTTTTAACATTACTGCCAGTACTTGAAATAGGCTGGAGCGACGGTACCCGTTCAATTTCAATTGCGCAGCGCTTAACAATAATAGCGTCTAGAATTATTGAACAAGATCACCCGATCACATTTCGTATCACTAAGCTTACGAGGCAGTCCAGCCTTGATTGAAAGGAAATGCTTAGACGCTACAATCTAAGATTATTTAGCAAATAGCAGTTACTTTAGACTGACTACGAACACACACGCATTTCATTCAAATTCCACATTAAGATTTAAAATATTTCATGAAGACAAAGCAAGTTTAAAGGAATATGTAAACAATTGTACTCGAATGAGTAATTCAGCTTCCAAAATACAAATATATATATATATATATATATATATATATATATATATATATATATTTCCAATGCAAAGAAACTATATCTTTGAGAGAATTATAATACTTAAGTTTTTATCTCCCCAAAAGTTTATTTTTCTTTCAGAACCTATTTTAACTCGAATTGAATATATGTATATATATATGTCCTAAAAAATTTAAAATATTTTATCTCCCTTTTTTCCCGAGCCTTAAAACTCGTTTTTGGTACTTTAAAAAGTAAGCTATACACTTTCGCTTGATATCCATTGGGGAATTTCTTCATTTACCTACCGATAAAGAACTATTTTGCTTTTCTAGTTTACACTACAATTTCAAACACTATGTTTGTAAGCCAGCGCTGGCAAAGCCGTGGAACTAGACAAGTTTTATACTGCATACCCCTCGACATGTTTCACATGACCAGCCATGGATAAGGGAGAATTGAAGCGTATCAAATCACAGGTCTTTGAATTTCGTGTTATTTTAGGATGTTTGGACCTGCTTGTAATTAAAAAAACTGTTTGCCTTCCATTATTCTGTTCAATTCCCAAATATTGGCATGCACTGGTGAATTCAAAACCAGTATTTCAATCGCAGCATTAGCAGTTGAATACTGGAGTTCAGGAAAAATTATGGATAGTTTGAAATATATTTCTTTTTTGAATTATAACTGTCGCAATAACAGACACGCGTTTCAAAGAATTCTGGTCACTGGAAAGTTGCTAAGTAGGGATGGTAAGTTCTGCTTATTTTTAAATGAACTGTTCTTACATGTTTCTACTCATGTTCACTTGTTCTATAAACTCATTGAGCAAATCCCGAAGGTAATCAAATGAATTTAACATTACAGAAATACTTCATATGATGTACATTTGAGTAAAATCCAAATCGGTTTAATTTTTGCAAAAATCATTTGGCATTGAGGTAAAAGAGACGCCTTCGACAAGGAAAACTTTTTTTGTGCCAACTTCTAATAATCTTCACTTTTTTAAATTCAAAGTCATATTTAATAGTCATACAGATATAAGTCATACTTAAAGGTGGAGATATCATTTATTTATGTGTCTCTTTATGCAAAGAAAATCACATTTATAAAAATAAATAATTTTGTACGTTCAATTAATATTTAACATCTGTATTTATATTTGGAAGTCATGTTCAAAACTTTAGATACAACTTGCATAAAATCTACTGCATTTCAAACTTTAAAAATCTGCGAAGTACTTATAAACATAACATTCTTTTTCACTACACTGCCCCTAATTATAATTTAAAAAATTCGATTTAATAAAATTTTTAAAAATTTAAATTTAAGATTAAAATTTCCTATAACTTTCAAACAAATATTGTCTATTACTTAAATGTTGAGAGTGTTTACTTGAAAAAAATATGTTCACCGAGGGAGATATTATCGTCATTTTATATTGAGTAAAATAACAGCACTATGGATAAAGTAGAATTTGTGTGCAATTCCTACCCAAGAAATTACATTCTGAGAAAAACTTAAGTACAGATATTTTACTCTATGGCATTTCACGTTAGTTTACAATTTTAAAATTCAATTTCGAACAATTTTAAAATTCATTTTATCACTCTCCTAAAAAATGCATCTATGGAATCAATGAAATTCCCTTTATTTTTTAGCAGAAAATGAAAAAAAAAAGCAAAATTTGAAGTATTTAGAGTCTCAGTTGCATCAAATTATTACTAAGCATAACAGCATTTTTTAATTTTGCTCAAAGGGAAGGAAAATGAAGTCTATTTGGTAACATCTTGATATTCTTATACTTAAGCATATTCAATATGATTAAACAAATTGATGCAAATTCTAGTAATGTGGAATTAAATTTTTCCCCCATTAGGGGGAAACTTATTTGCCGAGTTTCCTGTTCTTGCAAAGAGGGAAAACAAAGATCTCAACAGCAAAGAACAAGTTTCTTACGGAGCACAAAGCAAGGTGATCACGCTTTTTTAGATGAACAGGTTCAAAAGAACATGTTCTTTTGACAATCATCCCTACAGCTATGAAAAAGATTATAGTTACATTTTTACATCGATTTTCAAGTAAAGAGATACTGTTATGCATGATTTGTTTAACAGCAAATATTTAACTTTTTAAACAAAAAAAAAATTTCCTTCAAAAAGAACAGCAAATTGTTAAAGGATTCTGTAGTTCATTAAATTATCTCTTCTGAATAAGTCTTAAGGTAAGTTTGAATGAAATATTTAAACGAGAATTATTTAAATACTAAAATAGTTCAGACAGAATACTCGAATTTTCAAAATAAAAACTACAGTATTTGCTTTCTTAGTTTTCTTATAGTAACTCAGCCTTTAATTTTCATAAAATTTTTACCGGTGTATTACATTTTTAAAAAAACATCCATCGATATTAATCCAATAAAGATTTCAATAGCCAATTAAGCATAAGCTTCTTAACCATGTTGAATAAAATAACCATATTTAATTGAGTATATATATATAATGAATATCATTTTAAAAAGTTCGTTTAGAACAAAATATATAAACAATATCCAAGAGACATGTTTTAAAACCATTTACTGCAC
This sequence comes from Nephila pilipes, assembly GCA_019974015.1. Taxonomy (NCBI): domain Eukaryota; kingdom Metazoa; phylum Arthropoda; class Arachnida; order Araneae; family Nephilidae; genus Nephila; species Nephila pilipes. The sequence continues at coordinate 671,686 of BMAW01051769.1, forward strand.
ATATTACAGTCCATTCTTACTTCGTTTTAAAAATGCTAATTTTACTTTAAAATAATTTTGAATATATATATTTTCCTTCTTTTTATGTTAATTACCATGCTCATAATTTAAAATTTCGCACATATAAAAATAGTTTCTTTAATAATTACAAATTTGTCTTCAAAACCTTCTAAATATAATTATAATGGGTTTTAATAACACACAGGTATAAAGTGAATATGTTTTCAAACTTATAAATGTTGTCATTACAGTGCTATACGATTTTTATTAAATGTTAAATGCAATTGAAAGAAGAAGAGTAGAAGTTTACATTCCAGTAACAAATCACACAAGACTTTTAACAAGGATTTTAATATACATTCACAAAATAGTTATGCCATGTTCTCACTCAGTTGCAGCAGTTAAATAGATTCATTCACTTTCACCTAGGTAAAATGATCCATTTAGGTTGGCTAAAATCCAAATATCCTTGATTTGATCCAAACAGAAAATATTTTAAATAGCAAATTTGTAGTGAACACATATTGTCCTAAATATGCTTTAAACACAGTCACGTATAAAATAAGTAAACTATAGAATACAACTTTGCGTAACAAAATCCTTTCTATTGTATTTAAAATTATATGCTTGCTATCAACTATTCTCGCAATTTCACCGATGTATTTCAATTTCATTAATAATAATAATGTATCGATATTAATACAAAAATGATTTCAGATGTAAAATGAATATCATTTAAAGTGTTCGTTTAGAAATAAATATATAAAAAATATATGCACAGAATAGTTACATTATGTCCTCATACAGATGCAATATTTAAATAGATTAAATCACTTTCGTCCAAGTAAAATGTTCCATTTTGAACAGATTGGCTAAAATCCAAAAATCCACGGTTAGATCTGAACAATAGATAGTTTAAACCGCAAATTTCTAGTGAATATATATTTTCCCTTTTATGTTTTAAACTCAGACACGTACGAAAAAAGTAAATTGTACAATACAATAATGCGCAATAAAATTAAAAAATATATTTCTATAATATTACAAATTACATGTTCACTTTAAACAAGTTTAATATATAATTAAGTTATATATTTCAGAATTTTAACTTAAAAATAAATGATTTAATAATTACAATATATTGTCCATTTCTAAAGTAAATTTTATAACACAAATGATAAGAGTTATTTTATATTCAGCATATTAAGTTATTTTTATATTTCAAAAATAAAAGTTCCAAACACACATACACTGATATATATATATATATATATATATATATATATATATATATATATATACCAGTACATTACAAATTACAATCATAAACAAGTAAAGAATATTTTTAAAAATAATGCATCATGTGGAGGAAATCACCTTTGAGTAAAAAACATATACACCAATCCATATAAATATACAAATAAACAAAGAAGATAATGCAAAACAAAGAAAAATGAATAAAAAAATAAACATACTGTAATTTAATTATACAAGAAAAAATTATATACTATAGAAATTTCCAAAAGAAAGTAAATTAAACTAAAAATAAAGATGACTAATACCAAAATTATCAAAAAGTATCTGAGTTAAAAAAGTCTTTACATCTAATAGAAGAAAAAATATTGTTTTAAAACACTAAATAACAATAGGAAATTCTTCATTAATAATAAACAAATAAATGTTATATAAATAATAAAGGTAAATCATTAAATATTTACTACACTTTTACATCATGTGATGAAAAAAAGTCGCTTCAAAACAATAAATACTTCACAGATAATAAATAAATTTTAACAAGCATACCTTTTAGAACGTAATTATACATTAACGAAACCTTTTAACAAAAAAGAACTTTTTCAAGATAAGCAGTTTTGACAAATCCACAATGAATTCCTGAAAGTGCACTTACTTATAAAGTTAAATCATTCTGAGCTTAACTCACTTAGCTAAGAAACAAAAAGGAGAAAAAAAAATTCTTCAAAAATTAATACAATGTGAAATTGAAAAGACTTTCTTTTTTCAGCGTTTTTGCTTATTTTTTAAGAACCCAAATATCTCTAAGCCAATAGTAATGTTAAGAATTTTAAAAAAGAAATAAAAAGCATATATAAATATGAAAAAGACGTTTCAAAACTACACACACTCTTCGAAAACAATATAAAAGATACAAATCTAAAAGAGCAAAGGCTGTTTCTCAATAAAAAAAAAACATAAAACGTAAATAGAGCCTCAAATTCCTCAGAGAGCTTATTTTCATTTTCTCATTCGAAATGAAACATATATATTCCTGATATTGACTGCAGCAGCAACTTTAAAACAAACATATATCTAGTCTCTTACCTAAATACTGAAAAAAGAATTCTAAAATGTGTTGCTTTGCTTATAACAATACCTTTACTTTATTTATTTTTTATTTTCATTTATTTTTTGCATTTATTTTCATTCTTTTTTTTTAATCGAATAATATATCCAACGATTATTTATTTAACGATAAGATTAGAACAAGGTTCCATTTTCTCTACCGATAACAAATAAGTAATCATTTATTCAGAGAAAATGTTGGAAAAATTATTTAAATTCTTCAAATAACAACAAATACTAACAGCATGAATATTCAGAGGGAATACATTATTTTTTTATATCATTCAAATACACTCAACTGATAATTACATTAAACGTGAGGGTGGTTTTTTTTTTACATTAGATGGAAATATAGGTCTTGAATTTTCTTCTTTTTAAATATCAAATAAAGGTACTGTTATTTTACAAGCTTTTCAAGGATTCATTAGCTGTTCTATAATTAATGATCAAACATGTTTTGTATTTAAATTGAACGGTTTGTCTACGTTTCATTACAATTAATAAAGATTTCTGATGATACAGATTTATGACAACAGATTAAAATGCAAGTGAAAAGTTATAAATTCAGTCGATAACCCCTGAATGCATTTTCCATCTGCTGCAAAAATGTCTGTTAAATTCAAAACCTTATGAAAAATATATACCTTTTACTGGTATATGGTTTTTGTTTCAAGGTCTTTAGCTCAAAGTTAAACAGATAAATCTGCGGTGAAATTCAAGGAAGACCAGTGTCAGGTTTGGAGTTGCTTATATATCAGTTCTTAATTTAGAACGAATTTATCCTTGTATAATTTTCTGAATTTTTGTTCTATTTCAAAGAAACGGTGGGAAATACAAAAATTTAAAATTAACTAAATAATAATAAAACATAAATTATTGAAGTTTTAGGGAATGATTGACCGCCAATTAGATGGATTCAAATTTGAAACTAACTGAAATTTCCTTTAATATGTCGTGTTTCACAACCTCATATTTAGTTTAAATTTAATCTCGTATTTAGTTAGTTTTAGTTCAGTTATTATTAGTCATCATATTTAGTCATGCTTGAATTTCTATTTAGTAAATCTCATATTTAGTTACTGATGTAACATGACGCGCAAACCCCAAATCGATTTCAAATAATTAATTCATTAATGGAAAAATCTTCAAAACGCTGTTCATAATTAATAGTTTATAAACCAATATATACTCTTAAATTTAGCCAATCGCTGTGTGAATTATTTCATATCATAAGCTTAACTACAGATGAGAATGAAAATCTCGTTTGTAAGGAACAGAGTTAAATCAAATCAAAATATGGAAAATTATCTCCATAATAGTCTCTTGCACGGCGTAAATAAATTCATTCTCATCAGAATGCCTTCCAGGAAGTCATTCCAATCGCCTTGCCTCCATATATTTCCCTCGATGTCAATTCGAAGTAACCAAAAGTCCAAAATAGAATCTTAAGTATAACACTGATTAAAACAAAACTAAATTAATTATATAAAACTAAAGAATTGCGCACTGAATAAAGATCGGACGTAATCTGGATTTCATAGTCAAAAATAAAATCGTCGCCTTATTGCAACCTGAATTCTTAAATGAAACACGTGTCTTAACTCACATGCGTGATTCGTCATTTTTAAGGAAATCCTCGCTACCACTGGGTTCGTCCTCCTTGAAGTCCATTCTTGAGTAGCCTCCACCGCTTCGTACGAATCTCTTCACGTGAGCGCGACAAGAAGAAAAATAAGAAACAAAAACTCTCTATTCTTCAACAACCTGAGGGAAAAAATGAGTTTTGAGGAAGTCAAGATTTCACCTGGCGCTCGGCGACTTTGCGCGGGGTCAAGTCAAGGACATCCTTAACGAAGGAGCAAGATTCGAAGGAGAAGAGCGTACATAATGAATAACATGGAGAAGAAACGTAACAAGAAAAAGCAAATAATAAATAAAATAGATCCTAAGAATACCAGAAACAGTTCCCTTAACGAACATCATTAAGAAAGTTTTCCAAGCTTCTTATACGGGAGTATATAAGATTCACTTAATGCACCGAGCAAGTGGTCTCAAGATGAATGAGTCATGCAGGTAAGAAAGGAAATGTAACAGAGTGTGCGATAATAAAATCAGCGAGGGGTAAGGGTTCATTCGTTTTTAAAAGAGGAGATGGTCTAGCAACCCGTTAGATTGGCGCCTACTCGGGATATAACCTCTTTAGATGGTCTTGAAAGGAATCTGGAGAACATTAAAATAAAATACATTTTTCCTTTGCCTCGTTTACCGCAGATTTCCAGGTAAAATTGCGTGTTAAGTCAACAGTTTTGAGTATTCTTTAAATGGAAAAACTACTTTTCGATACAGAAAGCAGCTAATAAAATAAAAGGAATGTTACCTGTAGTACAATTTATAACGTGAGTTGCATAAAGTTTCCTACTGATGTTTTAGATTTTTGCTTTAATTTGCTACGAAACTTTCAACTGATACATGCTTTGCTAATGGAATGTACGAGGGGGTATCGCTAAGTTTTAATTGTTACTCAGAAATAATCGAGATATCCGGATAAAATTTATTCTGCATGATATAGAATGTCGTACACTGCAATGTCGTCATTTACAAGGTTTCAAGAAACTGTAGAGTAATGTACCAATGGTAAAATTTTAATAATTCTTCGGGCTATCGTACAGATTTAATCACTATTAAAAAATAATCGAGGAAGAAACTTAATTTTTATTCATTATTCATAAGACTCCATCCAGAGTTCTCCTAGCATTTGTTGACCTTTCGGAGGCTGTCATTCTAGAAATTTGCAGATTTCTCCAGATTGCGTGTTATTTCAATCCTGAAACCAAACGCATCAACAGGAGCAATTTACGTCATCATGTACGGAATTAATACGAAAAATAAATTTTATTCCGATATCTCGGGTAAAACTTCATTGAGTGCGTAATCTTAGGAACTAAATGCATACTTCCTTCTGCAAGAATATGTGTAGATTAATTCTATTGATTTGTTCAAATTATGAATGTCTCAGAATTTCAGGAACAACCCGTTTAAAGTATTTAAATCTCAAAAGATTCACGACGCTGCACAGCACAATTTATTCAAGTCTATTAATCAAGTATTGAATACTGTAAAATAAATAACTCACGAATATCAAGTTATACTGAAAGAAACGCGAATTCAGTATAACTTTATATTCAAGAATTATCAAAACCCTTACAGTTTTATACACAACATTTTTCAACTGATGTCGGAGTGCATCTGAGTTGAGATTAAAGATTAGCATTCTTGTTTATTGATCGTAAAACTATTTCATCAACACAATATACAAAAACGCTAATAAAAGTTTTAAGCTATTAGTGGATTTTAAAAATATTTTTGAATAAGAATAAATCCTAAGCATTATACATCGAAACACTTTTTAATTCAGAAATTAAAATACGCAATTTTATAGTTCTTAATATAATAAAAAAGCATATACCAAATAATCGATAGATAATTTTTCAACGCAATGAACGCTCCCAAATTTAAAAGAATATTTCATGCTTTAATGCTTTTAATGTGACGTTTTTACGAAAGAAATATTGAGAGAAAATATCAGAAAATAAATTGGGGAGAAATTAATTGATTGATAATGTCAAGAAAATAAATTGAGTTTACTTTAACAAGCTTAAGATATTTTTAACTATTTAAATTGAGATAGAATTTAATACGGTAAGAAAATTCATTTAATGCAGCATTTTGCGAGGACCCTTTTTCCTGTAAAGCCATTAAAGTAATTCAAATAAAAGAAATCTTTATGAAAATTACCTACGAATTGTAAGACAATATATCCACTTTTTAATTCATTCAACGAACACATATTCCATTATTATTCATGAATATAACTTGAATCGTTCTTTGTCATGTATTAGCCTCGCATTATCACTTAAGCAATACTTCGTTTTCATTTTGTAATTGTTTCCGGATTTAACTTAGTATTTGCGCTCAATTTACTACAGTTTCCTGTAACCTCAATTTTCTATGCAACCTGAACGAAGTTACAACCTTCAATCAACAAAGGCGTTACATAAATTATGTACTAAATTAATTGTTTCTTCCATAAAGTCACGCTATTTCTAAATCTCACTTACCTCGAGCTGGAGATGCAACCTATTCTCATTCCAGACTACTTCTTATGCAAACGAATTTCGCCAATTACAAATAACACATTTCCCGTTGATTCTTTAAATACATACTTCTTTAAGAAGAAAAGTTCAATTTGATTCTTCTTACTAAAGTTCAATACATTTAAGATGATAAACATTTCACTAAAAATTTGCTGAAGATTTCGTCGCCACAAATTTTACTCACTTTTGTCCCTCAAATTGACGTTCAGAGGAATAACATTGATAAAATATTTTTTTAATATTTCTATGTACCGAAATAGTAAAAAAAAAAGAACTAATGAATAAAAAAAATTTTTTTTTTTTCGGCTACTAAGAAATTAAATAAAAATTTACATGACATTACACATTTTCATGACAGTTTGAAGTAGGTCAATATCAATCTTTGATATCCAAAATTAAAGAACGCACTGAACACATGTGAAGCTATCATAATATTAAATATATTAAGTAAAAGTTTCATATTTAAGATGTTTAATTAAAATCGATATCACAGATATCCGTGTATATTCTTCCCCTCATTCATTTTTCACAAGCATACAAATTCCGTAAAATTATTGACTTTAAGTACCTAAAACGCCTAACTTTCGCTCTTAATTTTTCACATGCATACAAAGTCCGTAAAATCATAAGCTTTTCGTACCCTAAAAGCAACGTTTCAACTATTTCTTAATAATTGTTATTGAGAAAACGAGGGGAAAGAAATGATTCTTGAAAGAAAATACCCTATTCTATAACAAGAGAAGAGAAAAGAAAAAGAAAATTTGAACCGAAATAAAAACAACAAAAATTTTTATTGAAAAAAATGTATACCTAAAATTCCACTTCGAATAACTTACTTTGAGAGACCTGAAAGGCGTTTAATATTTCAAATACATCGAAACTGAAATACAGTTCATACATGTATAGTAAAAAAACCTTAAAATGTTATGAACATTATGTATTCGAACAATTTATATACGAATACTACACACAAAAAGAAATTTTCCACCTCATATTTTATTTTTAAAATGGAATATAGAAGCAGATTTTTTAAAAAATCAGATAATATTTAGATCTGATCAATGTATACTATACTAAGAACAAGATATATAGCAGACACATTTTACTCTGAAAATAAAACCCGACAAAAAACTGGCATCACAGCATTAAATATTTTGTTTCAAACAGATTCGCTTTGCTATTGCCGTTATAAGAACAAAAAAAAAAGTAGTACATGTTCAAAGCCAAAACAAAACATGATGGTAAGAACACATTTTTCACTATAAACTCTTTTATAGCCAAGCATTATATTTTTGGGGGTAAAAATGCATCTTCTCAAACCCAAGCCCGCCAACCTTCCGATAAATATAGAAAAAGGAACTCTGCAAAAAGTCACAAAGATTTTTTTTAAATTCTTAAGTGCTTTGACAGATGTTGCATTTAAAGCTTTCTTTGTCACAAGAAAACGTTAAATCATTTCATCTTTTCCGAAATTTATAAAATAAAACACTCTTTAAGAAAGGTGTTGAGAGAAACAAGTTTAAAAAATACTGTTATATCTAACGAAGAATATTCATGTAAAAGATTTCTTAGAGGTACAGTTAAAAACCAAAAGGATGGTTGAAAAATCGGTTTTGACAAAGACTACAGATATTGAAATGTTTACAGAAATGAGTCAACAGATAAAAAAAACATTCAGAACTTCGCGAAGCCGTTTGGCACGTAGAATATTTCCTCCCTTCATCTTTTCATGAATACCATGTATCGAGAAAAGTTATCTACACAAAACTCTAGTACACCTTAAAAATATAATCCATTTTATAGAACACGACCTACTTAGAACTATAAAAGGATTTTGTTTCTGGATCAGATAAAATTTAAACCATTTTCAACCCCCAATTTTACAGAGAGTTACAGTTTAAAAAATACGCGCAAAACCCTTTTTTTTTTTTTTTTTTTTTTTTAATAATGTTACATATTTTAATAAAAATACAAAATCAGTTTCAATAAAACGATTCACATTCAGTTTCATTCATTCCTCGTAGATCTAGGGATAAAAATGCTACAATTATTACATACTGGGACGATGAAATGAGGGAAATGAATTAGTAAAAAGCTTTACACTTAAATTTATCATTTATTATAGCCATGTATTAGAACAAATCAGTATGGATGCAATTACAGTGCAGTTACATGATTCAATATCAGTAACCCAAACGACATTCAAATTGCGAAATAGCTACTATTGAGAAGCATTTATAATATTACACTTCGATTATTACTATTATTGATTATTATTGGAATTAGATATGTGATTATGTCTAAATTCAGATTTACATGCGTTAAATCCCACATCAAGTTTGAACTATAGATGATCAAAATAATATTTGTAATTAATGAATTAAATTTCTTAAAAAATTTGACCAACTCTTCTAAATCGCAAAAGAGTAAAAAAAAAATGGAAATAAAAAAATTAAAAAAAGAATTAAATGAAAATTACAGTTTATCATCATCATAAAAAAAGCAAAGATTTTTCAATCTACCTTTTTTGACTAAAAATTGAAGTTTCATGCACGATCTTAAGTTAGGTAGTTGGAGTGCACACAACACTTTTTAGTTAAAAATTTCCAATTGGATCGTAAAATCTTCATTTCTCTTCTTAACTTGTGATGATAATAAACTGTCATTTTCAGTAAATTTTCATTTAATTCCTTACTAGTTGAAGAAAAATTGTTTTTTTTTTTTTACTTTTTAGTTCTTTTAAAAAAAAAACTTTTTTGTCACATAGAAGGGTTGGTTTTTTATAACAATTTTTATTTTATTCGTATGTTATATTCTACTTTTTTTTTATCTTTACTTTCAAAAGGACTTTAGCATTTTTTTTTAAATTTTTATTTCTAGTTTTATAATTGAGCCTCCAAACTGAGCGAATGTCACGGTTCTTGCGGGAATATTTGTGCCCAACTGATCTCCAAACCAATGCTCACTAACACAGTGTAAGGTAATAAGAGTTGGAAAAAGAAGAACTTTTTATCCTATCAAAACAGAGATTCATATTAATGAACAGATCAAGAATTAAAAATCGAAGGTTGTTTTTATGTTGTTCTTGGGAAACACTGATGCAATAGAATTTGTATATCTATGGGGAAAATAACAAAAAATGTAAGAGATGTATTTTAATACATTCTTTTCTCAACAGCCATTGAACATTAAAGACAACAGACAAAATTATATTAGTCCAAGCTGTGGAAATTGAAACAAGCTTCTCGCAACACTTTTCTTCCAAAATAGACAGAATCTCTAGAAATAATGAAATCTTTCATACCTACTTATATTTCGCAACATGCCATTTTTCTTTTATTCAATAAAAAAAAAGCACGTTAAAAAGTGAGAAACCCGATGACACCCTCTTAAAAAAAGAGTCTGAAGAAATAAAAACAGGGAACAAAACACGTCTAGTGCCCCATCGTTTGCAGTTCCAATCAAACATCCATTGATGACGAACGCACGCCAACGCAGTATATTTTGATTTTCTGTTTAAAAAGAAAAGAGCAACAAGAAAGGAGAGAGAGAAGCAATTTTTAACGCAAGGGGCGCAAAGAATGCTAGACGAGGGCATATTGTTAAGATGGGTTGACCCCGACTCCTCCCCGCCTTTCTCAAGTGTTTTGAAGAGCAGAAGAAAAGTCGAACTTCTTTTGACAGGAGCGTAGCTTGGAGTGCTCACCACTTGAGTGGCGACTAACATATGGCGGTTATGCATTATGATATCCGTTTTTATCCTGAAGGCGCTGAGACCCAGCGCTGTGCCGATCTGTCAGACTGTTCGAGGACTTCCACCTGCAAAACACGACCGGAGAAAAAAATAATAGGGCGAAACAGGAGTTGAATACACTGACTACGTACAAGTGGAGGGAAAATAATATCGTAGGTTAAAACATGCTGTCGAGTTCTCAACGTTCCGCCAATAATATGCTGCGAATTTAGGAAAGCGAGAAAGATAGAATTGATCAGGTGTAGGAATGACATCAGTTAATATACTTTTAGGAAATATAATAACAATCAGGGTCTTAGAGAGAACTGAATGTCTGAATAAATTTAAAAATACTTTTTTAATGTCCTACTAAGTAACTTGAATTATTTCAAACTCAGTCAAATAAAAGAGAAAGTATTGTTACGAAAAAAAGAAAAATTCCATTTAGGTTCTATCGTGGTAATATCTAATATTTTTGAAATTTTTTTTCTTCAATTATATTCCATTGATCGATCGTTTAATTAACGTCTCACTTAAAAGAAACACGAGAGCTATTGGCGACGGTTCTCATAATTTGGAGCCTCGGGCACGTGACAAGGATGGAATTTGAGCTGTCAACCCACTCTCCAAACTTCCACACCGCGTAATCTGAAGAACTAGAACCCTTGGCAGTTTTTACATGCATCAGCGCCGCAGACACGACAGGTCTTTTGGCGATTTTCGAAAATGAAATGCAAACGTTAAAATTTGTTTTAAACTTAGTATGAATTAATTTCTCATAAATTCTCTTTTCCTAGCTAGTAAAATTGTCACTCGATATTGAAAAATTAATAAAATTTTGAAATTTGTTTGTTTAATTTACCTTGTATTCTGAATCCACTAAGTCTCAGAAATATTTGAGGATTTCTGGAAGTATCTGATATCGTCCGCTGGAGATTTGTTACACAATTCGGTGATATGAAATGTGGAAACCTCTTGAAAGTATTCGGCAAATATTGACAAGAACGCCATTTAGCGACTAACAGTCAAAAGCTTCCAAATTTCTAGATTAGTATTTCCAGTAAACACATCTGAGGAAGAAAGGCATACTATAGTTTCTAAATAATGTCAGGTATGATTTCCCATCAAATGTATGTAATAGTTTCATTTCATTTATATCCAGTTTTACTTTAATATATATTTCATATTTGATCACTTTATGTAAAGATTACACCAGTTACGCATTTTCTTACAGGAGATACTTAAAATATTGATAACCACTGCTATAATAAATCAGAACTATACTGCAAGTACGAAGGGGGATGGTAAAGTTTGAATTACTACTAAGAAATAACCGAGATATTTAGATAAAATTTATTCTGCACATTAGTTGGTACTTGTGTACATAATGTTGTAAATGACAGCTATTCGTGTTGATTGGTTTCGTTTCGGAAAGCCGTAGATTGAAGTAACCCACAAGATAAGAGTTCAATCTGCTGAGTTCTACCACGCAAGGTCAAGAAACGCTGGGAGAAATATATAACTCTGCAGGGTGACTATATAGCGAAGTCTTGAGAATAATAAATAAAAATTAAATTTCTATCTCACTTGTTTTTAGAAATTTTTAATAAAAGAAATGAATTTTAGGAACACTTGATAAGCTATTCAAATGGTGTTCCTTTCATTTCACACTTAATATTTAATGAAATTTACGAGAAGAAAAAAGTCAATTGTAGTCGTTTTTGCAACAAAGCAAGCCAAATTAATCAAGTGAACCCCGAACAGTGCATTGACGGCAACACATTTCACCTGTCGCATATTAAATGATTTAATATATCTAAATATTTGAAGCCATTCGATTCAATGCATTTAGAGATTTGGTGCAGTGAATTCAACACATTACGGGTAACAAATTATAAGCCTTCGTATGGATGAATATTCATATCTATACACATAAACGGAGACTCTGCATTAATACAGTACTATTTGGTAGAGCTAATTAAAGAAAATAAGATACCCAAAAAGCTTACCAAACAGGTTTTTTGTATAAAATGGCTTATCATCAAAACTCTTTCCAAACATTTTAATAGAGATAACAGTTTCAATAAAATATCCAACGTAAATCTGCAGTAAAAAATTAACAAATACAAAAACTAAAAAGTATTACAAAAAACTACGGTACAGTTTTAGGATAGTATATTTCCTCTTCGAAAATATGAGATACAATAGTTAACAAAATTCATCGGGTTTATGTATGCATAAGTATTTTTAATTAAATTTTCACGAATTATAAATATACAAATTCAACCAAAGGTTTCTTATCCGATACCTTCTACAAAATGTGTTATGTTTACGTATCGGAAAAATCAAATCAAGTTTACCTAATTAATTAGAAACAAATATTTATTGAGTTAATTAACATGATTGGAAGAAAAAATACGCTTCTTTTATTTATATAACAGGCTATGTGCGTGGGACGTGAGTGAAATTCAAAATTTCATCGAAATCAAACAAATTGTAAAGATTTTCAATCAGTCGTTTTAAGAAAACAATTATTTTAAAAAGATTTCGGTTGGAAAAGAATGAAATACTGAGATTCTGAACAATTATATCCAGATTAAAAATTTTATTTCACTGCAAAATATTGATATTTTTAAGCAAAACTATTTTTCCTTAACGCAGCTGAATCAAACTTGAGGCATCACTATTCAAATGAAACCTCACAATTGGAGATCAGTCCTTAAAACTTCTTATTCAAAAATAACAATAACTTAGAAATCTCGATAGTAAATTTTAATTGAATGGGATTTCTCTGGAAAATATATTTTGAATGAAATCTTAATTAATTTCTTAAATAATACTTTCTTACATCTATAGCTCAATCATTTTGCGTTAAAATGAGATTCCAAATAAAGGTGGAAACGTCTAAGATTTTAAAACAAAACTATTTTTTTTTTTCAATAACCTCTTCAATGTTAACTGATACCTTAAGGTAAATTAGTGGCAGCTAAGAAGAATGAAGTATTCTACAACTGTATTAATCAAAATGCACATGTTACTTCAAAATTTAAACAAATTTAAAAACATATTTCACATAAATATGAAACATGTAATAAAAAAAAATACGAAATCTTTTAAGAATAATGTATTAAAATACTTAAAGCGTTTAACTACTTTTAAAGCCGAAGTATTAAAGTGGTTTTCAATAAATGTAACAAAATATGAAATTCAAAGGCCTCATAAACAAAATAAAAATATTAAAATGGATAGAATTCAGAACAGTTGTACGTCCAAAGTAACTAACAGGAGCGCTTATATAATATTTATCCTTTCTACAAACAAAATTAAAATACAAAAACCCAAATTTCCTCTAAAGTAAAGAAAAAATACAAGTCCGAGTATACTTCAAAATCAAGCGAACTAATATAACTCAGAACCAAGTCTTATCTTTCTTAAAAATTCCAGCATCCACTTGCATCGTCAACAAATTATTTTCACCCAGTAACTTTGTTTTTAAAGAACTTTTACATGAAAAAATGGTACGCTTGATACAGCTAACAAGGCGGCGTGCTTCTCTTACCATTTTATCAGAGCCAACTCTATCGTGTGAAAGTAGAGAGCGCTGCATGAGACACCCCGCCCCAACCCCTCAAGAATCTCATCAGACAACCTCGGAAGACGAAAATTTGTAGAGGTAATCATTCTTCATGACTAATCAGTAAACATCTCGATAGCCGCCAACGTCAATGTTTACACACAAGCCCTACTTTGAGATAACCCAGATAACTGTCTTTTCGCGGATATCACAGCTTTTCAAGAGTTAATAGGAAATAAAATATGATTAAATATAAGCTCGAATAATGGTTTTTTGCGCAAGAGGGCACTTTCTCAAGATTTCGAGTTTTCACTGCAAGCGTCATCAAGTGAAATAGAACGGAAACTTCAGCCAAAAAATGCCAAAGTTTCATACTTATTCTATCGAGATGCGAAATTGAGCGTTCAGAAATTTACAGTTATTGTGAAGTAAAATAAATTGCAAATTAGAGTTTATCAACTGATTTTGTATAGCCATATTTTAAATCATTTTGTAATATTATCTTTTTAGATTACAAAAAAACTTTTTTCATGCACTTGTGATTAGTAATACAGTTGCAAACACGGCATAAATATATGTCATAATCAAAAAATTAAATTTTAAAAAAATACATGGGTCAGGACTATTCCAAAGAAACTTTGAGACACGAAATATTAATATAACTATTAAAATCATACAAATGAATAAAGGGAACAACTTAAGAATAGTCAAGAAAAAGCAGAAAAAGAAAATACAGTGATACCGCTGTTACCTACGGTAATCCGTTCCAGGATTATCGTCGTTAACCAAAGCCGTCGTCGTTCCCGTCTCGAAAAACAATTCCACGCTGATGAACCGACTGATATAAAGATCATTTAAATCATTCGAAAGTCGTTGATGGCACTAAAACAAAATGGAATATTTTGACGAGACGTCGTAAACCAAAGCCTATGTCGTAACTCAAGGCATTTTTTTGCTTACAGCAACTCATCGTTAATCGAGTGAGTCTTTAACAAAGGCCGTCGATAACCAAGGTACCACTGCGTATGTAAATCAGAGGAGAAGCTCCTAATCATCATTAAAAAGAAAGAAGAAGCCTAAAAAATAAGTAATATTTCTGAAGAACATTAAAGTAAATTGGGTTGGAAAAATCAAACAGAACATTTAAAAAATCCATATGATTTATTATATGATTTAAAAGTATATCTCAATGATTTTAAGATAGCATTCTTTTAGAATTTCCATTCCCACTTTTTTTTCATTTGTGTTATTTTTAAAGTTATCCAATTAAGTCTGAGGATAAAAACCATATTTTCGGCCCCCATTATGAATCTGTAACGGTATCTGAATTGGATAAAGTACAAGTGACGCCGAATGTTATCTCAATCATAAAATTTCGTCAAAAAAAGTAAAGAATTATCACGAGTAAGTTTTTATTTGTCATACATGGCACAAGGATATCAGTCTAGACGTTTGACAATTTTCATTTAACAATAGTAACTCACTTACAGCTGTCTTAGAAAGTCTGAAATTTGAATAGATTTATATTTTGAACGTAAAGGAACTCTGAGTACTCAATTAGGAAGTAATAAAAGAGTTCATATTGAGGGCAACATGAAAGTAGTTCCACTTAAGAAATATTAACTACTTCATATTCTCTGTACTTACACATATTTTCCATTATCAATATTTTCTCCCCTTCTATGGCACGCTTCTAGTATTGAAGGGCTTGAATAATTACAAATATTTCATTTAAAATATGTTATATTCATAGACATTTGAAAAATACTACATATATTTCAGACTATTAATTTATATAAAAGCATACTTCACTTTAATTGTATTTGATAAACACTAACATAAAGCATTTAAAATCACTCATGATTACATACGACATTTCCGCTTCAATTATTTTAATTAAAAGCTATTTCACTTTAATTACTCTAACCCGTCTTATCATAAAACGTCTGCCACGGAACATAGTCTTTTAATTCTTTTTATAATGATTATTCAATTAATTGCTTCATTTCAACCATTTTACATGATCCTAAAATGTTAATCTATCATGTGAACGGATCCTAAGTTTCAATTCTAACAGTTTACTCCTACCCTTACAGCCAGCACCAAGCAACTAATGAGTCAAACAACTACCAAACACCTAACTCTCCTAACTTCTCCAGCACGAAGTACCCACCCAATGGTTAAAAGTGAAGGGTTACATCAGTTTCCCTAGAAGGAGGTGCACGATAATCACCACGGCGATGTGAGGACTGGATGTGTCTGACCATGTCACCATGATTAATGTAGTGCATAATTTCTGTCAGGCATTAAAACCATACGAGCAGAAATTTTCAGAAAGCCAATTGCAGCTGACATTTTTGACAACTAATGCTAAGAGCGGAAGTCCCTGGGCGCTATTATTGTCAGAGATAACGGCGATGTACAAGCGACCGTCTCTCGGCTGTGAGAACACTCGGCTTTTGGACTTGATTCGGAAAATCAAAGCAGCATTTTTGGAGGAACAAAATGTGATCACTTTAAAATGCGCTCTTCCGAAAAATGTCACAAGTTTCGGTGATTTATCACTGCTTGGAGGGTAAAGTCAAAAGAATGAACATCACTTCTGATTATACGTATATCAGGAATGGATCAAAAGTGAATTCGTATAAATGTCTTTAATAAAGCTTTTAAAATATCACGGCTTGATCATTTATCATTTTTCCGTTAATAGTAATACATTGAACAGTGCTGAAACCAAACAAATCAACATGACTAGCTGTAATTTACATCATTGCGTACATAACGATCAATTAAATTTAGAATAAAATTAAAAAATTATGATACCCCTTCGTATATATATATATATATCGAAAATGAAGAATTAATTTTTATTTTGCATCATTTATTTATAGTGCATCACAAAAAGTCAATATTGAGATGTATTTTTTGCACTTTTAAGCAAAATTACTCATTAATAATTTTAGTATACGCATATAGCATATCAGGAGATTTACTACAGTTTCAAATGCGTTGACCAAATAAGGTCACTATTCTAATGACTTCTACAATACATTCAGACAATGACACAATATGAAAAGAATGATGATTCTACTCTATGTTGTGCGAATACTTTGAAAAGTATTACTTTGCTCCAAAAGACACATTGGCAAGATTAATACAATAACCCACGTTTGCAGTAACTGTATTGGCATCCTTATTGATCCAGTTGAGCTGTTCAAGTCATCTATCTGATCTCTTTACAAAGAATTCTGCCTCATCCATCAATTGATTCTTCTTTGAAATCGGATGAAAATCAAAACAAGCGCTTTGAATGTATGAAGAACACACGCTTTGAATACCAGTTCTCTCCCTTCTTTTACTTAGATGATAGGTTAGTGTGTTTCGGGTACAGCTATCAAATAAGATGGACATTGAATACGATGGATGTAAACATCCATCGTAACAAGCAAGAAAAATAACACAATTACGGGAAATCGTAAATTTTCTTAGACAATATATTTTAAATAATATTATAGGTAACAGAGAAAAATAAAATAGCTTACAGAAAACTATTGCATTACAAATATATGACATATATATCACAAAAGTCAAAAAATACGACAAAATTCTACATTAGATATAAGACAAGTGCCGATTTCGAACATTTTCTGAATATCTTCTTTTTTACACATTATATTTTTTCTTATAATTTTTATTTTTAATCATTTCTCCCTAATATTATAATAATATTTTTAAATTATTAAGCCCTAAATTTTGACTAAGTTGAATATAATATGCTGATGTTTGTTCACTTATACCGAATAATACAACACTTGAAGTTTTTATTCTTTGACAAGTAAATAATTTTATAAGTAATTTTTTGCACGGTTTCGCTTTTTTAAAATTTTTCTAATAACATTTCACTTTTTCAATTCGCGTATTCACTATTTAATATTTTTTCTTATTATACATTCTTATCAGTGAATGAACTTATGTGTTTAAGACCCAAATGAAATGGCAGAATTATCCTAACACAACAATTTTTTCTCTCATAAAGAGCTGAGAATTTTTTTAAATTTTCTTAAGGCAACATAAAATGTTAAGCAATTTTTCAATAATTTGTGAGAAGTCTTTGTTCTTGCACATCTCAGTAACATAATTATGATTACATTAAGAAATTACAATTGTTGCATGAACTATTCACGATCTTTCCCTCCGACTCACATTTGATGTTTATTTTTCAATTTAAGTTCCCTGCTTCTTCTCAATCAAATGATGCAAATGAAGTAAACTTTAGAAGTGGATATGATCAAGTGATACAAAACCGACAGAGAATTTAAGAGAAATATAAGTTGATGGTAATAGGAATGTATTAGTGTGATGAGCGTGGAAGTCTGGCGTGAAAGGTGATTGGCTGAGATTAGGACTCAATGTAGTCAGAGCAACTGAAGAAAGAGGTACTCGCATCGTATTCTTTAATAGATTATTATATATTTTGGATATAACTGACTATTTTAATTACTGTATGTGTGAACTTTTGTTGAACTTCAGATCTTGTGACTAGAATAATAATTAAGATGACGAAAAAGGTCATAGGAAATCATCAAACAATTAAAAAATTTTAAAAAAATATTCTAATATTTCAGTATTATTTTCATAATGTGTTTTCCAAGTTACCAATAACGAAAGTTTTCAGTAATGATAATAAAACACACTTGAAAAAAATTGTTCCTTTTGTGCTTTTTTTCTCGATAATTTTTAAATCATACAACATTCTTGATAATTTTTAAATCATACGACAAATTAAAGTTTGCTTGTATCTGAGCTCTTACATCATACATATAAATTAAATGAAGGTATTTACTTGGCCGAAAATATATTTAAAATGTGTGCTGTCTTTCAGTCCATATCATTTTCGTGTCACGTATTCATCATACATTTGGAATTTTAGTTATCTTGCTCGAAAGATTACCAAAGTTAAAATACGAAAGAAAAAAAATAGAATTTTAAAAAGGAAATGGTATCACACACGAAAGACACAATCGTGTATCATTGAACAAATTTACATATTTTAAATTTCGTAAAATAAAATTTACTAGTGACAGGAATATTAATCCTTGCACTCGTAAGGACGTTACAACAAAGTGGCTCTCGCAACTTCGAGGTCACTCCTTGTCTATGAAGTCAACAAAGGTGCCGCCAAAAAGGGAAAAAATATTCCAAAAAAAAGTTCTCTTACCTTCTTTTCCTGTCTACAGGGACATTTAAGATTCACTGATTGAAGAGAAGGCCTTCTCTTCGCTAAACTGGATCTCTTTTAGTTTCTACAATTTTTTGCAATTGGAGAAGAGGTATGAACGTTTTTATTGTATTTCGCCTATTGATTCTGGAGATTTTTTTCCATGTGAAAGAAGAAAGAAAGTTATTGAATTTGGGACGCTGGGAGCACGATGCTTTTTCAGAAAATTGTACATAAGAGACTTCAAATTCTATTTTTTATTAATATAGTTGGCTCTTGTTTTTCTAACCCCAGAGTTTCTGTAGGACGTGTTAAATGAAATATCGAATTATAAGTTACACAGCCTTTCGGACACGCGATAACATTTGTAATTAAAAAGTTCATCGATTAACTAATCCATCAACATTTGTTATTGTCAGTAACGTTTCTGTTTGTTTTTTCTTTTGTCGTTACGGTACATTTATCACGGACGTTTTTAATACCATCTGCAACAGTCGATTAGTTAAAATATAAAAGAAAGTAAAATTCTGCGCTATGAATTTGCTTTCATCAAACATTACTGACATGGTACTTTGTAAAAAAAACATGTGAAAAATAACTAATATAAATAAGAATGCGTCAATAAATCATCGAGTTCGAAAAAAATCATACAAAAATTATTAAAATGATCATAAATTACCAGTTTTCAATACTTTATATTTTATCTCTAGGTTAAAATGAAAGGAATACATTTCATATTTTTTTCCAGTCTGATTTTTGTAATAAGTAAGCATGTGAAAAAATTAAAACTTTCAACAAGTTTTTTTTTAAAAGAATGAAAACAACCAGAGAAATGTCCATGAGTCCAAATGAAGTGCTCAAATGTCCTCGAATAAATTAAACTCTAACGTAAATTATTTTTACTTCACTAAAGGAAATTGAGTTCCAGGCTAAGTAACGAACTGAAGTTTCTATGAAAATGCAATTGATAATCGAGTGACCTAAGTAAAACCGAGCATCGATTCAACATTTTATAATTGGAAGTTAATTCATCTGGGTGGACTTTTAAATCCTGAGGCAAATTATGGAATTTTGGAAAATCTAGAAAAGTTGTCATTTCACCTTGGTTCTAATTCATGAGGTAGAGCGAATGTTATTTTTTTTCATCAGAAACGTTCCTACTTAAACAATAAATTAAAATAGATTATTTCTATTAGAAAGCGAAGCAAATAAACTCTCATTAAATCAAATAATTGACCCTATTATTCTGAGGGTAGCAGTCATAAAAAAGGGGCTTAAAAAATTGGAGCAAGGATCTTCTACGTCAAATCCATACTCTAAATGGAATCCGATTCTGGGTGGCCTAAAATCTTCAGAATACAGCTTCTGTCCAAAAGAAGTTAGAGCACAATGAGTATGCCCCATATATATGTGTGAGTGTGTGTTATATTTCCGGATGAGAAAATCAAATTTAAATTCCTTAAATTTGGAAAAAGTTTAAAAAAAAATTACGGCGTAAATTTCGTCAGCGAAACCACTACCTTCTATTAAGACTGTTTGGAAATTCGGTTTTCCCTCCGTGATAACGATTTGATTGTTTGACAGAACAATTACGAAAAACTAGTACAGGTGATATTTACGGATCTAGAGATTGTTTTCCTTAGAAGTTTCCGTGTGTTGTGCAGAGGATTTGAAAGAACTTTTTTCCTCCTCGCTCTTTTCTTCCGAATCTTTTGAAGACTGCCGAGAAATAGGTGAATTACCACGTCAAATATGAGTGTCACTTCTTTTCTGTGGATTTTTAATTCTTAAAAAACAAGCAAGGAGATTCAGTGGTATAAAAATATTTTATTGACATTGGAAATATTTGTAGAGAGATAACTCAAATTTAGGAGTCACGTAAAAAACGTTACATTAAAGAGGCACGAAGCGGAAATGGACACTTTTACACACAGAGGGGCAGATGAGAAATGTCATTTTCGCAGAAAAAAATGAAATTAAAAAATGAAAGTTAGTATACATTTTATTAAATTAACAAATATGCGTGAAAAATAAAAGATAAATATTAAAATATACTTTTGCTTCAATTCGGTTCTACCTAGAGAAATTTTTTAAACGTACTACAAACAGTGTGTGCGCAGGAACTAATTACTGTGCTTGAAAATACAATCCCAGTCACGATAACTTCACAAATGCTATCCATAGACTTTTCGTTAACTATAGATAAAAAAAAAAAAGAAGAAAATATTCTAACCGATGAATATGCAAATACAACATTATAAGCAAACAGACTACTACGACACAACGATAACTAAGAGAGTTATTTTAATATTCAGTAGAAAATCAACATTTTCTATTATGTTACAGTTGAACTATAATGCATTATATTATTTGTAATACAATTCAAACTTTTACGTAAATCTAGCAAAAAAAAATCTTAATATTTCTTTGATGAATTTCTACCTCTTAATATTGTGGTCCCTTACCAAACCAAGAACTTTTACATTCAATGAGACCTGTTTCCATCCTAATTTCAGAGAAAATATATCTATATTTCGCGATATATTATTAAAATAATAATAATAAATCATTTATCATTGTTCAGAACAACAGAAACCAACTTTTTCAACTACTTTTCCAACAGAAACCACGTGACTCCCGCCAGAGGACGCTGTTGATTGGAGTGAGCGGCGTAAAAACAGAACGAACTTTAATTAGAATTAGTGAACGCTTTTTTTGCTCTCCTATGTAATCTGTGTTGTGTCTTGTAGCTCTATGTGTAACTGTTGTAGTATTTTATTTAATGTCAATACATTATTTTTATTTACAAGGGAGTTTTTATTTGAGTGGATAATCAGTTTTGTTGCATTTAAAAAGAAAACTTTACTCCACCAACTCCCCGGAACGACAGAAACGATATGTCAAATTTTGATATTCTTAATGAATAATTACATACCAATTCTGAATTAAAACGAGAAACTTTATTTTTTTTTGTTTCTTGACAATCATAGGACTTGTACTGTATTAACTGATACATAATATTGAATATTATTAAAGTAACCTTATATGAGTGATTATCCTCATTTTAGTGCTGAATATATGATCGATAGACGGCACTGGAACAATTTTCGATACCGATCTATGAAAATTCCTTCCACATCACAAAGAAAATCCTAAATCTTTCATTTCCACAGGGCCTCCCTTCAACTGGCCATTGCACTTATCAATCTTGCAATATAGAGCTAATCACAGAATAGACACGGACAACTTGAGCCATTGAAATGAGCATTCGATTCTAAGAGGAATCTTCGTTTCCAATAGAAATGTCTAGCTAATGCTAAATATAAACCAATCGCATAGGGTAAAAGTTAATCGTATGCAGCAAATTTCGTTACAATCTTCGAATATGAGTTCTAATCTATGGGCAATGTTCGTATATGTGTGCCTTATACATTCAAAAACATATTCGACCAATTTCGATGACAATTTCACAGTTTGTTCTTAATAATACCAGGAGTGCTTAAAGGGTGGTTTGAATGAGATGCATTCAGTAATTTAGTTTTTTTTTTTTTTACGGTTAAAATTAAGTATCGGGTGGACGCCGATTTCGAGGTCCGATAACGATTTCATTCCGGCGACCGATTTCGCTGAAAATTTCTCGGTTCCTATGAGGAGTGTTTAGAGAGTGGTTTGAATGAAATCTGAAATGTAGTAGGTTAAAGTGTCAAGTATCGAGTGCAAGTGACGATAAATTTCACGACTTTTAAAATAGGTCGCAGAATATTATTATGTATTGTATGACGACAAAAATCAGCAAAATACCGAATCCAAACAAATTGTAACATGGATAATTGGCAAATTTAAAGTTAATTAATAATAATTTAATGATTTTAATATTTTATAATAAATTAATAAGATTTTACTGTAGAAATATAACAATCAAGAATACATATTAAACACGTAAATTTTTTTTAAGTATAAAACCAAGTTATTTAAAAAAAATTACAACAAAGTACAATATACCAAAGACAAAGACCTATTAAACACATCACAAGAGGAAAGAAAAAAGAAATTAAATTCAAAAATGGAGATAAAGTAATTCTAAGCTGCCTCGGACTTAGGACTGAGAAATTGTGTTTATACTAGTATTAAGGTTCCAACCCATCATCTTCAGGGAATTTCAAAATGAAAAAATGGAAAGAACCGATATTAACATATCACAAAACAATGTATACGGCTGGTAAAAAAAATTGGGAAAACTTAAAATGTTACAGATAAACTGAAGATTATTGTCCTTATTTTAAAAAAATGCTGATGCATTCAAATATATTATTAATAAACTGATTTATGCTATCTCTCTTTTTCTCTCTCTCTCTAAGTATATATATATATATGATTTTGAAGATCTTTTAATTTTATTGACACACATATATGATCTTATTAAAATTCTAGAAGAGACTTATAAGAAATTTAATATTAATAAGGTTATTGCATATGACAAATTTAATAACTTAATTATGTTAGTCTTAAAATAAATTTATATGTTTTTGAGATATTAATCTATTAAAAACAAGACAGATCTCAGGTGTACCACTAGGTGGGCCTACAAGTATTTGTTTAGCCAATATTTTTTACATTTTTATAAAGATAATTTTTTTATTACAATAGCTTTAAAATGTTTGAATATATTGATGAAGTTATTTTCATTCAAATGAATAATATCTAAGATCTTAAACGTTTCTAATCTTTAATCCATTATTTATATTTATTGCAAGATCAAGTTAATATAAAAGAGGCGAAATATTTAAAAGTTTTTAAAAATAGAAAAAAATAATAAAATTTCTACCAATATATATCATAAAAGGGACCATTTTATTTCTTTGAGATTTATAAAGTACCTTTCCCAAAGAGTTAATTTAGCTTGCATATTTTAGTAGTATAATGAATAATCAAATTTCACGTAATATTAGATACGATTTTAAGCTCCTTGAATTTGATCTTGGACAAAAAAAAACAATTTTTGTTTCTGAAAGTCTGCATAGACTCTCTTCAACAGCAGCGCCAGAAGTTAGAAACGCCTTACTTAAATAGCCAGATTAGACGTCTTTTCAGCCTAGTTGATTAAGGCTTGACAAAAAGTAACCGGTCAGCATTCTTTGAACCCATTCGTCCAGGGTTCGAAGCAACCGCTGCTGCAGCAAAGGCAACTCATTCTCCCCCTTCCACAGCGCATGGGATAGAATAACATCCCCCGATGTTTCGTCCAGCGCCGGGACGTCATATATATATATATATATATATATATATATATATATATATCAGTACTGCTCTTGCAGCGCCATCTATTGAGATAACTGAACATAGTCTACTGTCACGCTTTCAAATCTCTTTATAATGAATTGCTAGAATAACTAATGAGCTTCGTCGGAGCCTAAAGAGTTATTGAGGAAAACCATGGCCCAAAAGAAGCATCAGGGAGCTACATAAATGAAATGGATTCAGGCCCTTGCAACAAGAGATCACCTCAGCCTCTACTGACTCTGAAACCTTATCTATCATCAGGCAAGTGTTTCTTTCCTCTGGAGAACATAACCGCAAAATCATCTGTCATGTGCAAAAATAAATGTTTACTTCTTTTAGGAGAATAGCATTCCACCATTGGAGCCGTTGTAACGAAGGTGGACAGTATGAAACATTAATTTAGTAGTGTAACTCGAAAAAAAGTCATATTAGTTATTACAAATAAATAAATTCTTACAAGCGTTTCAATTTAATTACATTTAGTTTCGGAATTTTATCAAAGTGGTAGTCAAAGAAATTATCATTCATAACTGCAAACACTCATTTCATTTCTCACTAATTTTGGAGTTAACCTTAATTCATTAATAATTAGATAGTAACTATTGTAACAACACAATAATAAATTTATATATGTGATAATAATTAATTCATATGATTTGTATGAAAACAATAACTAATTTTCATACCATATAACAATAAATGTGTATATCAGCCGGATATTTTATGATGATCAGTAACACAGAAAAATCGAATTGGATTCAAAGGAAAATAAAATGTTAAATACTTCGTAATTCATTCAATAAATATATATACAATTAAAGATAAATTTAAAAAATACTTAAAAACGTTCATTAGCGTATTAATTAAATACCTTTGTACAATAATATTAAACAAGAGTACATAAATTATTATTTATGTCATATATGATTGATATCTCGAAAGAAATTCTCAATTATTAAGAATTATAATCATATTCTAAACATGTAGTATTACTTCTTGAATAAACTCGACAATAACTAATTCGAAGCGAATAACACTTCTTTCAAAAGAAAATTAATTAGACCGCGCTGAATTCTTCAAAACAAAAAACTCGAAGTAAACTAAGTCAAACATAGGGGAAAAACCCATTAATATCTCAAGTAAATCTTCTCAGCTATAATAAATGGAAAAAAAAAAATCCGTTCATCCTTCTCGGTGCCCTTAGCTTTCCTGAAACAATGATGGTAATAATAACACTAATTATAAGACACATGATACTTAAGATGCACTGGAAGAAGAAATAGTTTTTAATTAGAAAGAAATCGCGCGTTCATATCAGAATACAAAACAATGGAATGAATCACTGGCATAATATATATATTAGACAAAATAAAATTGTAGATGATATTACATTAAAATGATTTTATAGAAAATAATTCTGCATAATTTCATCATTTTAATTTAACTATCATAAAGAAATCGAATCCTTTTGAAATGATCACTCGTTCGAGTTGCTGGATCAAATAACAATTGCAATGAATTTTAGTACCTCAATATTGTTTTTATGAGAATGGATTGATTTAATGTATTTTCATTAATGATGCCCAACGGTCCAATGAAGAACTATTGGCGAAGAAACGCGTAGTGTTGAACCACAGTCAGACGACGAGAACGGAAGCTCACAACAGGATTTCTCCCACACGACGCCATCAAAATAAAGGTCGCCGCATCCACAACGCTTCTACTGTCTCTCTTAATTTAGGGGATTAAGATTACAAATTAGCAATCGAAACTCATTTTTTGTAACCTACCTTTTTTAATATCTTTTTTTTCTCATCCAACTAAATGGGTAGTTTTCCACTCGGAACAATATTTTACCATGAAAAATATAAAAAACAAAATTATTTGACACTTTTTTCATTTGTTTCACATTAAAGTTCAGCCTGAGAAGGTTAATGGCCTATTGTTTATGCAATGAAAAAGACCACGAACCAAAAAAGAACAACTGCACGGAATTAATTGTCTCCCAACAAGAAAACGATAGCCTACTCGAACGGTGGGAACAATTAGGGAAAGTTTCCCCCTTTCACTTATTACAAGAGCGGCATTTAGACAATAGCATCGACGCCACCAGAACCGTTGAACACAGGGGAGCACTTAGTCCTCCGTCTGATGACCTCGAAATCACAATACGGAACAGCGTCCTCGTTTAACTGTGACATTTCCTATCAATTTGTTCTAGGTAGAAAGTCAATTAACAACGCTTTGGGTACAAAAAGATTTTCTACATTTTGGTAGATTGCATGGTAAAAAAATGTTGGAAAAGATTTTCTAAAGAATTACAATTTTGTTGCCTGTCCCTAAAATTCAGGTTTTTGTTGTCAATATTTGACACAGAAATTTGCCTTAAAGTTTCAGGATCACAGATGTTAAACTTAAATCTGTTGCTAAAATGGAATTTATACGAATAAAAAAAAACGTATCACACATAATGACTTTTTTTTCTTACACTAATTTTTTTTTAAATACAATAAACCTGCTTAACAAATTTTAGTAGCATAATGCTTCTCTAACTACCAGAATAAAAAATAATATATATAGTTAAGAAAACACGCACAGTCTATGTGGTAAAAGAGTGTAAAACAAAAAAAGAAATAAAAAAAAAATTCCCTTCTGCCAGTAAGAAATTAAATGACAATATACTGAAAATGACAGATTATTATCATCGTGAATAAAAAAAAAAACTAAAGTGTTGTGTGCCTTCCAACTGTCTAACTTCTGATCGCGCACAAAAATTCAGTTTTTAGACAAAATTTTCAGCTGGATTGAAAAATCTTCGCTTTTTTTTTTTAAATTTATGATGATGATAAATAGTCATTTTCAGAATATTTTCATTTAATTTCTTACAGGGCGATTGAAAAATTATTTTTTACTTCTTAAATCTTTTCTTAACCCTTTTACCTCTTAGAAGTGTTGCTATATTTAAAAAAAAAAATTATACATATAATATTCTCTACTTTTATTTCGTATTTATTTTCAAAAACAATTTAACAAAATTTAATACACTATCTGCAGTTTAATAATTGAATATTATATTACCATTCAAACTGAACGTGTGAGCAAAATTTCAAGATTCTAGAGGAAGCCTGGCTAACCCGCGGGCCATACGTGGCCCACCTGTTAGCCGTAAAACTATATCATGTCAACAAAAATTAAAACTTTTATTGCCTGAAAGAACACTATGAATCGTTCCTATCATATTCCATTACTATAGAATATGATACGGACAATGGGAATCCCATTACTGTGGGAATATCTCAGAGCATTGCCTCAACGATCCTCACACATTTCCTTCTGTATGCTTCTTTAGAAACAATTGCAAAGTTGAGCTCATTTTAAAAAACGCGTGGACTCTTTCGCATAAGTGGACGATGTATACCTAACCAGCAAACCTGATGAGGAGCGAGAACACAGGGACACAGGGAGGGAATGCGACGCGCGGATCTTGTGAAATAACAGCAGCAAAACTGTTTGAAGCAAGCCTAATATATATTTGACATAGAAGCGTATGGCTTTAGACGGATTGACTGCTCGGTGTCTTTTGATGCTAATAATTTAGCACCAGTATCGTGCTGTAAATGTAGGGCAATTTTTAATATGTAATTTCGTAAAAATACGTTTAATTCAATAAAATGTTGTTCTTCTTATATTACTGCAGAGTGTTCTTGATTTCTCTAAAGGGACTCAGGAAGGTTAGTCTCTTCCCGAGACTCGAGAGTTGAAAACAGTTATAGTTTTGAACGTGAGAATTTTAATTGGCTTTAAAAGAGCCAAAATAAAAAGAAGGTAAGAATGTTAACTAGCAAATGAGGGTGTTAAGAGTTATATCTGAAGCGAGGCGTTGCCAGGTTCATTTGAGTTAGTTTTCATGATACCTACATATCTTAACACATTCTACGCATAGTGTTTCAAGAAAACTGCATCGGGCTTATTTCTAACGAAAAATCTGATTTCCACTTCTCAACGTAGAGCAGATGGTTTGATTTTTAATCAAAAATAAACTAAATAAAATAAATGAAGATTTTTCTCCAGTAATGATTATCCCTTAATATCCAGATCTCTGTTCCAATTGTATAACTTTAAGCAAAGTCTCGATCATCTGATGTTTTTTAACCGGAATTTTTTGTCAAACTAGCGAATGTTTCCACTGAGTTAATATTACGTCATTCCTCAAGAACTTAAGATCAATTTTAGTTTGCTTTTTAAATTTTATTATTTTTAATTTCTATTGAATAGAAATTTCAGTTCACCATTGAAAGCTTAGTCATTCATTCGAAAAATTACTAAAATTAAATAAAGCCAGGGTTCTATGTGAAAGCCAACGTGAGTTTATATATAGAGAGATAAATTTACTTAATTAATTTACGAAATACTTTTATTTTGATTATAAATCTACAAATACGTTCACATTCATAGGCATTTATGTCTTAAGTAAGGAGAGGCAAAAATACTGGAAATTTATAAAATTTTAAATAACGAATTCAACTACCTTACCAAAAAAAGAATTAATTTCAATCAGTGCAACATACAGTTAAACAATTTAAGTAAGAATTATTGTAAATTATTCTGAAAGTTCTAAAAAGAAAATACGATAATTGTAAAATAAGTTACAGAATTCTTATTTGACTGCTTTTATACATATATTATTTTTGTCACAAAAATAATCTCCATATATATTGCAATAAGTACTATTTTCTCACTTTGAAATAGCAATCTGATAAACAATCTGATGCACTTTACATCAAATAAAATACATCTAAGCCTTTTAAACTTCTTACGAAATTCAAATTGTTTCCTTTACGTGTAATATTATTTAAATATTCTATATAACGTAATAAGTGTTGATTTCTTGCATAATTAGCACTTTCTTTCAGCTTTCAAATTCGCATACGATTTATTTTTAAATGTACAAAAACAAAACTTTACTTAAAGATACAAATCTGACGCTCTTTTCTCTAATGGCCAAAATTCAAATATTTATATAAAATACATTCAACGAATAAAAAAATACTTGTTTTTCATTAATATGCAACATGAAATGGTATATTCAATGCTCTGGTGAGTTATTAGTAAGATTTTAGTAAATAAGATACACACGAATCATTGAGTTTGAATTCCAGAAAACTTTGAGTGCCGTTTGAAAAGGTATTCAAATTCTTGAACATTTTTTTTTTAAAATCAGAACACTCTCCAGATGTCGTGTCTATTTTCTGACTACCAGAAAATTATTAATGAATTATTTTTTAAGAAACACTAAGCAATAAAATTAGGCCCTAAACGTTAAAAGGCACTTACCTTGTTCGTTCCGTCTCAGACAGTCTAGAGACAGTGATAAGGAAAAAGGTCAGACATATTTACATGCAATGAGAATGTGCATTCTGTAATTACCGCCGCCTTTTGGCAAGAAATGCATTCATTCATAAAGATCAAAATGTCCCTAAGGAATGGGAGTTTTATTACTAGGAAGGGCTATATAAAATTGTATATATATATATATATATATATATATATATATATATATATATATATGGTTGAAAATCATTATCTTTAAAAGAGAAAGGAACACTGGTGTTTCTCCAATTTCGATAATAAGTGCAGATATTTTGATACTTAATATTAGATCAAGTTGCAAAAAGCTATAAATCATCACTAATGGAACTGAAGCTATTCTGAATAAATTATAAAATGACTTTCGCATTCAGTGTCTAAATAGCTCTCTAGGACGATTAGTTTGATTGAAAAAGAATTTTGTTGGGTTAATTGATTTCATTTGATTTGTTCTATTCATTACAAAGAACTGTTTGAAATAATTTCTGAAGAAGAGACACTGAAGGAAAAGAAAGGTTTCTTCCTATACCTGACCAGAGAAAAATTACTTGTGCGTACTCAGCGAGGACAAATCGAGTACAGCCAGTCAGACGTCTATGAAAAACTTTGGGCTTAAAAAAATAATCAGAAAAGGATGAAATATTCAGTGTAATCAGCTTGATCACATCTGATTGAATTTGAATTAAAAAGAGAGAGATTTAGATAAAGAATAAATTCAATCGTGTCCTAATGAACTTTTTAGCAAAATCATGAGTTAAAATTAAAATGCTTAACAACACAAACATTGGCCAGTGAAATACATTTTTGTCTATTGTACTAGGCATTCATCTGGCTGTTATAAGAGTCGCTTAACTAATTTAAACAACCGACATACTAATTTTGAATCAGTCATGAGAAGAGGTCAATTTTTACTCAAGTATCTTATTCTTCGACTTTTCAGTTCAAGTCATGTGACGACTCTAGTTGCAAATAACGAGCAGTAATTATTTCCGAGGACATTCTTTGATGGAACGGAGTCTCGAACTCGCGACCCACTTGTTACGTAGCTTCTGTAATCAGGTTCAAACTAGAGATAAAAGTAAAGTATAAAGAAGCTGTTCCAAACTAAATATGGTAAAAACTTGTTCTCAAAGGTTAGAGGTTTATGTTCAGAAAATGAGGAGCCCATATTTCGTCATTCGAGAGTGGTTCAAAAGTAAGAAGTCTGGCACGAGGAGCTCATTATAAATCCCATTGATCCAACTAAAACCTTACTCCCAATCTGCTTACATTAATGAAAGTTTAATCTACTTCATTTTGAACGCAAAAATCATTCATTACAGCATGATATTGCACGGAAAGGCATGTCTGATGATATGTTACTCATCATCATTTACTCAGCACCCCCTTTAACCTTATTAAAGAGAAGGGAAAAAATCAGCCGTTCGATAGCTACATTTACTCTGAAGCAATTCATCATCTTCTAAATTAGCACACAACTTCCGACCGTGAGAAATACAGAAGCATTAGCACTAGCCCTCCCGATGAACTGCTGTAAACTGTCTAATTCAATGCTGATGATGCAAAAAGGCGCCGTACGGGCATCAACTTAAACCAGAATAACGACATCGATTATTTAAGATTTCGTAATATGTACTCACCGACTTCATTCCTGTCACGTCTACGTTCCGTGAATTTCGTCTAATGAACCTATGCCAAAGGAAGATAGCGAACATTTTCCCGAAAATTTGAAGAAAAAATAGAGACAGAGAATAAATATACTCTCAAATACAAAATTCATTGGGAAAAATAACGAGCACAAATTCACTGCGTTTTCACCAAAAATATCATAATACCTTGCATTGAGAAGATGCATACACATGAAGCATAAACGTGTTTGGGATTAATTCTAATCACGTTGAACGTGAATCCCATTTAATGAGCTCGTACAAATGCGATATATGGTGTAAGTTTTTCCTCGTGGCTTTGTTTGCTGTTCGGCTGTATTCAATACTTGTGTACACAGCCTTATACCAAACGCGATGAGAAAAAGTGGTCTTATAGACTGCCATCAGGTATAGAGAGGCCCTCATTTAGGAGAGCAACTGCATATAAAAAAAGCGGATTTGATTTATAATTATAAATTATTTTAATTATTATAGAATATATTAAATATAATTAGATTACGATGAATTATAATATCCAACTAAAGTTGTGCATATCCTAAGAAATAATTCTTAATATAAGAGTAATACGAATTACATATCATTAGTGACAGTCATTACTTTTACATTATTCGATAGAACTGGGTAGTAATTATTACGCCAAGATCGTGTTTTGGGAATGAAACTATTTCATATCGTGTACGAAGAGGGTCATTGCTTACGATTTGCAGCCAGATGACTGTCATACTTTGAGCCTAAGAACGACTAAGACTGTACAATTCTAAATTGGTGTCAGATAACGAAGTTAATATTTTGACTGGCATCTAGCATCAAAGCTGCTGCTGCTGCTGCAACGTATACTGTTTAACTTTTAATCACAGTATTTGACAATCGATACCCAAACTGAATCTTTTAACTAAAAAGCATGGTTTTACTAACCATGCAACCATTCCATTTTCAAGGGTTAATAGTGACCATGATCTCAAATAACAAAAAGCAATTTTTTCCCTCCAAATCTCGGAGGTGTTTAAATTTCTTCGACATATTTCGCTGACGACAGTCCTAATTTAAATGCAGTAAATGTCAGCTCTTCAGAACCTTTTTCAAGAACATAAAATTAAAACAAACTTAATTCTTCGAATGATACTAAAACTTAAGGCCATGGAACGCTTAAAATTCTGATACCAGTAAAGTTTGTCATTTTTTACAGACAGCAGAGATATATTTAAACTATCGTAACGAAACGCTCTTTTCAACGAATTTAACACGTTCGCTAATATACATTTTTTGTAACTTAATTAGAGTTAATCCAAGACAAAAAAAAATCATACATTCTCGAATTTAAAATATAAGTCTTTAAGATAGGATCAACATTTTTCATCTTTTCTCCTGCAAACATGTCCTTTGGCTCCACCAGATAAACAACTTTTATTAAAAATAAACTTACCTCTTAAGATTTTATTTCAAAAGCAGTTCCTTCCGAAAGAAGTGTTCATTGTGTTAAATTCCACAAATGTAAGTTAAAAAGCATTCGAAACCTCAACAACTTCGAAATGCACTATTTTCGAAAATGTTTCATTAAAAATTTACTATTTTTACACATTAATCTCCCACCCACGCACTTCATTTCAACTCACGTTCTTACCACTATCAAAAGACCATTCGGCCTCTACGCATTAAAAACTTAAGGTCTTTCTCCAAATGAATTTTTTTCTCAAAAAAATAATAACTAGACTTCATCCTCTTTTAAATAAATTGGATTAGAAGAGGAATATTTGTAATTACTGTACGTCACGATAAATAAATTAACAATGCAACATTCAAAAAATAATCATTATCAAGGAAATGCACAGAAAACTGTGGCCCATTTAAGTTTATTGCGAAGCCTAGGTATTTTACTTGACGATAGTAATCAGACAGCTGCTATTACTTTGTAGGTGGACAAAGGAAAGAGCTGAGTCAGCAAAGGATGCCGAATTCACGCACAAGTTTCTAATTAATACCCTACTAACAATTCTCAGTTGTCTTGCCACGGGAGAAAAGGTTAGAGATATGTTTGTTAAATAATTCTTCGGAATTCTCGATTCTCCGGAAGAATACTTGGCCGGCTGGAGATGTTTGTGAATATTGGAAAATATCCGAGTCTTCATTTTTGTATGGTTATGTGCAGATTGTATTTTTGATGACGACAGAAAAGAGTTTTCGATTTTCTCGGAGGAAGGCGAAGATGGTTCTGTTGCAACGGATTGTATGTAGGAAAGAAAAACATTTTATGTATGTTAAAATTTTATAAATAATATGAAATTTGTCTAAGAAAAATCTAAATAAAGAAACTAGAAAAAAAGTCGAAATTTCAGTTTATGCAATCTTGGATTCAATGGCATTTAATCTAGTTTGATTAATATTTACTAATTTTATTAAGGTCAATAATAATTTCATTAAAGCTTTTCTCTCTCTCTCAAAGGGTCCTCCGAACTAAAAACCATAGGCAGATTATGAGAATGACTAGTTTGGATAGCAACTCATTCTCCAAGTTTTCACACTGCGACACATGAGCATTTTAAGACCATTTAGATATAGAGCACGGTTCAGAATTCCGTCCAATATTTTTCGATGAAATGAAGGTTAGAACTTTGGCTATTAAGCCATATTCATACCAAAGGGGCTACAACAAAAGAGGCCGATAGTTTATAAGAGTTTTATTTAAATAAGGTAATAGATATAAAGATTAAAGTTTTTTCATAAAATTTCTTGTTTGAAATATTTGTGGAATTACCGTCGAAGAGACGCATCTACATGGAATATTGATAGAAGCTTCGAAATGCACGGAGAAAAAAGAAATACTCAAAAATGAATACCTAGACGTACTCATTTTGAAATGAGTATGTTTGTATCAGATTTGAGCGTATACCTTTATCGAATGTGAACATAACAAGTATTCAAAACGAAAAAAAAATGGGAAATCAGCATTCTCAAAAAATTATTACAGATATAAGGACTATAAAAGTTCCTTTTATATACTGACTACGTATTTTACAAAGTGGGTTTCAAAAACAAATATGGTTTGCTTTAATATTTCGAACTATATTTCGTATTTACCACGCTACACGCGGTAGAATACAGGAATATTAAAATGAGTAAGTACGCATACTCATTTTCGCATCTGTGTTTGTTTACATTTTTTTTCCCAGTGACTCACTCACCACTACAGAAAGATTCTTTTATTTAAGATATAAAAATGTTGTTGAAATATTATTGATCATGATTTCTGATTTATGATTTGAAAATGATTTTCTGTGAGTAGTTATTTGTGCTTTGCAGGTGTTTTTTTGTTTGTATTCATATTGCCTCGTAATCGTAGCTTAGTGACTTCTTACTTTAATTTGCATTAAAATTATTTTCATGCATGTAAATATTTGTGTATGAAGCTTATATTTCATAGAATAACATTACTGTATTAAAAAAGCAGTGTTGTTAAAATTTTAAGCCATTTTTTTTTATCGATGACTATACAGCGATGATGCTCGACAAGAATTCCATTTTTTTTCACTTCATAAGTGTGTAACGAAACGGTCTTTTTTTAATTGACAAAGAAATTATTATACATTTTTATCTTGTTTTAAGATATATATTTGTATGTAAGGTTTTACTATTTTCGAAGAATTGTACATCCGTATTTTGTTCCAATAATACTGTGTGGTAATCAAAAAAGTTAGAAATGATACATTCAGAATAAAATGTTGACAAAAATAGTTTTTATTCCAAAATGTTGACAAAAATAGTTTTTATTCCTGATTAATTTTAT
Source organism: Nephila pilipes (assembly GCA_019974015.1). NCBI lineage: Eukaryota > Metazoa > Arthropoda > Arachnida > Araneae > Nephilidae > Nephila > Nephila pilipes. Next base: position 706,821 of record BMAW01051769.1, read on the forward strand.
TATGAATTGAAGTAAATTTCAGATGCTTTATGACAGGAGTAAGAAATTTCAGAATATATATTTTTTAATGAATATGGTTTTAATTTAAACTCAAATTTAATGCATATTATGGAACCAAATTTTCACAATCTAATCAGGCATCCTTCCTGTTATGTCTCATTGTTCATCATATTATAAGTGATTGTCTTGTGTTTCATCACTATTGTCTCACATTTTTTAAGTAATCCAATTTAAACTTCTATGACTTGGGGTTAGAAACTACTACTTGTTTGTGCTGTAATTCAAAATTTGATTTTTATATAATTAAGGTTTATACACAGGTATTTCTTGTCTTGGTTTATTTTTATAATGTGGCCCAAAATAATTGCAAAATTTTGAATAAATATTTGGTGCAGTATATTCAGATTTTATTCTATTCATGAACTCCACCCTTTATGCACACTGAATAAATAAAATAATCTCTTTTGTATTCGATACATGACACAAATACTATAGATATGTATAATTCATTATCAATTGTAAAAACACTTATAAATGTTCACCTTAGCAATCATATTATCTACCCCTTTTATATGTTGATACTTGTATTTTTATTTACACAATTTAACCACTTTATTCATGCATTTCTTTAAGTTAATATGCTTGTGCAGAGATGAATTACTTTGTAATTCATCTCGGATCTGGTGTTGGTTGGAAGAAACACGAATGACATTTGCACGACAAGGCAACATTACAGATTCTTAAACAGTACTCAAGATTTATAGAATGTAAAATTTTCTATTTCCTCAAAATTCTGTTTTTTATCCTCAACTGTATCATTCCTATTCAAATATAATTTTAAAAATTAACATTTTATACATATTTTTAAAAATCAGATTATCACTAATATAAGTTTAGGTATGTGTCTTGTTGTTTACAATAGTTAAAATTTCTCTTCATTTACATTAAAACATATAAGTAAAAATTGTATTTGATTAATAAATATTACTTTGAGAAAAAGAATTTAATGCTAGCTAAATATATATTATTAAATTTGAAATTGTATATAGAATTTACATATTCACATATGTTTTTCTTAAATACTGTTGAAACCTATTTGAAACATTATAATCAACATATGATTAAATTAATTTTGTTTGCAAAACACATTAAAAAACCCTTCAAGGTACAAAATTGCACCCGTTTAAATCATAAATTGTTATATAACTGTTACAGCTTTAATAATTTATCCTGATTAAATGAGAAAATAGTTTAATCCAATATTGCTTATTTTTTAAACAAGTAGCCTGATAAATACAAAGTGTTTATATATAAAATATACTATAATTCAGAAGCGCGTAATTACACTTTAAGTATTCACATGTATTTTTCAGATCGTTTAAAATAATTACAATACTAGAATAAATATTGAGGCCCTTATTTTTAGCATGTCAGAATCAACTGATGATCTAATGATGAATAACAATATTAAAACATGAAATAATTTGAAATACAAAATAAGCTTAATCAAAACAAAAGACTGGAATAGTTGTTAGCAGCTCAAAAATACATCTGTTTAAGGCAGAAAATAATTTAAAACTTATATTGGAAGTGTACAAACAAATGCCAGAAGCAAGTTTAAATAGGCTTACTGAGCAACATTTTAACTACACAATTAAACGAGCATAAGTCAATAGATGCATAAAAACATACTCAGATTATTTCCTTTCGAATGTAAATAATTGAATAATGTGAGAATTGTATTGAATATATGAATTGAAATAAACTGATGTACAAGATGTAAACAGCTGGCTCATAGAGAAATCCGATGTTAACGCATACCACATAGGTTTGTTTTGGTAGACATATATGTTGGTAAAATTATTAATTTTTCGCTATGTATGATTTATGACAAATTTAATTATATGCTGAATGTAATAAATATTCACCTTATTTTGACACATTATTTAAAAAATATTGTGTTGCAAGTTTTACGTATTTACTTAGACACCTAATAAGTCATACTATTTGATTCATTCAGATCAAAAATGAACTCAATTTTAAGCAACATCAAAACATTATGGCAGTGGCTGTTGCAGTAGAACATAATATAGGTCAAAACAAAATTGAAAAAGTTTATGTATATCATGACACAAATCTAAGTGCTAAAATCACATAATTTAAAATTCCGCTTTTAAAGGTGACTAACCAAAATGGCTTGCATGTCTTGAAATAGGCAAGTTTACAAAATACTTTTGTACGCAATTAACCTTTCTAAGAGAGTAGTTTGGTGTAAAATTTATAATACTTTTTTTAGAACAGAAATTACAAAATGAACATAATCAATTGGCAAAATGAAACATGTTAATCAGTTTCAATACTTTTTATTATTCTATATTCCAAAATTTCTTTACAATATGTGACATTATGTATAAAAATTAAATGTATTTACAAACTAATGCATAATGTATATTTTGTTTTAATTATGAACTGATCCATGTTGTTTAAAATAGATTTATGTTATTGTATAATATGTATCGCAAAAAAAGCTTTAATTGAAAACACTTGTGATATTTCTAAAAAAAATCTTATTATATTGATATTTTTTATAATAAAAAATATCAATTGTCATAAGTAGACAAGCTCTGTCCGAGTAAATTTTAATCCATTAACACCAATTAAAAATAACACGTGTTTAGAAAAAAAAAAACTTGTATAACATATATTCCTTGTATAACAAATGTTTTGGGATCTAAGTGTGTCAAAATTCATAATTCAAAGCAGCAAGAACTGCTTTATAGAATGGATGGTTTCACAGACCAAGCAGAAATTCTTACATGTAATAGTTTATACTATAATGATTAAGTATATTCTAAAAATATAGCTGTATTATATGGTTGTGTAGATGACTTTCTTCTCTTTCGAAAAATTAAAGAACTGTCTACATAATAACAATGCAAAAATAGTATATTTATTTGAAACAGCGTTGTTTGAAAATCATTTTCACTCGTAGTTAGTAACCTGACAAAATGTTGTTTTGAAAGAAGTAAAAAATCTGTTTACCTTTACATATGAGAACTTCCTATATTTTAAATACCTCATTGTAAGCTAGATTAAAACATAAGCAATGTTGTACGAATGGGGATAGAGTTGGAATATAGCATGGATTAGATAGCAGTGTTTATAAGTGATTTTTAAAGCGACATGCCTTCATCTGCAGGAGTTAAAATATTAATTTTTTTTTAATATTCTTGTTTCAAAATTGTGAATGCTTTGTTTTTAAATACCTGATATCTATGTGCATGATATTCAGAATAAATTTTTCATACATATGATACGGTTTTATTTTTTCTGTGTACAGCGAATCATTAATTTTAGGTATTAGTTTAGTTATGATGTTAATTCAAAAGTAAATATATATTAGATGGGGGGAAAAAATGCTGTACACAGTAATGTACAGCATTTTTTACACATGTAAACAATGTACATGAAAAAAATGTTAAGTTTTTTATAATGGAAAATCTAATATTCATCATAATGTTTCAAGATATTTCTAATAACTTATTATTAAGTGACTGAACTTTAAATAAAACTCCATTTTCTGCACATATAGGAAACAAACTATATATTGCTTCTAAAAACATAAATAAAATTCTTAATGAACTGAATTGCTTCTGTAACTAATAGCTCAGATTCCTTACACATTTGTTTTGAAAAGAATGTAACTCTTGAATCGAATCGATTTTCGTTAATTTAAGATTTATTAAGCCACTCGAATTGATTTAAATTTGAGGTATAAGCTCAAATTACAGTTTATGATCACATAACAGTTGCATTTTTGTTTCTAAAAGTAACAGTTTTGTTACACACAGTAAATGAATGAATTTTGAATCGGAAGTTTTGTAACAAAAACTTCATAAAGTGTAAAATAATATATAAGATGAAGAAAATGATACTTGCAAATAAAGGAGCGCTTATTTATTTCCCTGAAAATTTTAATTGATATATATTTTTCTGTTTAAAATTCATTTTCGATAGAACAGTATCGGAAAATAAATTCAAAACATACTCACTGAATTGTTTGATTCTCATATTTGATGCAGTAACAGATTCACAAATGAATACATGACATTCATTTTTCTATTCCACACTCATAATTGATACAAGAAAGATTATATTCAAAAATGAGTATGTGAAGTTTCCATTTTGAGTACGTACAAAAATGAGTATGTGCGAGTCTCAAATATGAGTATGTTGGGATCGGAACTATTTTGAGTATGTGACGTATTCAAAAGTGAGTACGTGAAGTTGCCATTCTGAGTATGTGCTTGTTACTAAAAATGAGTATGTGCGAATCTCAAATTTGAATACGTTGGGATCGGAGCCATTTTGAGTATGTGAAGTATTCAAAAGTGAGCACTTTCTACTCGATTTTGCATACCTGTTTTTCGCAGTGTGTATCATGAAGATTACTAATAAAAAGGTAATTATAATAACAACAAATTAAAACTATACAAAATTATTCGTTATGCTCGCTCCTGAATTGGAAGACACAAAGCCATCTAAAAAAGGAGAGAGGTTTTTTAAAGGTCTATCTTATAATGAAATACTAATATATGAAATGTTTCAGTTCACTATGCGAAACTCTCGCAAAGGAAATCATTTTAGAGCGAAAGTTATGATTTGATTTGAATTACGCTAATTTTAAAGTCCGTATTAAAAAAAAAACTGGAGGGACACATTTGTAGAACGCAATGGAAAAAAGAAACAGGAAATCCCCGAACAGCACTCAACATCTAGGAAACTCGAATGATGTTTCCAAACACATATGGGTCCTCAAAATGGAGCGTCAATTCACACGTATAAATATTCTATTAATAAATACCTCATTATCCTTGAAATTAAAGAACCATTTTAAATCGGAGAATAAACAATAGATTAATAGTCAATATAACTTATGTTAGAATGTAGAATATACTAAGATATATAGTTAGTTAAAACTGTCTAGACTTAAATCTTGTGCAAGACGTAAAAATAAACAGTAAAACACTGTAGCAACATTTCAAACTACGAATTTTTACCTCAATAAAACAAAAGTAACAAAAAATATTTTCATCGATTAAAACTTAATGGTATTATACTTTGAGCAGCCTTCAGAACACTGTGTACAATAAAAATTATTCAAGTCAAAGAATAATAAGAGTGATATTAAGAATAAGTTTTTTTTTCTTCATTTATTTAATGAATTAATTTTGGTTTAATTTTGTTTACACTAAATAAATATACAGATGCTTTTTATTCCAGATTAAATAATTCCAATTACTTATTAGTAATAAATTTATTTCTTCTAGCAATAATTTCATTTTAATAAATTTTGAAGTAGATATCATTTAAAATTGAATCATACGCAAAGCCTAAATAATACAAATATATTGGAATGTTCGATCTTTAACCGCCTTTGTCTCTGATTGCATAGTTGAGTTGACTGTACCTAAAATTTTAAAAATCATACATATGAGATTATGAATGTTTTATTAACGTCGCATTGAGAAGCAACACGAGGACTATTGGCGACTAACCTCATAATTTTGAACCTCGATCAAATGATTAGAACGACACCTGAGCTGAACCCTCCCTCTCCGCATCAACTTCCACACCACGCCAACGGAAGGACTAGGGACCTCGACCAGATTTTACGTATATTAGTTCTGTTACACGGGGGGGGCATCAGGAGAACTCGAAGAAAACAAGGCCGGCCGCGAGTCCGCGACCACTAGACTACCGCAGCTACAAGAAGTCACAGAAGAATGTAACAGGAAATTCTCAACCAGTAGAATCAGTACATGTATTATAAGAAAAGAGTAAAAACTAGGGAAGATACGTGGAAAGAAAAAGTCGTTACCTAAGAACAAGTACATATACCATTACAGAAGTCGATATATTTCTTTTTGCGTAGAAGACTTACAAATAAAAAGAATACAGAAGCTAGTTAACAAGCCTTCCACATTCTTCTGCTAATCTGTGAAGCAATAAACATTGTTAGGAGCCTTCTTTTCCCTTCTACTTATCTACATTTTAAAATAAACACTACAATCAATCAAGTGCAAGGTCATTTTAAGATGTTATCTTTCAATCGATTTTAAAAAAAAACGATTTAACTAAAGTTCATTACTTAAATTTAAACAATGCATGCAGATAAAAAGTTAATTAAAGTAAATGAGAATTTCATTTTAAATGAAAGGGGCATACCGTGATTTGGATTCAATAATATAATATATAAAACATATGCACATGCATTTTGAAGTAAATTCGTTAGAATTTTAGGATAATTTATCAAACATCAGTTTCAACAATGCTGCGGAATTTTTTTATGCATATTTAAGTACAAATAAAATGCGTGAAGCCTTGAAGGAGAGTAAAAAGGTGACGGATTAAGTAAGGAAACGAAGGCTGAAATGATTCAACACACCATTTAATCCAAGCATAACCCAATTTTTAAACATCTTATCTTAATATTTCTAAGAAAGACAATTTTCTTTTATTTTGATTCTTATTTTTACTGCGAGAACCAGTTCGTTTGAGCACTTAACCAGCGTAACTAGTTCGTAACAACAACAAAGCACTTCTGCTGATTTTACTAGGTCCTATAGATGACCGACTTAGTTAAAAATCACTTTCAACGAGTCAGTTAACTTAACATTGGTATAAGAACCTATCACTCAATGTTCATTCGTGGGCGTTTGATATTTCGATACAAAATCCAAATAAAATTTTGCAAGATTTCTTCAAGTTTTACACTAACTTAAACATTTCGATGACATTAATGTACAATGACCGTTTCTTGTATCCTACTTCCTCTTTGACAATATATCACGCGATACGCATTTATATAGATAAATATTTAATGTAATTAGTAAAGTACGCCCATCTTTTTTAGCAATAAGACAATGTTCTTGGAAAAGGAACTTTATCACGAATCAAAAAGCTAAAGGAGCAATTTCATATTATAAAATACATACACTTTAATGCTTTTCTCAATAGGCCAACGATAATGTGGTGATCATCATATCTGTGTGAACAAAATGTGGCCCGTTCCGAGTTTCAAATCCATCAGTTGTAAAACAAATGATGCATCACTAGGATCGAGTCAAATATCGACGTATTTCCTTTTCATTCAAAAGATGTCAGACAAGGCTTAGCTTATTAAGGATTATAGGCTCGATTCCATCAAAGATTATAATCAGAAATAATGGCGACTTCTACATGTTAAATGTTACTGACCCCTGATGTCTTTATGTGAAATAAACTGAAAGTTAGGGGATTGGTATACTCATGATCGGAGAGTAAGTACCCTTTATCATTCGGCACATTTCCAGCCCTGCCAATAATCCGGCGTTTCTACACAGTTTGACAAGGGGTGGTAAATTAATTTAAGCCATCTACTTCAACGGAATAAGAAAGGCTATCAATTCAAAAAAATTGTACATTTTTTGTAGTTTTAGTTATCTCGTGTGTTTTTGACACTTTATTGGCGTGTTAAATTTTACACACTATGACATGGAGTTTACTGTTTTAATGAGTTAGTTTCAGTGATTTTCCAGCTTTTCGTTTGTCCGGCGATGTTCTGGTCCAATACTGACGGATTCTAGAGAGAGAACATATGAAAATGACACCCAAACTCCATCATGTAGATTTCAAGCGACGTGATTTCATAAGTCAAATTCTTTTTCACATCTTGACCATTGAAACCTTTTACAAAATTGCTGAATAAAATATAAAATTATAGATCAGTGTCACTGCCCGAAGCAAAATATAGTTAAACAATTATGGGGAAAAGTGACTAGATGTAACTGGATTTCTTTAAATGTTTAATTAATGTAATTCCTTTTATCTGGAAATATTTTCCTTTGCCTCGAAGTGTTTGAAAAATTTCGTAAAAAGACTGAAATCAATCGATTCTCACAAAGAGAGGGGAATAAATATTATCCTATCCGGCGCCCAGTTTCTGAGGAAAAACAAAGCTGTTATTTGTTGAAAATTGCTTCCGTCATTTGGGCGTCAATCTCGATTAAACGAAGGTTAAGCATGAAATCGAGTATGACACCGATTTTCTATAAAAGAACTCTCCCCCCGTCTGTTAACCACCGCGAGAAAAGTATAAAAACCCATTTGATCTCTAAAAGAGCCCTAGATATCGGAGACAGATAACTTTCTCAACCTCTAAAGCAGCCTGACCCAGTTGCTAATGTAAAATTTCCGGAATTCAGAAAATGATCTTGTTGATTGAAATTTTGATAAGTCGAGGAGAGTGCTTCAAGTAGTCGCTTGGACTGGAAATGTTCCGTGTCTATCCAGTTAAAATGTAAACTTAGCAAAATCTAAGCGAAATATATATTTATCATAGTCGATTGAACAAAAAATATTGCTTACTCGAATTTCAAACTAATATTACTTCATATAATCAAAATAAAAATAAACACCTTCTCTTCAAGTGGAACTATAAAAATACCAAACTGAAAATGAATGTAGTCATTGGAGGGTTAATAAGAGTAAATAAGGAATAATTCTTAAAAAAAACATCACATGGGTTATACATATTTATTTTTCGAGATAACCTCCAACTATCTTTATTAATCGCCACGTTGATTAAGAGTTGATTGATTTCTTTTTTTCACGTCGCTCTCAGAAGAAATACGAGAATTATTGGCGACAAGTCTTGTAACTTTGAACCTCTATCAAGTGATGAGGACGACACCCATTCTCGAAAGTACCACACCAATATGTGAGGACTTGGAGTCTCGGCAGATTTGATGTGCATCAGACCGGCTACACGACGGGTCTTCAGTGACATCAGGACTCGAACCCACGACCGGACGGAAATAACCCCAGTCGCAAGCTCGCGACCATGTCTACTCGGCACATTGTTTAAGGGAAAATCCCAGTATTTGAAACTCAAGAAATCAAGCAGCAGCATTAGAAATAAAAAAAAAAATTACATTTCTTATACTATACATATACATAATTAACACTAAATATCTAATTATGCTTGAATTATATATTATAAATATATTTGATAAATAATAATAAAAAAAAATCGAAAGTTTTATGCTAATTTTTGCAGAGAACAGATTTAACCCACCAAGGTGAGCTTATTTTTATAAATGTTATTAAATTACTCAATCAAATATATGAATTAAAGTAAACGATGAAATATCGAGAAATGGACAATAGTAAACTTTTCCGATATAAAAAAAAGGAAACGATTAATCATTAAATTGAATATAAAACTAAATGTTATTAAAAATAAAGCAAACAATAAATTGTTAATGTGAATATGTTTAAGCTAAATGTAATTAAAGCAAACGATAAATTACTCAATTGAATATATTTAAACTAAATGTATTTAAAATTGAAGCAGACGATAAAAAAATTGAAAAGTGATCTGATACGTCAAAAGTGATTTAACTAAAACAATAGTCCCTTGGGTGACTAATAAAAAATAAATGTATAAAAATATAAAAATAAATATATAAAAATATAAGAACAGTTGTACAAAAACATGAAAATAAATAGATAAAAATAAAGTAAAATGTGCTAAATATATTAAAATATAAGTTCTCAAAACCAAAATTAGAATAATTATAATTTTGTAAGATGTCTATAACAGAAATGGGGAACGCCCCTATCTCAAATATACGGTCTACTGGTTTACGAAGAGGGGCTTTTCGAATGAAAAGAAGCATTTTTTAACGCAACTATTTCCTTTTCATTAGAATACTTTTATTCACTTTCGTTCCAAGTAACCAAAATAGTGCTTTCTGATTGTAAGCAGCCATTTGAGCTTCAGTCAAGAGTCTATTTTGACGTAACCAACATTTCAAATGTACTCTCTTTACAATAATGATAATATAACTCCCATAGAATTAGAATGTGCCATAATGTCCTCGTTTGACCGGCAACATTATGATTAACGTCAGCTAAAATTGGTGAATTGTGAAATGTATGTGTACAGTAATTAATACAAAATGTTGCAGATCTTTAAATCGAATCGATTAAAATGTATTAAAGAAGCTTCATAATACATTTAAAATCTCAGCACGGCCTGTCCAGTATTTGAAGCTATTCCATCCATAAATCTCGTGCTATTAGTTGTACAGCAACTTGCTGCTCTGAATGGGACTATATTTAACAAAATTTGGTGAATTTTGAAACTTATATACTAGTAGCAGTGTTTTTTTATTACAAATAATATTGTAAAGACTTTTAAACATAATTAATTAAAATTTATTAAACAGTGGCTTAATATGATTACAATTAAAAATTAGGAGTGGCCTATCAAGCATTAGAAACTTGCCCATCTCGGTACAACGCGTTATGAAAACCGAGAGAAATCGATTAATGATTCGGTTTCAAAAGATTGAATAATGGACGTTTTTATTTAAATGAGTAAAATATCTAAAAACATCTTCCTAAATTACTTTCCAGAATGAAATGAAAACTTTAAGTAGAAAATGTCAGACAGTTTGTGTGTGACGAGACTTTCAAATAGAAACCATTACTAAAGTGAGCCATTGATCAACGTCGGACAAATTAATGACTTAACAAAATAATCTTTTCAATTTCGATCCCGGGAAAAAAATTAATAACCATCTAGAAAACATGATAAAATATAATTACGATGTTAAAATATTTCTATTAGAGAACGTTTAGTTAGTAAAAAAAGTAGTGTGTATTCATTAAAATGCAATGTGTATTTCAACGGAAAACCGTTCAATAAAATTAAAAGAATTTTTTTTTTTTAAAGAATGAAAATACTTTTTTTCAAAGTTTCATTGTAGAGATATGATGATTTCTCAACAATGGACGGATTATTAAAGGAAAAAGAGAAAAAAAACTCGCAAATCAGGTTCAAACCGCATCATCATAATATTTGAGTTACTGGACAGGTTTTTAGTTTCCCGTGATCCATTGTATGAGTACAACTTTTGAATTTATGTAATAAAGTCATTGATGTGTTTCCTTCATTATTTCATAGTTATTTTGGTCATTAAAACACAGTTCACGAAATATGAAATTTCCCGATCCCATTCCGCAATTCATCTTTGTCAGGCAAATTTCGAAGCGAGTCAAATGACCATTTCTAAAGAGAATCAACTTTTTCCTTACGAAACTACTTAGAAATCTGTTTCAATCAACCATTATGTTTAGTGTTAAAATTCAAATTTTCAAAAATAACTGAAATAATTGTTTCATCTCGGACCGCATTTCTTCTCTAACCATGAAGTAAGCTATTTAACATCCAAGTAAAAAAGTTACTAAGAAAAATATAATATATATTACATCAATATAATAATTGATTTTTGCATGATATCTAATAAGAATAGAAATAATTAATTTTATAATCTCTAGAAGAATACAAATTGTCTTATACATTAAACATATTGCATGATTAGTTTCAGTATCAATAATTTTGCTGCCGTAAATTTTAATATCAATTATAATAATAGTTTTATGAGATCCTGTCTTAAATGGAAGAGAACATTTACATCTCAAAGCAGGAATAAAAATTCGAAAGGCGCAGTTTAAAAGAGAAATGTTAGATACTTTGCCCTTTTCAGCAGGAAGAGCAATTAATCAGCATGCGCATATATAAACAGTAATAAGGCCGCCAATATTAAAAATGTGATTACACATTTCGGACTTTGATTGTTCCATATTTTCCTTGAACATGATTAAAATTTGCCTAATAAAATATTATTTAGCTGTTCTTGGAAAGAAAACAAATACGGTAATGATTTTTTCAGACGAGAGCAACGGCTTTTATGACAATATTAAAATTTATCATTTTTACATGTAACGTGATAAATGAATTAGTAACAGTTTGGAATCTATTAAAAAACATAAAAATATATATCAAAAATCATACACATTGCGGTTTTTCTCTAGATAAACAAAAGCACCAAATTAAGCATCGTTTTCGCAAATGTATAGATATTTAAAAAATTACCTCATGTGAATATTTATGAAAAGGAAATATATATGTCAGAAAACCAATTAATATTTTTTAAACTTTTAATAAAAATGGATTTCATGAATATACAGAGCATTACTCTTATCTAGTATTACTATCGGTTGAAAACTAGCGCGTAGAATTTCATAAAAATTTAAACGTATATAACAGTGCACCCCTTTCATCATAGCTGATTACAATATACCACATCCAGAACTGGTTAGCAATTTCACGAAAAATTGAAAAGATTTCAGTCGGAAATCGATAAATATCGAAATGAATTATGATATTAATACACAGGCGCTTATAGCTGTTATATGAAAAAAATGTATATTCATTCAAAATAATGCGTAAAAATCTCTGAAACATAGAAAAAGAAATAAAATTTTGTGAGTTCAGAACACCTTCAGGTAAAAGAAATTTTAAGCCTCGTTACACAGCACCAAAAGAAATTTTTCGGTCAAAATTATTCAACGCATTCTCTCCCGCAGTATTTCAATAGAAGCGCGTTTTCAACCGCAAAATTATAACTTTAAATTTAAAAACGTTATTTTTTAAAAAAAAAAATAAATAAATAAGTGCATATATAATTACGCTGGATATGGATGTTAAATATTTTTTATAAAATTATAGTTAATGCGTTGATGAAAATGAAAAGGCGAAAATTCCTAATCGAACACTTCGTTCGACACAACACAAACTGGGAAAGTGAAACTCCAACCACTGACCCACAAGAGCAAGTTGGTATAAAAAACCTCCTGAAGTGATGGCAAGGGGAGAATAATAATTACAATATTCGAGTCTAGTGACCCCAAATCACATCACGTGAATAAATGTACTCACCTGACGGAAAGGGTATTCCTCGTCTGTATTGAACGATCGCTTCGGAAAAATGACAATTTCAATAGAATTTCATAATCGGAAGAGTCTGCAGAAAATTCTGAAGGTCCTTAAGAAATTGAGGAAAATATTCGCCAAGTGCAATCAGTTCAAAAATCTCAAAACATTAATTTAAAAAACAAATAAAAAAATCTCCAAAGCAAGTTTTAAGTTGCCGGTTCACCTAAAGGAGCCGCTAGTGAGTACAGTCGAGCGAAACACGACAGCATCTATAACATCCGCGACTGTTGTGATTCGACTTCACATTCAACCAACAGTTTCGCCGATCCGCGCAGAGCATGACGGGAGAAAAGGACGATTCTACTCTAAGAGAGGTAAGTGGGGGAATTTTTTTACTTGTGTGTTTATTATTATTGTAATATTTATTAAATTCTTTTCAAATTTAAAGAGGGTTAAAAAAGGTAAGATGAAAAAAGTAGATTTTTAAAAGGCGCAATCTTCAAAAAAACTGGCCGTGAAGGTAGACTGGATGGTGCTTAGAAACCGAAGGTTTGGTTGGCCCTTTACGTTTTTTTTTACCACGCTTTTAATCATCAGCCTGTTACAGGATTAGCTCTCGCTTAAGTTTAGGAGAAATAAGATTGAAATTTTTTTCATCCAGATATTATTTGGAAATATCTCATTAAAATAGAAAAACTTAATTAGCCATTATTTAAATCTTCTACAATATTTTTTGTTTAAAAATCTAAATTTAAAAAAAAAAACTATTTGTTTATTTTTTATTTTAAGAAGGTTTAATCAAAAACATAAAAGAAAACATTAATTGCATTTTAAATATCTAATCTCTGAGAAAAATGCAAATGAAACAAAAAATATATATATTTATTACTTTGTAATAGCCAGCAGAGCGTTGTTCCGAAATGAGTTTTGCCTTTAAAAAAATATTGAGAAAAATTTATAATTTTTATTAAGAAATTAATACTTATTGCCTTTTACGTTATTTAGAACTGAAAGTCTTATCAATTTGTTTAGCATTTTTATCCATAAAGAGTCACAATTGATCGCATATCATTTACTCTTATTTTTCCAATAGACATCTTACAAGTTTGTATAACGTCCATGCACATCGGGTAAACAAATAAAACTGATTAATTACTTTTAATCAATCAGATATGTGTAACTAAATCACTTATGTGAATAAAATATAATTAACTGACATTTAAATATGTAAAAGTAAATATGAATAATTTTATAATCATTACATTAATTTTAATCGATATATATTCTTCGAAATTAGTTTCAGAATCGTGCACCTGCTGCGATAGTCACAAATTTTAAGTCCATGTACAGTAGCGGACTTAATCGCAAAATCGTAGAAGGAGGTCATTTCACTTTCAAAGAACTTAATATTTTCTCTAGTACAGATTATTTAAGCCAATGCTTTGCACTGTAAAGTTACATTCTGTGGTTTTCTTCTAAAGGTGAAAGAACTTGTAATCTCATAATGTATAAAGAACATCCAATATGCATTTTCCAAAATGAATATTCCAAATTCAAGCGAGTATCATACTCTCTACGGCAGATATCGGACCAGCAGATTACCGAAACATCACTTAAAAGAACGCTACGTAATACTGCCTAACATCGAATACGATACACGCAAACAAAATGTCAAACACACAAAATAATTTCAACTCTAAACAATGCCCCGTTTTGTTTGGATAGCCAACAGGATTCCGTCGAAGGTTTCAAATCATTGTTTCTATGACTTGTCAGCCGGTGTAAAAACGTCGGGGCAGAGCCGGAAAGGCGAAGCGCCGGATTAGAGGGGAAGGACAGTACTTATTATATTTTCAAAAACAGTTACGCCTTCATTTTATACCAATAAATAGTTGAACAAATTTTGACTTAAGGTCAAATTAAAAAGGATTGCGCAATTTAAAAATAAGACGGAAGCATAAAGATAAAGAATATGTGAGTGCAATGAGAAAGTTATTTTTACTCTTACTTTGTTACTATTACAAAACGCCTAATAATATGTACTCACAAAATTAGAAAAACAGCACTTTCAATTTATGGGAAAATTCTGAATACTTTTATGATACATTCATCCAAAGCAAAAGATGTTATATTACTCTATTTGATGCATTTACATAGGGATTTTTTTTTTTTTTTTTTCAATTTAGGCAGACTCCCCTAGTTCTCTTGCCCGAAATTTTAATTGACCATTCGATAAACTACATCGGGCAGAATAAGCCTGAAACACAGCCAATAGGAAATTGCTGGGCTTCCTTAATTTCTGCGACCACTGTCACCGTGTAAACTTACCGATTGAGTCCCGGTCATTTGTTCGATGCTCCACTGATGAAAAACCTTCGTGAGAAATACTCATCAAGTTCATTTGATCGCATGAGGAGTACAGATGTTTGGAGAGTTAAATACCACTATTTGGCAGCTTTCCATTCGTACTGTTTCTTATATTTAACGGTCTCGGTAGCCCAAGGATCGTTTCCGTCGAATAGGGAGTTTTAGCTCTGATGCCATTGAAAACCGCCATGTAGCGGGGCACTTTAAATCTGTCGAGGCTCCTCCTTTGGTGTTGTGTGGAAGTTTGGAGATAGAGATTCAGGTGTCGTCCTCATCACTTGGACCAAGGTTCAAAGTCACGAGGTCCGTCCCCAGTCTCCCTCGTGTTGCTTCAAAGTGCGACGTTAATAAGCAATCAATCAATTCCGTATTTAACTTCAAGGTTTATCAAAGAACCAGAAATTATGAAACATACAGAAATTTTTTAGTTCGTTAATTATTCAAAAATTATTTATTATTGGTAAATTAATAAATTAAAGTAACGAAAAAACAAAATTGCTGTAATGAAATCTGAAATAGTAAGTAAACATTAGACCTGGAATGCCTCTAAAAATATTTGCTTCTTTATATCGCGTAGCAGACCTTCTATGATTTTTTTAAAAAAGGATTATGATTCAACTATTTGCTGCAAAACTCAGGCATTAAAACTAAAATGAAGTTCATTATAGAACATCATATCTAAACAGTAATGTATCCGGTTTTTTAGTTATCCAAAAAAAAAAAAAAAAAAAGAACTTAATAAAAAAAGCTGCAACTTTAAGTTGTCAATATGATAGACTGTATCTATAGAACATAATATTTCTGTGCTGCTATATGTTTTCAGACTCACAGAAGAGTTAAATTGGACCCATTTCAAGAAGAAAGAAATACGGACGTTAAGAAGAACGCTTTTCTGAGGAAGGAGAGGATGTATTTCGTAAAACAAAAAGAAAAATAAGGTTCCATTTGATCTAAACGAAACTAAGGGGGGAAGACTGATAATATTCTTATTCATTCTATATTTCGGAACAGTGTCAGATAGCCGTAGAGGTACAAAATGTACTACCTCCTTCACTTCCACAATCCCGCAGCGACGACACCATTCCCAACCATGCTCCTTTGGGAACTTAATGCTTAGAACTATCTGTGACAAACGGTTGTGAGTTTGAAATTCAATCTATCTCATGCGTCGTATTAAATAATGGAACTTAATGATGTTTGCATCTAAAGGGTTGGGTTAAGAACTCCAGTACAAAGCAATCCGCCGCAATGGCGTTTGTCTTTGTATTTGGGTCGGATATTAGACTAAGTCTAAATGTTCATCTCTCTCTCTCTCTCAGCCCAATTTCATACACAAACAACATCCCACGGTTTTCAAATCCCGTAAAATAATAGAAATGCGTAAAATTATCATAATAGTGAATTAGATATATATGATAATGTTAAATGTTAAAAAAATCATATTATTGATTCATATTGAACCTACATACAATATATAATAAAATAACATTGAAGTAAATATTTGACTAGAATAATAAAGCTTATTTTTGCTATATTTTTCTTCATCTGCTCAGGAAGTGAAGCTAATGTTTGGAATGTTCTTTAAAAGCTGCTCTAGTACATTTTGTAAGTAATGCGCATATTTCTCCCTCTTATTGAACGAGAAGTGGCAGATATGGCTATTTCTCTGGCCGATTCGTTATGTATTTTGGCTGTCAAAGACGAAGAGAAAATCAAAGGATGTTAACAAAAATGAAGATACTATAGTAATGCGAGAATAAAGAAAAAGTGAAAATGCCAAGTTTGGACTGATTTGACTCAATTGAAAAAAATATTGATTCAATTTTATGTACAAAAGTTAAAATTTTGCAGATTAAATTTTTACTGAGGAGGGAGACGCAAAGCTATCGCATCCATTCCACTACAATTTAATTTATCGATTAAAATTATTGATAAATATCATTAATTTACATTAGATATGATTTGTATTACATGCTGCAGAATAGCGGTCTCTTTCGGGACTCACGGAGTAGCAAATTCATTTATTTAAGTACCGAGGACTCATCATATAGGTTTTTTTTTAAAGATAAATGTATGTATGAAATAACGATAAGAGACTATCTCTCTATACAATGATAAGATATTAGTTAATATTTAATCAAAAATAATAATACTGAAACTTTTTTAGTACTATTGCGTCTCTCTCTCTGGGAGCGAAACATTTTACTCAGAGCAAAAAATTCTTAAAATATTCTTTTTTTTTTGTTTTATTATTTATAAAACATACAAAATATAAGTAATATTCCTGCGAATCACCATCGACAGCTACTGTAGAATTCTGAGCAGTAGTGTTTACTCTATTAGTAATTAATATTACATTCTGTGGTTAAAACATCCGAATGATTTCTTTATTCTATTAGTTTTAATTACAACGCGAGTCATTGTATTTCAAAGGATGAGAGGCTTAGCTTACAGATGTTAGAGTAATATGTAATGAACGTATATTATTTCGCGTATAATATTTTGAAGAAAATCCAGTTACTTTGAAGCGTTCTGAGCCAGCGAATAGGACTCAACCATGTAACTTTAATATAACCTAAAGTAGACTTCTTGAAATTACATGTTGTAGTTAATAGAACAGTAAAGCTTTTTGAATATTTTGTAATCAATTACTTAAAAAAGTAGATATGAAATTTGATTCCAAATTCTTCAGAATTGTCATTAATCCACTAAGTAGAAAATTAAAAATAAAAACAAAAAGACAGCTTTTTTTTTTTTATCCTGAAAAGGGTAAAAAGATTATTTAAGCAGCACGGGCTTAAAATTGAAATCTATTATTTGATATATTTTTCCATAAAGTTGCATTATCTAGAGCACACGCATTTCATTGGCTAAACTTTGGTTTTTTTTTTTATATACATATAATTAGGTTGATTAAACATTAATCACTGAGATTTTCTGATCAAGAAGATTTCGAATAATTTTAATAGTTTGAAGACAAGCAATTAAATGTATTCATTTCGAAATTAATTTTCACAATCATAACCATTATGCATTTCAATAATAAGAAATTAATCTTTCATTTAAATTTTACTAAAAATGCTGTATAATACTGCTTTAAATAATACGTTTTATACGTAATTACCATTTTTTTTTAAAAAAAAAAAAATATGCCAAGTGTAAAAACCTTTCACTAGCATTTTTTCCAAGTTATAAATTGCGAATAATGATTTTCATATTATTTCAATGAATTTCGCAAGAAATTGTTCGTTTAATCTCTGTCAAAAGAGTAGATAAAAATAATATATATGCAAATCTCTTTGGCAGGGCCTGAAATATGTTGTTTCTTTTCTTTTTGTTAAAATAATGCAAAAGTTTTATACAGTTCAAAAGATAAACCTTATTTAAAATCAATAATTAATAAATAATAATAATTATTAAATATTTAAAATTACCAAATTTATTAAAATCTAACTGGAAGCTGTTTATACTTTAAAGTGTTTCAGTTTTATTTTGTATCTCAAGCACTCGAGATAACCCGACTAAATTATAAATAAAAAAGTAGGAGAAGGGGAAATCTTCTCTTTAGAAATACATTTGTAATTACTTATTCAAGAATTTTTTCAGGGCTGTTTTTTTTTTTTTTATTATTATTATTATTTCCTTCTTATTTTTCCCTTCTCAGAAGTTTTTTAAATGTTAACCAATTTCAGTTTTCATTTCAGGTGAATGGACGGTGAAAAAAAATGACGATATTCGAAATAAATAAATTGAAAGAATGCATGACTCTTTCCTTTTCTTCTTGCATCTCGATCCTGATTGGGGTTTTATTATTGACAACCTGTCACAGATAGAATGAGTAACTGATCGGTAGGTGGGAGTGAAGCCGGATACAAGTGGATATGAGTGAGACAGTGGATCACTGAAAGTATAAAGCAAATTTCTTTTTGAAAAAAAGAAGAGTTTTAAAAAACCGTAAAAATGATTGTTTCGAAAATAGCAGCTTGTCATTGCACTGCAGTTTGAATAAAATGCTTGGTAATAACCTTCCTAATTGCCATGAAAATTATTCATTCCCTTTTTCAAACTTTTAAATTATGTAACATTTTATTTCTTTAATTCTTAGCTTCTTTTTAAATGCCCATTCTATCTTGAAACTCTTTAATTTGTTATTCCAAGATATGTGGGGTTAAGAGACATTAATACACACGAGAAAATAGCATTCCTCCTTAATGCGTTTGTAAACTTCCTATAAATAGGGCTACGAATAAAAAAAAAAATCTTGTCAGGACTATTCAAAAAGTACCCGTTTCAGGACTACGAATGGGGTAACTTCTTGTAGTACTGTCCAATGATCCCTTTTTATTAGGAGTCCCTTCGCGAACCCAAAAACTTTTCCGGCCGATGAGACTGTCGCACTGAGAGGACTGTTCAAGAGAAGCCTTCGGTGAGACACCTTTTGGAGCCCCGGAAGCAACGAATTGTTTCATTTTTGTTTGTTTTTCCAGGATGTCATAATGAATCCAGATGACGCAAAATGCCGACGACAAGTCGACGCGGTAGCAATGAAATTTGAATTTGTCTGCACAAAACTACCAAATCAAAATTTATTTTGCAATTTTCAGTCAGTGTCTTATTTGTTTTGGTGCTGTTTAACGGAGAGCAGAAAACAATGGTAACACCAATTGGCTTGAACAATCGTCAAAAACAGGTACTTTTTGAACCATCCTTGTAATCTTAGAAATCTTATGACTTTATCATTTGTCATATCGCGGGGGTGGGGAAGGGAATCTGCAAACAATGCAGAAATTACTATTTTCTCTGACTTTCTTTATCATTTTAATAAACTTTTCTCTAATTTCCTCTGTGAAATATATATTTTACGATGACGAAATGTTCGAAAATAGGATTTGAATTCTTAAAAATATTATTAAGTATTGAAAAGTGTCCCCTAAAAAGTGTTTGCAAATATTACATGCTTTGCAATAAAAACCCTCTTTGTATACCAATCAAAAGAAACAAACAGACTCGAGTTAAAGACATAAAGCTTCTTCAATTTTAATTAGTTTAATGAGTTCATCAATTTATGATTAAACGTAGCAGAATTGTGCATATATATAATTACAAATACATTTTTAACATTTTTATCAGGGACCACATTTATTTATTGCATTAAAACTAAATTAATTATATTAATATATTTTAATATGATTACATGTGCTTTTGTCATGACGTTATTACAACAACGAGAGAGAGAAAGAGAAAATGTAGTAATAGAATATTTTCTGAATATTTTCAATGAGTTAATCGTTCATTATGAAGGGAAGATTCAAAAATCAGGGGAAAGCAGCTGTCAAAGAATCCTATGAGGGAAAGAATAATTATAGCATACATAAAAAGTGTGCTTCAACGTAACATTTTCTACGGAGTTTACGACGAACATACTCAACCATTTATTCTAGAAATAAGTATAGGTTTTAATTTCTTCTGCCAGAATCTTTAAACTAAATATGATTAAAAATAAATAATACTGTGTAATCATCACATGAAATATAAAAACTTTACTTAATATTTTGAGGTGACTGGACTTTCTGATCTCCTTATTACTCCTCGGCTATGCTATACGTGTGTGTGTGTTGCTTTTATTGTTAACTATTTCCAGAGGCTGAATTTATTATATTATGTATGTTATAAAGAGGCTTTTAGCGTTGTAGAGGTGTGTGAAAACTAAAAGCAATGGATAATTTGTGTCATAAAAGTTTTATATTAATGAATATTTTAATAATCACCCTATTATTCTGAAATTGTATGGTAAAGAAATTATCTGATATGGTTTATGTATGGTTTATAGTGAGACTGTTTAAAATAATTAACACAAACAATCATTTCTTTTTCACTTCAGTCTAGAAATTATTAAATCTTTAATACTTAATCTTAGAGACGAATGTGAGTCACAAGGGAATTTAAAATAACAACAAAAGGCAACATTCGTCTCCCCCAAGTATTTTTTTAAAAAACTATAATATTTATTTTATGTAACGTATATGAGACAAGCAAGAATTTTAACATAAATGTATAGTTCTTTAAGCCCTACATCCACCTATGTTAGCTTAGAGAAGTTGATTGATTGAATGATTATTTATGAACATCGCACTTTGAAGTAATACACGAAGACTGTTGGAGGTAGACCTCATAACTTTGAATTTTGGTCAAGTGACGAGGACGACACCTGACCACAACCCCTTTTGATAACTTTCAAACCTCGGGCTTCGACAGACTTAACGTGCATCAGCCACACATTATATAGTGTGTACGAGGTGGTTAAAAAAGTACTCGCATTTGAATACAGATGGCGTCATTAAGGTAAATTGTCGTTACCATTGGGTACTGTCATCTATTAAGAAAAATTGACATTGATTCAAAAGTTCGTTTTGATTTGCTGCCAAATCAGAATTTGATTGCTGCCGCGTCTAGTTGTCGATGTAAAGGGATTCATCGTTATACACCGGAAACCAAGTTAAAATCCAAACGTTGAGATGCTTGAGATGAATCTCCCCCCAAAAAAGATAATAAATAAATAAATAAGGCGAAGTTCGTCTCAGCGGCCGGAAAAGTTGCTACGAAGACTTTCTGAGGTGCGAAAGGTGTCATGATCACGAATACGAGTAACTGAGCTGTCTAAGGGAGTCATGAGGCTTTCTGAAAACAAACCATTTTTGATGCTACGAGACCACCTCTTAGATTTTCTAAGGATTTATTTAATGACACTCGTATTTAGGGACATCAGGACTCGAATACATGACACGACGGGAACAACCACCAACAGCAAGTTCGTAACCATAACCACTAGACTACCGTGACCACATTTAAGTGAACTACTGGGGTGTATTTTTAATTCAAAGCATCACGTTTAAGCTTTTATACTGACCAAATAAAATTAAGTAAATAATATTTCATGATATAATTAAAGCCAAAATCAAGTCGATAAATTAGAGTCAACTGAAGCCCACAAAGGGGTTGTAAGCGAAACCTTCTCCTTGTTAAAACTGATGATACTGCACGAGTTAGCAGGTGCCTGAAGATCAATTATCGCTTTGACAGTTGATCGATAAACATTTCAATGCTGGGAAGTCGCCATCAATTACTATCACAATAAAATAAAAAAAGAATTTCTCGGATGCATTGCAACAGTCTCTGCTAAAGTGACCTCGATATTTAGCGTGATAAAACTTGTAACCAGCATTAAAAAAAAAAACTGGAGTTTCCATTCTCGGTCTATATTTTATTAAAGCTTTGAGACATTCTAAAACCTTTCTGAATGCGATAACTGCCTGTAGAGAAGTTCCATCTAATTGTCCTCCTCTATCTACCAAAGTGCTGGAAGTAATTTCGATTACTTCATCTCATAACAAATGCTTTCACCTCTCCACACAAACAGCCGACCATTCACTCAAAAGTAATGCAACACTCTCAAACGGTAGTGTCACGCTCACTTTTTCGCTAACGAGTCGTTTCAGCTGCTTAATTTATGTCTGTACTAGCGTTGGTTAACATCTAGGAGCTATTCGAATATCAAATAGTATGCATCAGCAGCTGCGATGATAGCGATTCAAAAACATGACACCTTTAGACTTTCACCTACTTTAAAAGTGAAGAAATCCACTGGAACAGAAGACGAAGGGCGCCAGTAGCGTATCTGAATATTTTTTTTCTGTCTAAGAGGATTTTGACAGATATTGGTTAGATACGACGCGTGACTATCTATGTAAAACAAGCGCATATTATTTTATGAAGGAATAATACAGTCTGTTTGACAAAATTCTTTTAAAGTAGTTTACAGTATCCACGAAGAATAGGTTGCTATCAGTTCTAAGGCTAACAACGAACGCTATTCATACTAATATATTTTTTTTAAAAAATTCACTATAAACTTAATTGTAATAGAAATTTTCTTTTATGATTTAATAACATGTTAGGAAATAATAGCGGCATAACATATGAATCAGTTTTATAGTTTATTGTAAGTTAAATTGATACTTATAGGGGTCATACTTTTATCTTCTTCATTAATAAATGGGAAGGTTATTTGATCACCCTTCTAATAAAATGGATTTATATCTCTATCAAGAGGCCCTGATCACGAACTCAATAGCAGTCGAGTCGTGGGTTCCAGTTCCAATTCCAATAAGACTCGCCTTGTAACAGGACTGATGCAAGTTACATCTGTCGTGGCTCAAAGTCCTCGCGAAGACGTGGTGTAGAAGTTTAGGAATAGTAATAGTGATCCCGTACGAGATAATGGCACACTTTACTTATGTTGAAAAAAAACAGACATGGATTTCATTTACGGAGCTGCTCACTGAAATACCATAGAGGCAGAACGAATGTATGGTGAATGTTTTCCCCACAGATAGTTGCTCCATACAAAAACATTTGCTCGCTTGCCTCGACAGCTCTTCAAAACGAAATTCTTTTTTGCTTCCCGATTTGATGCCGGTCTTACAAATACTGCTTACAGTTTCTTTTTTCTCAAGTCACATATGCATGCATGGAATTCTTTTTCTCCCGATAAATAAGCAGGAATATTGTTTTAACATTTGGGGAGCGGTTGTTTCGAAACGCACTTGTGCGTTTACGTTTCATATTCGACCATGTATTCAGGAAATTGAAACTTTTTAGAATGGGTGTGTTCTACCTTTCACCTAATAAAATGCTTCCCATCTATTTTGAATTCTGAATTATCGCGTACATACATACATACATATATATATATATATACACACACACACATATATATATATATATACACACACACATATATATATATATATGTGTGTGTGTGTGTGTGTTATAAATTATATAATTATTGCAATAAAAACAAAGCAGAAAAAATGAAAAAAATTATAAATATGAAAAATATCGGTCGGTCATAGAAAATTGATCATAGTATATATTTTTAAGCATAGGAAAACAATGACAGAGATTCGGTTGTCGTCCTCGTCATTTGATCGTTACACAAAATGAGGAGGTTCGCCGCCTCTAACCCTCTCTTTGTCTATACGTGCGAGATTAATAAACAAACAATAAATATTCCGTATTAGATAGGATGAATTGATAGTACAATGAGCTGTTGCCAATAAACTGTAAGTTTTTGAACCACAATTGAATGAGGACTGATCGGTATTTTAGATATGCCCCTTCATCTTAATTTGCAAATTGCTTCTGGGAAAATCCAGTTTTAGTAATTAATAGACTCATTATTTCTGACGACTTTTTCAAGTAGACTGATCCAGACTCTTAACCTCCCAATTACGAAGCCAGGTCTGAATACTCCAACCATCTTCTGTCGACGTGCATTTTATTCCATATGGAAGTCATTTGAAACTTAATTTTAAAGATGGAACAGCCTTTATCAAATTTATTTTACTTGAAATGACTAGATGGTCCTTAATCTATTTCTAACATAGTTTATATTTCGTTTTCCATATTTATTCTAGAGAACAACATTTCTTGATTGTCAAATATTATCTTGTGATTAACATTACGCAAACCCTTTCAATGGTTTATTATAGTAATATCGCGTATTTAAATTTCTCCAAGCATTTTGAAATAATTTATAAGAATGGTCCCATTGAATGATGGTTTATTGTACAAATATAGAAAAGAGTAATGCTTTATGGAAGAAACTTATGTCTTACAGAAATATTTATTAATGCATTATAATAATATTTCTTTGTTTTATGATAATATATGTTTAAGAGAAATATTTTACGCTTTTATGCTAGAAGCTATGATATTTTATAGTAGTAAAGGAAGCAAGTATAAGAAATTTTTTACGTTAATACTAAGTTTAATAAATCATTATTAAAATGGTGTTTTATTCTGAAAGATAGTTACTTATGGTTCATTTCACAAAATACTCTTCAGAAATAAGAGAACCTTATATTCAGTATATAATGTCAGCATTTATCATGCAAAAAGCATAGATTTATTTATTTCTATAGCAATAACTCTAATCCAAAACATTATTGGAGAATTTTTTTCTTACATAAATTTTCTAAATTTTATTCCAATCAAGTGTTCTTGTTTATATAAAGTACGTAAAACAGTAAAAATGCAGTTACATTAAAATTTTGTAACAATCCTTTTCTGTAAATGGTTGGGGATACTGGTCTCAACCGCTTAGTAAAGCAGATCTCACGCTCTAGCTTAAAGCGATACACTTCTAGATATCTTGCTTGGTTACTCCAATTCGATATCTTAGACGCCAATCACCCTCACTACTGTAAGTAGAGCTGGATGAAAGCATTCTTGTCCATTCAACTAACTACATAATACACTGTACTCACCAACATGAATAATCCATGATCCAACTGTCAAGACACGTTTCAATCGTTAATCGTACCATTATAAGGTTCTAAATTAGGTACAGGTTGAATTGGTTGATATCTTATGGCCATAGTCTAGAGTGAGCAATCAGTTAGGATACGAAATAGTTCAACAGCAATTGTATGAATAAATAAGAATAAGCCTTTATCATTTATTACTCTGAACAATAAATTTGAAAAATATTTATTTATAATTAATATAAAATAAGTTCTGTCATGTGCAGTACATTTGGTTAAGTACAGTGCTCTTCAAAAATAATTAAATTTGCTTATAATTCGCCTATACTTTGTGAGCATACATGTACTGAAGAGTACGTTAATTCTAGTAGACAGTGCAATAAATATGCGTTCACACTGCTCTTCATCCAAATGTATTCAAATTTCCATATATTAGAGTATGTTGCTGTACGTATATCGTGTATATTAGGCTATTTATCATATATGTCTTGCTCTGTTCATACATGCAGAGCATAATTTTGAGGATAGCTCTCAAGAATCTGGGAACTCTAAGTGGCACGACAGTATTCAAACTGATAGAATTTTTTCTCCCTCCTGAGATATGTTATTTCATAATATCCTTCTTTTTGAAAGCTGATTTGCTACCAATTTACAAAATAATTTATGCATATCGTATAATTTATAATCATTTCTACTGTTACAAAGTTACTTGTACAGAGTTGTATAAGCTTATATAAAAACATATTTATGTATAACTTTTTTTTTTGAATTAAAGAGGTAAGGTCAGTTTCCATATACATATGTACAAAGATATAAGAGATATAATATTCACATTTATATACAGGGCTAATCAAAATAAATCATCCGATTTCAAAATTCCATATTTTCAAAAATAGTCGACACAGAATGATAAGTAATACATGAATACAAAGGGAAAACTGTGGAAGTCTTATATTGTGAAAAATCTATGATCATGTGTGTTCGTCGTGAAGTTATTTCACGAAAGCTGTTTCAGAAGCTTTCCCGAAGCCGCTCGTAGTTGGAACGGTTGCAGTGAACCGCATGACTCGATGTTACACTCGTAGTCTCCTGATATGACCCCATCGAATTCTTTCTTTAGGAGTTTGTAAAAGATAAAATATATGCGCCAACATTTCCCATATGTTTATTTGAACTAAGCAACGGATTTCTGCTACTGTACTATCCATTACCATTGATACCTTAAAATGTGTTTGGTAGGAATTTACATTATACGTGTAACTAAACAAAATTGTATCGAACACTTGTAAAAAAAATTCCTTATTTTCCCTTCGTATTCGTGTATTGCTTATCATTCTGTGTCATTTATTTATGAAAATATAACATTTTGAAATCGTGTGATTCATTTCGAATAACCCTGTGTACGACTGCGGCTCATAAAGTACTTGTATTTGAAGACAGATGACATTATTAAGGTAAATTTTTGTTTCCGTTGAGTGCTGCCATCTGTTAAACGGAGCCGAAACAAATATGACATTGATTCATAAGTTAGTTTGGATATGGTAGTCATTTGCCACCAAATCAAAATTTGATTGCTGCCGACTCAAGTTGTCACCGTCGGTGAGCAGGATGATGAATACCAGGTGAGGTATTCATCATCCTGCATCGGAAATAGAGTGTATGGATGCTTCCAATGAATGTTTTCCAAAAAAAGGCGGTTTCTTCGTCCGTCACGACGAAGAATTTTTGAGGAGCTTACTGCGTCATGATCAAGAATGCGAGTAGCTGAGTCTAAGACAGCTGTCTAGTTAGTCCTGATGCTTACATTTTCATCCTGATGCCATTTTCGATGCTACGAGCACCACCCCAAGCGATTTCTTTCTTTGGGGGGTTTGAAAAAGATAAAGTGTATGCGCCACCATTACACACAGATTTAAGTGAACTTAAACAACGAATTTATGCTGCTGTATACAATCTATTACCACTGACACTTTACAATGTGTATAGCAGAAATTTACATATCGAATAGACGTTATGTGTGTAACTAAAGAAAGTTATATCGAACACTTGTACAAAAAATCCCTTCTATATTTTTCTTTTGCATTTATGTATTATTTATCGTTCTGTATGATTCATTTAGGAAAATATGGAATTTTGAAATCGGATCAATAATTCTGAATTACTCTATATATTAGCCGCATTCGAAAATGTTTGTCGTTTCTTTGAATGTGGGGGCTTCATGCTCTTTTGCGTTCCTTCTAAAAGTACTTCGCACTGCCCAAAAATTTATATATTTGTTCTTTCCAGCCCTTGAAGTCATCTTACATAAGATTGGGTAAATAAAAAAAGGTTAAATGAAAAATATATATTCGGTCTGCCCTCAATCAGCGTATGGAAGTAAGTATTAAATCTGGAAGTCAGAAGGTATAAAAATGTCTTAAAATCACTTTGACTGCTCCAATATTTAGATTCCAGGAAACAACCTAGTTTCCAACTGCTCTAATCATTGGGGGCTTTTTAAGAATGAAAGAAAATAACAAATCCTTCCCAAGCCTGCCC
Organism: Nephila pilipes; assembly: GCA_019974015.1. Classification (NCBI taxonomy): domain Eukaryota; kingdom Metazoa; phylum Arthropoda; class Arachnida; order Araneae; family Nephilidae; genus Nephila; species Nephila pilipes. The sequence continues at coordinate 734,880 of BMAW01051769.1, forward strand.
AGCTGTAGATATCCAGGATTTGTGAAAAGAAGTTTAGTAGAAATACTCGCTCAATCGAAAGCTAGATTCGGTGATTTGCCGAAGTAGAGTGGAAAGCCTCTTTTCGCTTTTGTGATAAACCCATTCATCGACGAAATATTATTCGGCGGGTTTTTGATTATCGAAATTCTGCCAGCGAAGGAACCCCGACAGAAATTGAAAAGCTTTTCAAATCTTGGAAGCTGAGGGGATTTGTGGGAAATGATATGATACAGGGAAGTGCCGAAGAACTTAACTGGCCCAGAGAGAAGAAATAGCAATGGGTTGGCAGGGGAAAAAATGATTTCTTGAAGAAAAAAATGGCTAATTAATTATTAATACCGTGCATTGTCTTTGGAAATGCGAAAAAACAATGTGGTTATTAATTAAACAGATTTAATAGCTGAGAATCAGGATTTGAGGGAGAACAAATTCCTTTTTTTAAAGAGAAAAAAAATGTATCATTTCTTCAAAATTGAAGAGATTTTTTTTCTATATCTGTGACTTTTACTGTTATTAAAGTAGAACGTATGCACTAATAGTAATTTTAAGAATACCCGGAAAAAAAGTAGCTATATGTAATAATCTATAAATAGCAGACTGTTATTGTGAGTATGAAGCAAAACTCATGAAAAAGACCAGTATACTGTAACAATTGCAAAATTACTGCAAAATTTATTCATTGTGTTTAATTATAAATATTTTTTATCTTAAAACTGTCTTTTTTTTAAAAAAAAAAAAAAGGTGGGGCTGTAATTTAAACAAAATCTAAGAGACTCTTTAGTTTCGTATCTGTTCAATAAAAAAATTCGTACGCATTTAAGTGGATTTATGGATGTTTTAATTGATGAATCAATACTATGATACATTAGTAATATGAACTCTTAAGACAAAAATATTAAAAAAATAAAAAACTCACCAATAATGAATTATATGAAGATAATAAAATTTCGTAAGGAAATATCATTTGATACAGTATGCAATAATTTTAGCCAATGAATGAATATCTAGAGGTATAGAGCTCTCACAATCAAGAATCTGAAAGATGCGTAAATGAAGAGAAATTCCAATTTTGGGGGGCGTAACTTCCATTCGAATTGGATTTCATTTATTTATATTGACTGTATGAATACCTCTAATATGGTTTAATTTCACTAAAAGTATACATCACAATTTGCGAGAGGACTTGCATTTGGACTAAAGAGGAAACAGAGTGTTCAAATCGAAGGATCGACACCTCGACATTTCGATCGAACCCATGTTGCAAGTTCGAGATGATGACAGGAAAGTTTGACAAAATACAGCACCAAGATGACTTGAGAAATGACAGAATTAAGGACAGTGATCTTCAGAGAGGCTCTCTCAACACTTGATCAGTTATTTTCAAGGATTAGAAGTGTAACCGGGGCACCGGTGACCACAAGGATTATTAATTAGTAACTAAGAAATCTGAGTGAGCTCAAGGTATCTATTTCGCCTCTCCAATGTACACCAACAAGTATATTTGGAGAAGTAAATTTGAATTGAGCCCCGATGACAAGCGAAAACGTGTATGGATATATCTAGGACAAATTTGAGATACTATCCTGACTGTCGCATGCCTTGCAGCCCGACATCTGAGAGTTATTGTCATTTGTACTATTTCGTTAGATAAATGGGTTTTTTCGGTTGTAATCCATGACAGTTCTAGAGGAAAGTGCTTTGATAATAATTTTCTGCTCCTCGCGCGTTGTGTTCTCTTTCCTTTCTCGACTCAATGGACGTACATTTCTAAAGAATAATGCTTTCATTCATCGGACTGCTTACCAAACCCTTTTCTGGACTCCTAGATTGTCAAATGTCTTAGAGCAATCACAGAGTACATTTCGGTTATAATAAAAGAAGCCTCCAATAATCTAAATCTCTATGATCCGACTCGACAATTGCACAGAGTTTGGAAAGAAATCTTACCAATAAACATTCGCCAACTCTACGAATGAATATCAAGCTGTATAACAGTTTGTATGAAGACGAAATGTGGGACAACGCTTTATTAATTGGCTCGCTATATGTACCTGTAAACCTTGAATACAACGTTGAAATCCTCTTAAATTTTAATCGCTTCTTTTTCTGCGCATTTACATCACATCCATCGACTTCCGTTCAATTCAGATAATTTCTTCTTGGTGAATCAATTTCTCTTCCCTGTCGTAAGAGGGTTCAAATATCTTCTTAAAGGTAGAGGGTGAAGATAATAATTAATTAATTAAAAAATGTTAAAAAATTATCATATTATAACTCCGACAGAAATACTCCTGCTCATGAAAATCTGTAAGTCATTTAAGTCTCTTAAATTTGTTAAGGTCATTAAATTGCTTAATCTAAGAAGTTACTTAAATAGTTTTACTAATAGTATCTCTAACCAGGAGTCATTAAAGTAGTTTCAACTAATACTACTCAGTAATCTCGGATGCTTCTTAAATTTCCAAAGCTCTTCGAGTAATTATCTTATCAATTGAACTTAAATCATTGGTTATATAAGAAAAGGTGTAACAGAAAATTACTTTTATAGAAAAGAAATACTCTCAGATGAGAACTTCTTTCACAGTGAATCAACTCTGCTAAACATTTTGGAGATTTAAAAAGAAGTCCGAATAGTAACAAAGCATAAGAACAGGAACGAAGGCCATCTGGGATCATATGTGAGCGGATCTGATCTTCTTTCATTAGTGAGTCAGCTACATTTTATTTAAACTTATTCTCTCATCTGTATAAACACTTCTATTCACACGACACTTTATCACATGGATACAATAGATATGTTGCACCATATGTTTCGTGACATGGAATAAACAGTTTCGAGAAACTTTAAAAGTATAATTTCAGTATGTTTATATTTAATTAAACTTGAAAAGTTTTGAAATATTACTTTGACGGAGGAGAAAACAATTGTCTTTGAAAGCGTGTAAAAGTCAACAGCCTATGAAAAACAAGTTTCCGTTTAGCAACCTTAAGCAGAATTTCTAAGTTGGCAGAAACAGTTTTTTAAAAAAGAGCTATTTATATTTTTATTTATATTTTTTAAAAATATAGTTTGCTTGAATAAACATTTATTGAAAAAGACGAAATCGAATCAGCATTTTTTCATGAAACAATGCAACATTACAATTGAATAATGGTCAAGAAAGTTTTATCTTGCAGTTAATTTTTGAACCTGTAGGTTAAATTTTATAGTTGAGTTCTCATAAAAAGTACATTACTTACAAAATAAAAGCAAAACATTGTTTTCTCGTGTTAAACGTTTTTTTTAAAAAAAATAGCGCGTTAAAAAAAGTTTCTGCGTTAAAAAAAATCTCATTTCTCTCTCAGTGTCTTTGTATATTTTGATTTATTTTTCTCTGTTTAGTTTTTTACAACTTGACTTACTTCATTAATTTTGCTTTTGTTTATCCTTGAGATTTCAGTTTTCAAGTTTAAGATATACGGTTCACTTCAAGAATCAGTAGTTTCTCCTTTTGTTATTTCAAATAATTTTGATTTTATATTTTTATCTCATTATATAAAATAAATACAATTAGATTTTTCTTTGTTTTTGATAAGATAAAACTTGTTAATTTTTATTACTGAAGAGGTCACAAGTTTATAAATGCTATATTTTTGTAATTTACTTCGGTTAATAGAAAATGGTTTCGTTTTAATTGCAATATCCGTGAAACTTATTTCAAACAATGCTTTCAACCTCCAATATGACTTTTTTTCAGTTATTTTCCAAGAAAGCCAAGAACAAATTGTTGGAGATCCAAGAAATGAATATTTTATGCATTAGTTTTTATGGATTCGATGCAATTGTAAACGCGTTTTATAAGTTTCCTGGGTAATTTAAACTAGAAATATTTATGATTTGTGTGCTTAGTTGATTGAGTAAAATGTAAGGTTGATAATAACAAATGTATAATAACTGTGAGAGCAGTTCCTCACAATTATTAATGCATGAATTTATATACATATTACGAATATAAAAAACTCTTAGTTTAAAAATTAATCCGAAAACTTATTAATTAATAAAAATAAAGAAACGAATTATCATTCGTAATTTTTATTTCTTAATGCAGGTTCATAAAACATGTATTTTTCGAATTAATCCATCACAATACCTAACACAAAATTCAGCAAATATAATAGGAAAAAAAAAATCTATGACAAATAGAAAATAATTTGAGTAATATTAAGTGATTCGCGACATGTGGAAAAATATGAGTAAATATTGGGGGATTTTGTTCTAAATAATGCGGAGATTCATCGGTGGAAGGGGAATCTTTGTATTTAAACAAAACATTTCAGTTGACGCTTTCACGCGTAAAACATTTGCACACATAGGAACGCGGATAATTCGGCACAATGGGCAAAAGCAATTCAGACAGGTTTTGTGCAATCCATGTACAAAGGAACGGTGTTAACGATTAAGCATATCAATTGTAGGCACAAAGAAAACAATTGGACATGTTTGTGAAAGGAAGGGTAGTTGAAATGCTCGAATCCGGAGAATCACAATCCAAAATTACTCGAATTTCTGAATGTAGCAAAGTGTGTGATCTTGGACAGTGGCAGAGGTTTCAAAACGGGAGAAATGTTAACCGACGACCATTACCAGATCGGCCAAAAGACACAACTATTCACTTAAACCTATATCTGGCAATAATTACATCAGAAGGGCAATTGTGTCCAAAAACTGGGTTCCTCCTATGATGGCTGACAGCCGTCATAGGAGTGCGAGTTTCCAAAAAAACTGTTTGAAGGAAATTCAGTTATTTTGGTCTCTATGCCAGTCGATCAGCAGTTTGCATTCCTCTCACATCTATGCATAAACACATTCTCTTAAAGTGGAACCTCAGTACATAATTTTGAGATAGTTGGCTGATGTGATGTACAGTGACGAATCTCGATTTAGTCTGAACACTAATTCTCCTCGACAAACGATATGTAGAGAACGGGTAACTCGTTTTCACGTGGGAAACATCACTCTGAGGCATCTTTTATCTTCGAGAGAAATCATGGTGAGGGTAAGCATATATATAGGCCGAACAGACCTTCATACTCTTAAAACGGGATCTGTGTTTACTAAAAATGTAGATGGGAAGTTCTTGGGCCTTACGTTTGTCTATTTTGAAGTGCTGCCTTCATATTTATGAATGATAACGCGTTTGGTTACTGTACGAGCCTGATCGACAACATTCTCGAAACGAAAAATATCAGGAAATACGACAGAAATTTTTCCCTGATTGGGAAGTTAAAGTTAGGATTATTCATATCACATGATAATAGATGTAGATATCTTTAGGTATTTTACGTGGTGATTAATTGTCTATTAGGAAATATCCCTGCTAGTTCGAAGAGTGAGAAACTCTGATCTGAGTGGATATCAAGAACGAGTGATTACATAAATTAAAAATTTAAGCGAAAATTAAGTAAAGGAGGGGGAAACTAAGTAAAATTTAAGAGGGAAATCATAACACACACACACTTATATATATATATATATATAAATTAACAAATTATAAAATGCATAGGGAATCAAAAAGAAAATTCAAAATTACTGAATAAAATGTTTTTTGAAAATGCGAAAAATCAAAATTGTTAAGTCTTAAGAAATTAACTTATTTGAAGAAAAAAAAAACCTAAGAAAAAAATACAAAAAAATATACTAAGAAGAATATATATAGAAAAACTGCTTATAAATACAAAGTTACCGATTCGAAATGAAATTCTGACCGAAATCCCAATAGATATCTTGACAGTATTTCTTTAATTCTGTGTGTCAGGTTGGAAGGAAAAAAGATTAAAATTCAAGCATCATTATATATTTCAAATCAGATAAAGAAATAAGAGGACTAAGAAACTTCCATAAGTATTACAAAATAAAGATTTAATCGAATTATTTTATCTGGGGGAAGAAAGTTTGATTTGAATTAAATAACATTACATTAGAACCACTCGGCAGCTGTTGGTGATGCGTCTCGTTACTTTTAACTGTGTTTAGTCGAAGAGTGTAATATTAAGACTCTTGTTAAACTGTATTATTCCTTCAAGTATTCGAGATCCAATTGGATTTATTACGTTGTAATGTGTATCACTCGACTTCACATTATATATATATATATATATTTGCATACCCTCATTTGTTTTATTAAAAAAAATTATAATTCGCTTTGTGTGTAAGAACAAATTACTTAAAATGACCTTAATTATATATATATATATATATATATATATATATATATATATATATATATGTACAAATTTCTAATTCTGTTGATTTTGAGTTTGTTAATATTTTTGTATATTGTAATTTATCTGAAGGCTGACAGTTTCATCAGTAATTACCGGTATAAACACACATTATTCTCTTCCAAATTATTGAACACTATTAACTACATTATTTCCGAATATCTATTTTTTTTTTCTTTTCAATCACTGTGCTTTATTTTAAATTGTTTGGTTGTTTAATATTTTGTTTTGAATACTTTGTTTTTTAGTGCTTTAAATTTTAGATTGTTAACTAAGTATAATTTGTGCTTCACTATATATATATATATATAATATTATGCCTTTCTTTTAAATATTTTTATAGTACTATTTAATTAAGTTTATAAAAACAGTCGAAACCAATTTCATTTTTAATTAATTATTTTACTATAGACAGAGAGAAACCATTTCCACACGGCAGGAGTTAGAACTCCACACCGTTGGATAAAGAGAAGAGAACAGAGCATAAGATTTTGAGAGCAAGAGAGCGAAAGCGAGAGAGGGCTTTTCGCTGTGTTTTTGATTATATAGTAGGGATCTTTCACAATAAACGTCATAGAGCATATGGGATGAATAAAGAGATTTCGAGGGAATTTAGGTGCAGACAAAAAGTCTGGTAGGGATCATCCCTACATGTCTGAAGCCATGGGTACAGCATTGTCAGAGAATTTTTAAGAACGCGTGATTGTATAAATTAAGTTAAAAAGGAATGGTATCAGGAAATAAGAATGAACGCTTTACTTTTAAATGAGAGAATGGGAAAAATTAGGAAATTGAATTATTATTATGAGAAACAAATACGAAATAAAGTTAAATCATTACAAATTTCTTCCCTCCACAGGACGTAGATGTGCATTGGGCCCTAACACATAACTTTTATCTTACAGGAGTGTCTAAGTAAAATATTAAATTTAAGTTTTAAATTAAGAGTTATATTTAAAAATGTTACACCTAAAGAATTCATACTTAAAAATTAAGATCTAAAAATGTAATGACCTTAAAATCCCTTCATCCCTACAGAATACATAAGCAATTTCAATTAAATAATCAAAATCTAAAGAACTAAATAAAAAGGTAGCTTTGTATGATGTGTGTGTGTGGTATTATGTTTAAAATCTAACATCAATTTCTCAGTAATAAGCATGAATTACTAAATCTGTAAAAAAATACATAAATAACAGAGATGTGTGGGTGGGATTTTGTAAGTCAAACGTAATGCTCAAAAAAATATGAAATTTCAAAATTATTAATATGACAATTCTTAATTCAATTACATTTAACACTCAAGAAATGTAACACCACATTAACCAGGCTCATAAATTTAGCATTGCAGTGCCCTGCAAAATTAAAGAATGGTGGGGTGAAACCACATATATAAAAGAATAGTGGTGCTTGAGCCACTTTGCATTGAGTGTGGCATGTGAGACAAAAACAATTTCCGTTGACAACAGACATACTTATGACAAAACTCTTGCACAGTATAAGAAACATTGTTTACATTTTCCACATGCATTTCTAGATTAAGGAATGAACATGTAAAAATTTTAATCTGTTCTACATGGTACAGAAACGTCAACAGACAAAGAAATGCAAGTTTTTAAAATTGAGTTTACAAATATTAATTAAATTGAAAAAATAGTTATATGTATATGTTTGTATTATTACTGTCTTATTGTCTTAGCCTAGAACAATTTCTTAACCAAAACATTTTGCCAAATTAGCTGAAGAAATGTGGTTTATTGACAAACTGTGCCACACTTGTCCGCATGTCAAACTGGAACTGCTAACCTTATTTTATTTATTTATTATATATATTAATTATCCACCTTCCTTTAAAATTAAGACTTTTATCTATAGAAATCATCTGAATTAGACATACATTCCTTTAACTACAAAACATCTTTATAACTGATGCAGTATTATTAAGAATTAAACAGTTTCCTTTTTCTTTCATTGCATAAAACTAAACACTTTGTTGGCTTTCATTTTAAATTAAATAATATTCATTTCAAAAAGTATATATTATTCCTTATTTCAATACAAAATATTCATTAAATCAATATATTATTTATCATTTCTCAATTAAGTAACGTAAAATAGCAACATGTTTCAATCAAATCAAAAGTATATAAAATCCTAAATATTTCTCAATAATTATTCACTTCAAATCAATGTTTGTATTCGTTTCAAAACTAAATAATGATCATATCAAATGAAAACAAAATATTCATTCAAACTTAAAGTGAGTAAAATCAAAAATATTTCAAATAATATCGTTTTAAAATATCCACCACACATATCAAAAGAGAAAAACTTATTCAAATCTTTTTCTAAATAAAGAACAAAAATAAAAATTAAATCATGTTCATTTATATATCCTACATTATTAGTTTTTTGCTTTATTTACCTTGTAACAATATTTCAATTTATATTTTCAAAAAATGTTTCCCTAAAAATATTCTGCAATTCTAAATATAAGTGCACTTTTTGTTTTACCACACACAAAAAAAAATATAATGTTATTTTTCACATATAGCATGAATCCCAAAAAGCAATTTAGAATTAACTTCAAAAATATTTCACTTATGTATCATATAATATCATATCTTTTTTATAGTTAAAAACTTTAAAAAACCAGACACACTTTCAAAACAGAATAATTCTAAAGCCATGATAACACACACAACATACGATTTAATACTTTTCAAAAAACCTTTAAACCATTTAATTAAATTCCAAGATATGCTAACTTTTTAATTTCATAACAATTAATAATCAAAATTAAAAAAAAAAAACAATTTTAATTAAACCTCAAGCAGTGTTATTATTACAATTATCATCTTAAATCAATGTACCAACTTTCAAAAGTGATTTCAAAATTTGTAATTATACTTTCATAAATTCACACATTATCATATTTCTTGTTTGTTAATTTTGTTTACTTTGTATTATAATAGTAAGATTTCAATTTCTTTAGTAAAGAAATTCTGAAATATTATTGTTATATGCATACTTTTTATTTTGTTATACAGATAAAAAAAATTATTTTTCACTTTCATAGAATTAAGTTTTAAATTAGAATGAATTTAAAAGTTAGCATAAGTGCAAAATGTAATACGTTTCTTGTGTTATTTGTTTAAAAAAAAGAAAGATATATGGAAAACTTAGCTGCAGGACCAAAGATGAAACAGTTCTGAAGAATGAAGAGACAGTCCAAATGTTACGTTATTCTTTTAAACATTTTTCTTGTAGTTTGCACTTCAGTTCCCCTCATATTCCGCGTTTTTCAAGCAGTATTTTATGAAAGAAGACAGCTTAGCACACACACAGCCTCCATTTTGTAGTGAGCTCCAATGTATTTTGTCATTGCCTGGAGGGATCATCCGCCACGCAAATGGCCGTTGTAAACAATCCAAAAATTTCCTGATTGAAAATCCTTCCGCTCTTTTTTTTATCCAATTTTGCAGTAGTTACATTAGTTGAAGGCCACTCTCTCTTACTCTATCTCATATAATTGAATCTAAATATTTTTATTTTATTTTGAGTAACTATCCTACCGGCTATTTATTATGACTTTACTATATATATAATTATAATTTAATATCCTACCGGCTATTCTAATGTTATGCCTTTTTTTAATTATTTTTATAGTACTATTAAATTAAGTTTATAATAACAGTCGAAACTAATTTCATTTGTAATTAATTATTTTATTGTAGAGGAGAGAGAGACCATTTCCACATGGCGGTAGTTACAACTCCGCCGTTGGATAAAGAGATGAGAACAGAGAGTAAGATTTTAAGAGCAAGAGAGCGAAAACAAGAAAGGACTTTTTGCTTGAGTTTGATTATATAGCAGGGAAATTTCACAATAAACGGCATAGAACATGTGGGATGAATGGAGGAATTTCGAGGGAATTTAAGTGCAGACATAAAGTCTAGTAGGGATCATCCCTACCAGACTGTATGTGTATATATATATATATATACTGTGATTTTAATTTTAATTAACTAAATGTAATGAGTCGACATGAAGCTGTAATTTACTTGTTTATTTCATTTTTGCTGAGAGAGAGACCATATCATATCCATGGCTGGAGATATAATTTCGCCGTTTGAAATACAAAACTCGCGCGCAGATGAACCAGAAAGGGTATTTTCGCTTACTTTGGTTTTTTGGAGATTTCCCCCTTCAGACGTCATAGATCACGTGGTATAGGTGTATAAGTGTAGGGATTCTAGGGGCTTACATGGCCTCGAACAACCTAGTAGGGATTATCCCTACAGATCTTCCTCTGTGAGAACTGTATAATCAGCAAATTTTTATGAGAATGTGACTGCGTAAATTAATGTTGAAAGTTTTACTCCTAAGTAAGAGAATGGGAAAAATTAGGAAATTGAATTACTTTTCCATGAAACTATTACAAATTAAAGTTTAACCATTATATATATGTGGGAATTGTCCCGCTGCACTACAGCAGCGCCACCTTCAACTCAGATTAGAGGTTAGATCTCGAAGTGTAAGCACGCAGAAATGCGTGACCGTCTTTTTCATTAATTTTTCTTTTGTAAATAAAGTATTTAATCCTAAAATGAGCGTGGTTCTTGACAATATACCGACGCCAACCTCCATATATATATATATATATATATATATATATATATATATACACAATGTAGTATGTAGAACTAAACGGTATCCTTCGCTTAATTCGTAATTTTCCAATGTCGGTTTCCATTAGAACTCTAGTGAATCCAGAAAGCGTGACCAAGGAGTGAACCTCACACTTATGCGATACATAATTATACACTCACGAGTGATCGAGAACTTGTTTCTTTTGCATACGTCTATGTATCACACTCTATACCACATTTTAGAGGCCACTTCATTAGAACACAAAAGGTTTTCGAAGAGGAACCTTCTTAATTCTGAACCACAATTACGTGACGATGATGACACTAAACTGATTCCTCTCATTTCTGATTCATTCGTAATATAATGAGCTTTTTGACTAAATTAACGTGCAGAAGTCCTCATTATTTTTTTTTTTTTTTTTTTTAATATAGGGATCAGGAGTCGGATCCTCGACCTTTGAGCAACTGATGTAGATTCATTCCCTGAGGATTATGTCTTAGTAAAGTTATTGAATATTTCGTGTAAAAGTTATCTAAAACAGATATAAAATGCTACAAATTAAATTTTAAACATTAATTCATTTATACACATTTCATAATTAAGTTAAAATATTTTTTCTTTAATTAAATTAACATTTGAAACTAGCGATGAAAAGATTCACTAAAAATAATAAAGATATAATTCAGGAACAGAAAATGAACAACTGTCTGCGATAAATATGTTACTATTTTTTTTTCCAATTGATGATTTCAATAAAAAAAAGTTGTACAGTTTAATGCAACTTGAACTAGAACTGATTTCTTCTGTCTGGTCTTTTCGATGACCGCCGTAATATCGTTTTGTTGGGAAGATTTTTAAAATTTTCCGGGAAAAGAAGATAAATACTTTTTCGATTCCGTTTCAAACATATTTTGAAGTTTTTTAAATAGTTCAATAACGCATGATGAACCTAAATAAAAAAAATTATGAAACATTTATTTGACATATCCCTTACCAACATGGAAAAAATAATAATTCTAGCATCTGCTAAGATAAATAAATTAGATTTTTACTTAGGAGATTGGTACTTATCAAATCTTTTAACAACCATATTATTGTTGGAAAATGATTACCATCTGTTTTTAACTCTCAGTAATAAACATTTGTAATTGTCCTTTTTTTTTCAGATAGTGTTCAGATTTTTATTTAATAATAATTTTAATTCTGTTTTTAAAATAATTAACCAGATATACATAAGATAATAAGAAGAATAAGATAAATGAAACTATTTATAATCGATTAATCATTTCTATAAATGAAATTTTAAGCAATTATTTTTACTTAAAATGCCGAACACTTTTCATGTCAAGTAAAAAGAAACGAAGAATTATTTTTAACTAACGTTTTCAAAATAAATATCTACTTATTAATCTCCGTAACTATTGCCCTTCATTTCTCTGCTCTTGTGCCATATCTTAGTTCAAGCAATAAATAGTGAACTCCGATTCAAGACACGTAAGAACTAATGAAAAATTCTTTGTTAATAGCAACTGATGGATAGCTAAAGTCGCGCTTTCTCGAATCTCAATTAACTTATCAATTCTAAGTTAAGATAAACCGATAAATCATTAGCTTACCAATTCACTCGTTGAATTCCATCATTTCCTACAAACAGCCGATTCTTATCTTAATATTTCAGAAAGAATTCGTTTCGCTCCCCATAACACTAATTAAAAAGCTTCAAAACAAATTAAAAATCTCTGCCAGGAAGTCGTTATCCTCTATCTCTCTTCATTTTCCATTCAGTCTATTTCATTTAAACATCATTATCTTTAAAAACTTCACTTCTCTTTTATCTTCATTTCATTTGCCTTATCACGTTTCATTTTGGTTGGGAAGAAATTGCAATTTTATGCAATTCAAATGATCATGAAGTCCCCTAAGTTACTGAAGAGTAAAAAAACGTGAGCCGCCCAACGTCATAGTGTATTAAAGCTAATATTTATAATACGAGTAATGGTGCTGATGATTTCCAAACCAAATGCCACATCACAATCTAACGATGTAGAAAAGAATTTTTAGAGGTGACATGGACAGGTGAATTCAATATTTATGGAATGGAGGTATTTATTTATTTATTTAGAGGTAAATTCAGTATTTACATCTCGATGATGTTGAAACGTAGTGATTACTGAATGAATTCTATGGGAATATAATAAATATGGAAATGGAAAGTGAACAAAAGAATTGCAATGATTTGAAGAACTTGATTCATTGATTATTAACGTCATACTGAGAAGCAACACGAACTCTATTGGAGACGGACCTTGGCATTTTCAGCCACGTTCACATGAGGAGGATGACACCAAAGCGTTCACGCTCTCTTCAATCTTCCACACAACGCCACTATAGGACTTGGGTCCTCTACAGATTTAATGCGCATTAGCCCCGGCTACCCTAAAGGTCATAAGTGGAAGTAAATATTTTACCTTACAGAAAATATACTTCCTAGAAATCAACATGGAAAACTGGTTCATATTTATTAGATTCGGGTAAAAGAAGGGATGGAGAAAAAAGTCAGTTGTATCAATAAATAATGACGGGCGATTGCTTCTTCAAAAAAAATCTTCTTCGGAAAAAAAATTCGATATTAAACCCTGTTGAGTGAATTCTGTAAACCCAAGCTTCATTTATTTTATTTGTGTTTTCATTGGAAATTTATTTCTAACAAAAAAAAAAAATCCCACTTTGATATATGTAACACATTTACTGCCTCGGTAATTTGCTGGATTTCGATTGAAACACCAAATTTATACACACACACACACATATATACACTCATGGACAAAAAATTTAGCGCACCAAGAAGCAATAGCGGGATCGTAACGAAACTTGGCATGAAGGTACATGTCGGAGAGATATGCAAATGATTAGAAAAACAGTGTGATTGTGCATTACGTATAGCCGGTAGAGGGCGTTTAACGTCGTTCTCCGTGGAGTATAAAACAGGTAACCAAAGCTTGTTTGAGTGTGCTGAATCGTTTACAAAGGAAGAACTGAGGTAGACATGCCGTTACGCCGTTTTCGAAGACAATATGAGCAGCTGTCGCAGTTTGAGAGGGGGAGAATCATCGGCATGATGGAAGCTGGGTGGTCAGCTAGGCGAGTAGCTCGTCAATTAGGCCTCTCTGATTGTGTTGTGAGGAGCTGTTGGGACCAGTGAATCCGAGAGATGTTATTTATACGAAGACCAGGCTCAGGACGCCCTCGACAGACCAGTCGTGGAGAAGACCACCATATCGTAAGAAATACACGCGTACAGCCAACTGCTTCATCGGCCGCCCTCCAGGCACAAGTAGCACCTTCACTAGGGCTCCCTGTGTCTTCTCGAACCATATGAAGAGCGCCTGGCTGAAGGACATTTGGGATCGCGGCGCCCATTACGTGTGCTGCCCTTGACGCCCACCCATCGACGCCTCCGTTTGGAGTGGAGCCGCGAACGATGAAACTGGACTGCAGCGGAATGGAACCAGGTCGTCTTTAGCGACGAATCCAACTTCAATCTCAGCAGTAATGACAATCGTGTTCGCGTGTGGAGACCCCGTGGTGAACGCCTCAATCCTGCCTTTGCTTTACAGCGACACACCGCTCCCACAGCTGGTGTGATGGTATGGGGTGCCATTGCCTACAGTACACGGTCACCCCTAGTATTGATCCGTGGCACCATGACAGCCCAGCGGTATGTCCATGACATCCTGCAACCACATGTGTTGCCACTCATGCAACGACTCCCAGGAGCCATTTTTCAACAAGACAATGCTCGGCCTCACACGGCAAGGGTGTCACAAGACTGTCTCTGCACTATTACTACCCTTCCTTGGCCTGCCCAATCTCCAGATTTGTCTCCAATCGAGCCTATCTGGGATCATTTGGGACGGCGAGTTGGGCATCCCACGAGTTTGAACGAACTAGAGGCAAGGTTACAGCAAATATGGAACGAAATGTCTCAAGACATCATACAGAACTTGTATGCCTCAATGCCTGATCGTATCGCATCGTGCATTCACTCTACAGGGGGTTCAACAGGGTATTAAATCCTCCGTTCTTTTGCCTTTTTCTCTGAAAAAAAATGATCCTTTTTCTTTGGTTTTTTAATCATTTACTTATATCAAAGTAGTCATTACGTATGTAAAATTTCTTTTCATTTTGACAACTTCTTGGTGCGCTAATTTTTTTGTCCATGAGTGTATATATATATATATTAAAATTCATGTAATCTAGACTTGTTTTTTTTTTTTTTTTTTTTTTTTGTTCTCTTCCCATAAATTATTTATTCATTTTTGCATTGAGCTGCACGAATATGGCTAGCAAACTACGAGAAATGTCATAGTCAGCGTCCTAGCCAAGAAAGCAAACTATGAATTATCTTGTTGTTCACAATCAATGTGTTTATGTTGCAATGGAACTGCATAATGCTCCGGAGGTTATAAAATGTAGCGGTATGAAATCAATGAGCAAAATTATCTCTGGTTTCTGAGTACCTAACAAGATTACACTATAAATGACAATATACACTCGCGTGCAAAATTAAGAGAATTTGCATATTACGTCAAATTTCTGAAGATCTAATATATAGGTTTTAACGAAATTTGGTATGAATACTTTTATATTAGAGAAAGAGATATACCTTTAAAAAGTCATTTCATGCCGGCATGATTATCAGTACAGTTCTTAGTGCAGGGATGCCCAAAATCTAAGCTGTGATATCGACCTGAAAATGAGTCTAATATGGGGTATGGCCCTCTCTCACAGCCAGACGGCGTGACGATATACTAGACAGGAGTTTAAGTGTTCCTGTGGCAATCGTTCCCACTCTTATTGCAAGACAGTTTTTAGGTTTGAGATGGTTCTCAAAAGGAGATGGCAAGATACAATAGTTCTCCCAACTACGTTCCAGACATGCTCTATAGGAATAAGATCAGAAGATCTGACTGTCCAACCCATGGGGCAAATATCCTCTCTCACCAGGTAACTGTCGACCAGTTGAACCCCATGTAGATGAGAATTACTGTCCCAGGAACCCAGTACCAACTGCGCCCCTGAGAAGTCGAATATAAGTTAGTCTTTGTCGAACACATACTTCGGTGTGCTGCCGTCCACAAACGCTTCCCAAAGCATTACCCTTCCACTGCCGTAATGATCCTTTTCCCTGATGAGGAATTGATGATACAGATACAAGCTTTTTCCAGATACAGGTATACCGAGAACCAGTGACCAGACTGAATCTAGACTCATCTGTAAAAAGCACGGTGTCCTACCGAGGTCTAGTTCAAGGCGTTTGTTGTGTGCACCGTGCTAAACGTGTCTCTCGTATTCTGCATTGAGTGGAATCCAAGTAACATGTCATCTGGCGTGCAGCCTTCTCTCATGAAGCCTTCAGGCAACTGTAGACCGTAAAACTGGGGTACCAGTGGAATCATACAGTTTACATTAGAGTTGTGAATCAGCAGAAGTCCTGTGTCGCCCTGGTGAAAGAAACAAATAGTGGTCCTCATTCGTCTTTGTGGATTTTGGACGACTTTATCTAGGCCTTCTCGATCTGTATCCAGCGTCCTGAAAAATTTCAGACGACACAGGGTGTTACATTGAACTCTGTAGCCATCTGGTTTTGTGATTGGTATATGTCCAGTCTGCCGACAATTCTCCTTCTCATTTCGTCATCCATTTTAATTAGTACCCTATACAATTTACTCAACTGTTGTGAGAAACATGATGAATGTATTGGAAAAGTACAACCACACAAATCACCGATAACACTTCGTGCATTCCATCCACAGTTCACAGTTAAGCAGTCGCATGTGTGTGCCTATGTATTCGACTTTTACAAAATATTTACAAAATTCTTCGGCAGCGTAATTAGCATTTCGGATTCAATACATCTTGTAAAAATAGGCACAATTTGCAAATTCTCTTAATTTTGAGGGCTAGTGTCTTATTTCACATATTGTTCGTGTACAACTAATCAAAGACATGTTTGAAATGCATTTCAGTTACACGTAACAAGGGAGAAAGAATACGCTTCTATGACTTCTCTGCAAACAATGAAAATAAACTTGACCAGCGCATTATCAAAAGGAAAAATAGTAACATCTGAGCTGGACTTGTGTTCAACATGCCGCTACTTCCATCATTTAAAGATTAGTAGGAATTGATTCTTGGGCCAACGATTCTGTCACTAGATTCTCTCAACTAAAATGTCTTAGTTTAAATTAAAATCGTAATTGTGAACCACAGTCAACAGACGAAGTAGTTATTGCACATGCTTGACTTCTGCACTTCACACGAAAGATGTTAGAGACCTAAAAATGGACGTTGTAACTCCCCTGAATAATTTATTTCCGTTGATATCCTCAATAAATTAAATATTATTTATGTAACGAGTTTACTTTTCCTTGATACATATAAAGCTTAAATTAGAACTGAACAATAAAGTTCTAACTTATCAGCTCATCCGTACGGAGTGACCTACTTTTCAAATGCTGGATGTTGGATGTTCGGACAACTTTTATAACTTACTGTAACAGGAATCACTTCTAACCGAATAGAATCACAGAAGATCAGTTACAGTACATCATTTCAATTTCTAACAAATAAGCATGTACCGACTCCTTATTATCAATTATACACATCACGTTAAATTGTGTTTCACATAATTATTCTATCCTCAAATCAGTTCATTACACTACTTACATTATCTAATTTGCATAACTGCGTTTCATTTCTTACGAGTCACCAAAGCAGCATGTAGTATGGTATTATCATGATGCAATATGATGTTCCTCCTACTGAACGTCGCCGACTTCTTTTTTATGAGTGCTTTGTTTAAATCTTCCATTTGGTGTCCATATCTCTCCGACTCGAGCTCTTCGTTCACTTTTAAAAGCTCATAATATTTTGGTCCTCGGACGACTTACCTTATGCACAGTATTCTTTTATTCAGGCTAAAGCTCGGCTGAGTAGAGATGCCTCGGACTCCCCATATGCTCAGTTCCTTACGATATATTCATAGGTTATCCATTTTTCATATGTTATCATCCGGTCTTAAGAAGTTTTTTTTTTTTCAGTAAAGAAGAGAGATGCACACATGATTACTCGTTTAAGCAACCTTTTCTACTTTTCTCAAGACGCACCCATCTGGAATTTTTATAGGCCAATCCTTGTAACGATGGACATTATATTGTAAAATAAATATTATTAAATGTATGAGAAAAGTGTCCTAAGATCACAAAATTTCAGGCTGACCTGATATCCTGATGACCAGAATTTCCTGACCTTCCGACTCAGGCTATATGTATAAAAAGTGAATATTTAAAAATGTCCCCTTCTAATTTACTATCAAATATTACAATACATTTTTTAAGTTTTTATGCTACAGAATCATCTATGAAAGAATTTAATACAATACTTTGATTTTATCAAATAATAATAATAAACTTTGGAAATAAAAAAGAAATTTACATTTAACTACACTTTCACATTACTATTGATTTATTTTAAATTAATTTTAATATGTGTTTTTGTGAACTTTTCACCCTCACTTTATTACTGAAATAATTCCGAAGTTCGATTAAATCGTTTTTGAAATTGGCAACTATTCATCTCCGAAAAATATTTAAGCCGCTCAACCGCTATTTAGTGTTCATTAAAACTCATGATTTTAAAAAATGAAAATAATTATTTCCTTAAAGAACATTAAATTAAATTATTGTCAATCGTGTGGAAATTCTATACCAAATTTCTGTGCTTAGTAGTGTGGAACGAAAAGAAAACTTCGGAAAAAAGAAAATTAAATAGGAAGTAATTGAAATAAAATATTTACTTTAAAAACAAAATCTCAATTTTCCTTTCTTAAAATAGTTTTTGCAACTTATGAAACACTGTTTTTTTTATAATTTATGGTATGGATTTTTATTTTTAAGACAAAATGTTTCCATACATCTGTCTCTTTTCATTATTATAATGGAATGGAAATAAAATCGTCTTTTATTTTCTCCTGTTATTGTTTGATACGAAATTTTTTATATTTTTCTAATTAATCTTTCTGATAATTTACAAATATTTCCCAGTGAAATATAAATCTAACTTTTGCATACACAATAAAATTTCAGTTTGTAAAATTAAATTAATTTTTTTTTCTAATTCCAGTTTTTGCAATTATTAATTTAATTAATATATAAGGAAAATGGAATTGTTTTTATTTAAAAGTTCATTATTACCTTACATTTTTTGCAGTCCTTAAACGTATCTCATGCACACAAGCCTTATTCTAAATTCCATATTTCTGGAAAATTAATGTTTAAGCGGAATCTCATTCTCGGTGTGTGTTTGAAAGAGATGAGAGTAAATTTTTATTTTTATTAAAACCATTGAGAGTAAAAAGTCCGTAAGACAATGTCTCATTGTGTACAATCGTGTTCAAGTATTTGATGTCTCTAAATAGGGTAATTCAAGTTGCCACAGCCCTCGGTGTTAAAGAGGATCACTAAAATAGAACTGCACTGAGAAAGTATGTAGGAAAGTCTCCTTTCCGTTATTCAAAATTCACATCATATCTCTTCAGGTGTGGAAGATATTATGTGTATTTTGAATAGTGGCAAGGGGAATAAATTTATTTCCGGCCGGATAGACGCAGCATCTTCAAAAAGAACCGTTCTATTAGTCTACAAGTTGTGACTGAAATATTTTGGGGCTGGGCTCATAAATAAAACAGGAAGTAAGATAAATAAATTTTTATTATCACTTAATCTGCATATGAGACTTGTAAAGCTATATCTTGGTTGTAAAGATTTTCGTGCTGCTCCAGCCCCTACTGGAAATATTCTACTATTTCCCCCTAATATTATCTTGAATCTTCTTGATATTGGAAATTTGTTGTTATTTTAGCCTCACGATTTCAGCTTTGGAATTAAAAAACGACCTGCGGGCATCAAGTCCAGGGGGAAATGGATGGTGGCTCGACATATTTACATATTTTAGTGTTAACGAACGGTGAATAAGTACTGCATTGTAGGATAGCACGTTGTTTGAGCAGAAAGAACCAATTTTCGTTAGCATTCAAGTCCGGACTCAAACTAGCAACATGTTTCAACAACCCATCCATAACACCTCTGTAAAAGATTGCTCTCAAAAACAAAGTACAAGTGAATCAAATCCTCGCAGTGATAAAAAAAATTCCAACACTGTCTACATTTGAGATTTTTGGAAAAGAAGCTCTTCGCCTTTGACAATTTTGAGTTTCATTTTTTTTTTGTCATCTTTGATGTCCTTCCAAACACCTTGAAATTTCTCAAAATTCAAAAATACATTCAATGAAGACAAGCAATCATCACTGTAATTATTCTTCATTATTTGATAAGTTTCACTAGCAGATTTGCCACTCCTCAAACCACAATTTATCTCCCACATCTGTTCTAAATAGGATTCAATTCCAACTATAAACAGCAGATGTCACACAAAATGCTGCTCTTTACGAAAGTTCGGTACAAACTGATGCAACTTGTTTATCGCAATTAGAGGATATTAATGTTAATGTTTCCGTTTGACGTACACAGAATACGACCTAAAAATACCTATTCCATTACATGAGTTTTAAAACTTTTTAACAACACCGCGTACATGCATAGATCCATATTACTGTGAGATGTCGTCATCGCCGGGATCATGAGTAAAATCGTTAGGATCAGCCACATGCAGAATTCAAGGATATTCTCTGACGATTCTCTATCTACAATACTTTTGGTTCTGCTAGTGTGTAATCATAGAAGAACGTGCTAACACATCATCAGTGTCCGATTAACTTATTGTTATAACTGAGGAATAGTTGTGTTGATTCCTGTTACTGCGCATTATTTATATCCGTTATTTTCGTAGTGCAGTAAGTATATACTTTAAGTTGGACACTTTAAGTAAGCAATACACCCACCCACAAGATAACTGAAGAGTCCTGAACAATACAAAAGGAAGATATTGTGACATTATTTGCACATTCTATGGTCTTAAATCTCATATATATGCAATGGTGGGTCCAGAAAAACCGACAGGTTGTGGGGGCACCAGTTTTTCCCTTTAAAAAAGTTCATAATACTGAACTGTTTCTGTTTAGTTCGTTTATTATTCATGCGAATTTAGACCATAATATAAAAATAAACTAAATAGGTTAACACCACACATAAAAATCAATTCGAATTGAAAAATAAAGGCGTACAGTAAAATGTATAGCTCCGTCCTGTGTTTGTTGGGACAATTTGGTTAAGATTTCACAATCAGGTATGTTATTTTGTCTGTGCGTGAAATTTTGACAAGGGTGGAGGGGGGCACGTGCTACCCTTTAAATATCTGCATGTATGTATACACACACACACACACACACATATATATATATATATATATATATATATATATATATATATATATATACAAGAACAAAACACAAACAGTATAAATCACAATATATAACAATCTAAGTGAATCCAACACATAATTGATACTATTAATAGGTAAAAAAACAATATTTAAAGAAATCATTAAAAGACAAATTAACATTTATTCAAAACAGGTATAAATTTTTTCTATATAATAATTAATCAATCTAAAATTTAAATAGAAAAAACAAATTCAAAAAAATCTATTATTGAACCAGAAACTTTTTAAGAGAAAGTCATGTGAAAGAAAAGCAAAAATTTAGAATAAGAGAAATAATGTAATTAATACTGGGTTTCATACTTTGTAATGAAATAATGTGTGTATGTACCACACTTACTCATCAAACCAATACAATATAAAAAAAATATGGTAACAAACCAAAAATCAGCAATTTACGAAAATCAAAATCGGTGAAGAGAAGGTAAACATTTTAAATATCTTTAACTTCCCTGCAAACAACCAAATTACACTGAATTAATTTAAAATATTGTAAAACCAATTAAAAATCTAAATAAAAAGAGAAATATTGATTAAGCCAAAGATTAATAAAAAAAAAGTAAGCATTCTAAAACAAAATGTAATAGAAAAAAATTTACTAATGATATGTCACCAGAAATAATTTTGAAACTTTTTAAAGACTAAAAAACAAATGTAGAAAAAAATCTTCTATCTAATCATATAAGGAAAACTTGAAAAGAAAATAAAACAAACATTATTTTTACAAAATATTAAAAAACATTTCAAACACTGCACAACTTTCATACTTATAATCCAGCTTACCCACTCTTGTTCATCACAGAATTCTCCTCCAAATTAAAAACTGATTGATTGATTTTAATGAATCCATAACAGTAAATTGATTGATTTAAATAAACTAAACAAACATTTTATGTTTAATATCGCTAAGCAAAAAAATTAATGAAAATATATTGGAAAAACAATATTTTACAATTTAAAAAAAAAAAAAAAAAAAAAAAAAAACTTACATTTTTCTTAAAAAATGAATAGTAGATCAAATACAAAATTAAAGTCACCATCTAGAATGAAAAAAATCTATTTATTCAATATATATATATAAATATATATAAATGTTGCCAGAATGTCAACACTAAACTTTAGAAAAACTAATCAAAAATCATAGGCTAGCCCTACTTAGGATATTGAAACTAAAATTACAACTAAAAACTTACAAAATTAAAAATTTAGAAAAGAAAATCTTGAATGGTAAATTATTAATACGGAAATATAAAAATGCAAGAAAACAAAATATAGCCACGCCGTCTATCAACCTATAACCAATTTAAAAAGAAATTTTTTTAGTAAAAGCATTTGTGTGTAAATAGGACAATTTTTAAAAATTAAAAATAAATAAATGATTAAATAAATGAATAAAAAGCTATAAAATAAAAATTTAAGAAATTTTTTTAAAATTAATAAAAATAAAAAATACTCATTTTATACACACACATATATATACGTAATTTCAGATGAATATCTTAACAATTATATATATAAGCTAACTATAGCAAAAACAATTAACCATAATTAAAGTGTAAAATTTAACCTAGTAAATTAATAAAGGCTCTTATTACCCTGATAAAAGCATAAACTTACCGAAACATTCATAGTATCATTCAAGAAAACCAAGACAAAAAGGTTAAAATAGTTGATAGTTGATTGATTGTTTGTTAACGTCGTTCTTAGAAACAACACAAGAGCTATTGGCGAAGAACCTCGTAATTTTGAATCTCGGTCAAGTGATAAGGACAACATCTAAATAGGCACCTCCTCTCCAAAAGTGCACAACACTCCAAAGGGAGCCAAGACAAATTTAATAGACATCAACCCCATTGTCTACACAGTGGGTCTTTAATGGCATCAGGATTTTAACCCATGACTTGACGGCCAGCAGAGAGCTCGTGATCATGATAAAACGGTTGCCATCGCTATACAAAGTTAAATTAAGGATATTAAGTTGAAAATTAAAGGAGACAAAATGTGAATAAAGGAAGTTAAGTAATTCAAATTATTGTCTTTGTCTTTGAATAGAATTGCGTGGATCCAACCAACCCACTCAGCTAAACTGTAAGTAATGAAATACAAAAAAATTCCATAATAAAAATGGTAATTAAACTGAAGAAATAGAAAAATGGTAACCAACCGTATAAAAAAATGAAAATTCAAGATCACTAAATTAAATAATGCTTTAAAAATCAAATGTACGTCATTCATACACGTTTTAAAATCATGGAACTTAAACTGAGCTATAAAATTCTTATCTACCTAAAACAATTGTTCTATACATAACCTGCATTTTTGCAAAATTAAGCACGTTTTCCGCTTGATTGATTTATTTTCAGAAATAAAAATCCTAAAAAGATGCTTTCTATACAGAAGAAATCTAGTATACCAAGAAGACATAATTATAACACACACACACATATATATATACATATATATGCTAAGCAATTATTAATGCTCTATTTAATTACTCCTCTTAGTTAAATTTAAATCTGTAATATAGAAATTCCTAACTCAAGAATCCACTGAAATAATCACTTTCTTAATAACTAGTAATTGAAAGAAAGAAATTTCTACTGAACATAAAAACCTAAAATTGTACTAATAATAATTTGTAAAGTAAAAAGAAATCTGTATATTTTTTAATTTAGATTTATTATTATTATTTAAATGTGCGCTTAAAAATTTATAGGACAATTTTCCTTGACGCAGTTTTTGGAAAATTTCTTATAATTATTATTTTTAGTACAGAACTAGATGCTAAAATATTTTTTTCGTGTAAGAAAAAAAAAAAATATTTCTAAAAGTATAATTTTATATACAACTATTCTATAAACATACCTTATAAATATGAAATTTAAAACTATCCTTCTTATCAATAATATTACTAATAATTTTATAATTTAAAATTGTCCATTGTATGTCTAAATATCCTGTTTCATAATCATTATTAATAGTTTGAACTTAGTATGAAGAATTAAGAGATAAAATAAGTTCAAAATACTTATTAAAATTAAAAATCAGCACATCGATCTTTATGTCAATAAATAGTACGATTATTTTTATCTATATAATTTTACTGACTAAGTTTGAGTAAATATTAACCAAATTACTACTTACGACTCATTCTTTTGGAATATTCATAGTTCGTTTAAAAATTTTATCATTATATTTAAAGTAGTTTTCTCTATAAACAATATTGCAATTCTGTACTTAGTGAAAGTACAATATTGCAAATTTTTCATAATAAGAAAAATTATTAATATTATTATTCATATAAATAATTATAAGTACCTTCCTAGACCATCTATGTCTATCGAATCAAAAGTGGTCTGCAAAGTATGAAGGGCCGCGGTAGCCTAGTGGTCAAGGTCGTAGACTAGCGGCTGGCGGTTTTCGTTCAGTCGCGGGTTCGATCCTTGGCCGCCAAAGACCCACCGTGTAGCCGGGGCTGATGCACGTTAAATCTGTTCGGGGACCAAAGTCCTCCCGTTGGCATGGTGTGGATGTTAGGAGAGGGGGAGTGCCAGCTCAGGTGTCGTCCTCGTCACTTGACCATGGTTCCGTCCATGGTTACGAGGTCCGTCGCCAATAGTCCTCGTGTTGCTTCTAGTGCGACGTTAATATAAACTAAACTAAAAACTGCAAAGTATGACAAATATAGCTTGTCTTTTACATCTTTAATTATATATATAACATATTTTTAATTATTCCTGTCTAACTGAATTTTTAATAGTATCTTGTACAGCGTTTTATAATATTTTACCTGCTTTTGTAATCTAAGTAATAAAACTATTAATGACGGATTTAAATTCAAAAAGGTCTTTATGACATTTTGAAGTAGTAAAGATCTGTGGATATTTAGTTTTATTAATTTGTTATCCTTTTTTTTATAAGAACCCGTAATTCTAGTAGCAATTTCTTGGTTGTTAATGTTATTTTCTGAATAAGCATTGTTCACTCTTCTAGGTATTTATTAATAATTAAATTATAGTCATATTTTCAAACAATTGCATAATTGCTTGCCACTTTGTTGATATATATATATATATATTTAACTGTAATTTTACATTCTTAGTTTGAAGAAAGTTCTAGTGATTTTCAAAAAAAAAAAAAAAAATTTAATCATTCCTATTAAAAGATTTAGTTGGAAAATTTTAAGTACCCTATTCTGTATTGTTATTTTCTTTTTTATTGTCCTTTATATTAAATTTATTTACTAGGAAGAGAGTTAAATCTAGAAAAATATGAATACATTGGCTATCTATTTTAATATCTTTAACAAGGTTTGTTTTAGAAAACTTATTTCCTTTGCTTTAGACCAAAAATAAAGTATTTCATGTTTTTAATAGTATAATAATTACTATTATAGCAGTTCCCCCCATAATCTTTTTTTCATTCGGTTCAAGTTTTATAATATAGATTTAAACGATATCAAATTTATGTAATTAAACATAACTAATCTAAATTTTGAGGCAATTCTTTATAAGATTACCCTTTTTTTTTTTGTATTATACCTATGTTGATTGAATATTATTTGAAACTTGTCCAACATATCCCTCACATGTCTTATATGCCAAAATAAATAATTTGTTATGAGACATACATAGAGTATAAGATCTTTTTTTCTGGTAATAAAAATAATACGTATATGTTTTTAAAAAATCACGAACATTATACAACATATTTTATTGAATTCACCAGGTCTCACTGCAATTATGTGTTTTCATTACACAGACCAAAAAATGCAATTATTATTAATATAATCCAATTATTATTTCCAGTAACTATTGGCTTATACAACATGAATGATAACATATATATTAAAATATCTAGCATATTCTTGATAATTGGTCGATTAATGCTTCGGTTTGTTTTTGAAGAAATATTTAAGTATGATGAAAAAAAATTGAAAGTTGTCTGTTGAAACTTATATTTTCGAGATTGTTTTCAAAATATTATGCACAAAATAAACATTTGATCCGTATTCTATAACTAAGTCTTTATTTTACGTCAGACTAAGCGTTATCTTACATAGAAAGAAAAAAATATATTGTTACTTAGAGTAGAAAAGTATTTTTCAGGAAAACTTTGAAACATTTTTTCTAAGACTTTTCCTAGACGATTTTCTAGACTCCAGAGAAAAAAGAGCCACTACCACACTTCAGTGCTAGTTCAGACTACTTAAAATAAATCAAGCTTAGAATGTATTAGTTTTGTCCAAGATTAAGTTGGCTCGTAATTTCTTTTGTTTGGTCAAACACGGGACTTAATTTCTCCTACTTATATTCTTTTTCGAAACTTAAAAACTTTTTTTATTTCTATTTTATGAAGAATGTAAGAATAAAATAACTATTAGATCATTTTTTCACTGGAATTACGCAAAGAAAAGTTCTTATCAGATGGGTGTATTGTTAAACGAAAATATTTTAATGATGACAATTTATATTAGATGAATTTTAAAATTTATAAGCTGTAAAGGGTACCGATTATTATTTTATTCGCTTTTCATTATAAGACTATTGATAGTCTCTAAATTAAACAGTCAAAGGAAGATGAAGACACATGGTAATCAAATTCTTGTTATTCGATTCATGAATATTAAAGTCTTATCTTTGTCAACTCTCTGTGTAATAATTTTACCAAAAGCACTTGGATTATGTTTTAAAAGTACACATTTAATTCGTTTCTTACTAATTCACTAGGGGTCGAGTTAATAAATAAACTATACTTGGAATCTTCCTCCTATTTTATCTTGGATCTCTCAGATCGATTCTCAGATAATTAGTTCGGACGTCTCACTTTCACTAGTTCCAACTAACTTCCAATTCTCTAACTCTCTGTCATTCCTTTCACTGCGACTTAAAAATGAAATTTATCTAATTTGTTCTTAAATTCAATCTTATCTGCATGAATCATGTTTCATTTTATTGGGATGAGTTTTATTTTAAACAAATGGAATAGAAAACTAGCAGGTTTAGTAAAGGGAAAATCGCAATGTAGCTCAAAGTCACATAGTTAAATTATGGCCGAGTGTGAATTCGTTTTTATCACAATTGCCTACAATTGAATTTTTTTATATGTTAAACGTTGCTGCTCACAAATTTATATATATATGAATATATACCCAGATTTACTCCACTATTAAGCATTATTCTTTAAAAAATTTATCTTCATTTAAAGAAAGAAGTTTAAATCCATAAATTTACGTACATAAAACAAATTCTAAAAGAAAAGGTCCCCTTCCCTAAATATATATTGAATGCCAATCAACTTCTATTAAAACGAATTTCAAACATATTACTCTTTGTTTGGCACCACACTCTAGAATTACAAGAAGGAAGAAAACCTTTTGAACCACAGTCAGATGACGAAGAAGCCGCTTCAGTTGTACTCCAAGGCGCTTGATGATTTTGGTCATAGTTTTCATCCTTCATGATTACAGCATTATGTACATGAGAACCAATCAAAACGTGAAATAAATTTTATCCAGATGTCTTGGTTATTTCTCAATTATAATGAAAACTTTACATTACTCCCTCGTATCTACGAACATGTAGGTAAATGTATTCCCTTTAAATATCATGGCCTCTTATAATAATCCAAAAAACATAAATTTGTACCTGGGTTCTCACGCGTATTTCCCTTCAAATAACCTTATGGAATTCTATATTATAATATTCGATTAGAGATTTTCCACTCGTGAATAAACCTTATGTGATTTAGAATTTCTATGCAGAAGAATAGATCGAGAACAGCAAAGAGTTTAGGTAGAGAGAAGTGTGTGCACATGGCATTGAGTGCCAGGAGATTAAACGGTTATCTGATGATGAGAGTGGATCCAGCATAATTATTTCTGACTCCCTTTTGAAATTATAAAAAATGTAGAATTCTCAATTAATATTAGTGTTGTAACGCGAGAAAATTTCAGCTCCCCATTCGTCATACGAATTATGGTTTTAGATTATTCTCAGACAAGAATAAAAATCGTTTAAAGAGTTTTGACTTTTTAACTGACTGATTATATGAAATGGAGTAAATTCATAGTAACGATGCCGACGAGTCACAACATACAAAAGAGCCACCAAAGCTTTCATTAAAGTAATTGGGACCTTATTTGATGTCAGTTTTAATTAGTCCTTACTTTTTTTTTCAGTTCAAAGCAATCGAAATCATATTTAAACATTGGAGGTATCTGTACAGTTATGTATCTGCTTATGAAAAGAAAATCACATTTATGTACAGGGCTATTTATGTATGTGACATTATCTGTATTTACATATGTAAGCCATGTACTTACATAAATTTTATAGCATTTGTGACCTTAAATATTTGTAGAGAGCTTATAATCATAACATTATATATATTAAACTTTATAATAATTTAGAAAATTAAATTTAATACGATTTTAAGAAATTTTGAATTTTATGATTCACATTTCTCATAACTTTTAAACAAATACTGTGCCATACCCGAAATTTGTGAGTTTTTATTAGAAAAATATTAAGTTCACAGCGTACAAAATTACCTCGTCTTACAATGGAGAAATATACAAACACGATGGAGGAAGTGGGTTTTAAAGAAAGTGTAACAGAAGCCAAGAAAAAAAAACATTTTGAGAAAAACGTGGAAATGAATATTTTCATCTATGGCATGGTACATTCGCTTACATCTTTAAAATTCAATTTTAGAACGTTTTAATTATCAAATTCTCACAAATAATAACATATCTATAAATATAACCATGTAAGCTTCATTTTTAAAAGCAATATAAGAAATGGAAATTTTGAAACATTTTAGTGTTAAATTATTTCTTAAATAATTTTTAAAAGATCTTCCCAATTTCGCTTAAAAGTAATGCATGACCTTCAAATTTAATTAAACAATTTTAAGCTTTCCTACAGATGAATCCATTTTTTTCTCTAAGGTCTGAAACGAATACTTCGAAGAACTATCTTTGAATCACATTGATGCTCATTCGCTGACTTACTTAAGAGCACTGATGGACACTCTCAAAAATTCTGGACGCGCTTTTTTGAAAACCTAAAAGAGAGACGAAATGACTAGAGATCCTGAACCACAATTCTATTTCTAACAATAACACACATGACGTTTTTCACAAATTTCTTGGTTGCATTTGATTTTTTATTGTTTTCTCGAAGTAAAAATACTCATCCTCAAATCCAAGGCATTTACCTTCTCATCTTGAAATATTTAGTTTTTCAAAACAATTACCGTAGGGTTTTTTTTTTTTTTTTTTTTGTTATTTTTGAAGTTCTTTAAGCAAGTGTTTTTAGTTTAGGAAAAGTATTGTTTTCAAGATACATTGATTTTTCAGATTCCTGCAGAAACCAGCGACTCTTACTTTTTTTCAACTCATAACATCTGTCGATTCTTTCCAGGTAATTTATTGTAGAAGTAATTTTTTTAACTACATTTGTTGAAATTCTGTTTGAAAAAAGAGTGGAAGAATTTCAAAAGGCAATTTGGCCAATTTTTTCTCTTTCTTTTTTAGTTCTGAAAAGATTTTCTTGAACCCTTTCTTTCTTCTTTTTTTCAGCGCTATTTTTTTTTTTTTATATATAAAAGTTAATGGAATATATTGCGCCTTTTTCGTAGAAGTTTTGTTTATTTTTTTTAAATAAAAGTTAAAGGAATACGTTGCACTTTTTTCCCCGAGAAACAATAGAATAGATCTATAACACCTACGAAGAATTGTCGATTTTTTAATCCATCATACAAATAATAGACTACACCAAAAAACACTTTTTTTTCCCTCCGGTCGGAGAGAATTTAAGTTTTCTTCTCATCATCATTTGAAAAGAGCGGTAGAAAATTCCCACCTCCCTCTGCGGAGGCACGTCTTAGAAAACATCCAACTTCATAAGTTACACATTGATCTAAAAATTCCGATGAGAACTAATGAACCACCTTGCATTAAAAACAAGAAAGAATTCAAGCGTTTCTACCGATGAAGGTAACAAAACTTGAAATAATAAAGAAGCAAAGCCTTGACTCCTTAGTTTTATTGGGACAAAAGCATGACGAATAAAAAGAGTTATCGGCGAAGCAATTGTTGTCGAAGAAAATTCTGAATAAATTTCAACACGGTTAAAGGATTTTACATTCTTTTATAAGAGACATCCTCAACAAATCTTGTTATCGATTTTCTTTACGGGGAGTAGGGGCTACTGGTAATGGAAATAAATCTAAGACTTTCGAAGCCAATTAAATTAATGGAAATCAAACAGAGAGGACATCTTTTGGGAAGTGCTCCTTTTTTTATTTCATTTACGAATTACATAACGAGATATAAAGAATTTTTTATGACATCTCCGAATTCTGTCCACACACATTCACTATTTCTTATTAATCCCTCCTGCACTCGAACATTGCTAATTCACTCCATGAGCGTCTTTTTATGTTTCGCATTGGAATCGTACCATTAGAATTCAATGTAACTTTTTTCTATGTGTATTTCCTGTCGCTTCATTCCACCAGTAATATGCAAATAAAAAATTACATATACAAGTCTAACTACTAAAAGGTATCGTAAAATTTTAATTATTACTAAGGAATAACCGAGATCAAATTTATTCTGCCTATTAATTGATCCTTATGTACATAATGTTGTCAATTACAACTGTTCATGTTGATCTGTTTGGTTTCAAGAAGCCGTAGATGGAAAGAACCCGCAGTATCGTTAAGTCCTAATTATTCTTCCGAGCTACTGAAAAATTAAGATAGAAACTTAATTTTTTTTATTATTATTATTCTTAAGATTTTGCTACTTATAGTACCGTCAGTCCAGATTCACCATCGCTACATACTCACCATCCAGACTTGTACACTTCTCTCAGCGTTTTTTAAGCTTTCCGTCATTGTAGAAATCAGCAGATATTTTTAACTCTATCTTCTCCATACTACGCGTTATTTCACTCTTCGGCTTCCTGAACTAAACGAATCAATAATTGTAGTTGTAATTGACAACATTATGTGCATAAGGATCAATTAATATACATAATAAGATTTATCCACAAATCTCGGTCATTTCTATGTAATAAATAATACTTTATGATACTCACCATAACTTAAATGTATTAAATATAAAAATAAACCATTAAACTATAAAAATAAATTACGTTAACATAAACTAAAAATAAACAAAATTGCATTCTTTCCCTTTGTGTGTGTGGTCTGACTCAAATTCCTACTAAATAACTTTTGTATGCTATTTGTTCTACTTGTAAGTTTTACATTTGATCCCATTTTTTCTCTATATAATATGGAGAATTCTATACAGTCTACTTTACCCTTTCCACCTGCAATCCAGTGTTTTTAGAACAGTCATAGAAAACTATTTCAAGTCTTCTACTTCTAGAGAATAATGCAACGCAATCAATGAGGAAAACAATAAATTTTTTTCAGTTTTACTTATTTCGTGTGTTTGACACTCTTTTTGTATTCAATTGCATACAATAATATACAGTTTTTGTTGCTTAAAGGAACCATTTTTAGAGTTTTCGAGTAATCCGGTCCAGTATTTGCTGTACTTTAACTGACGTAGAAACTTTATGAGTTTATATTACTTGTCTATTTTACATATAGTCAATTGCTAGGATTAAATCTGTAGTGATATTAAACAGTGTATGGTATCAAATAGGATATAATAAAAAACATTTTTTGAAACAGTAGAAGGAATTATTAACGACTTTTAAAATAAATTTTTTTTTATCAAATACAATGTAATTAAAAATGCAATTTTTAATTACATTTCCCTCGTTATTAACTTTAGTGTAAGGATATTTCGTGTAAATTATAAATAATATAAGTTTCTACACTTCATTAAAGTGTTTAGATAATATTTTTGCATTTCTGTTTTTATGTTGTACAATTCTGTTATCAAACGATTTAGAAATGTATGTGAGCTATTCTTTAACAAATTACCAACGTATGAATATTTTCCATTTTGTTCAAACCGTTGTGATATACGCATCGAAGATATTTTCAATTTTTGATCGGAAATACAGAGTGAGGTAAGAATTTTTTATGAACAGAGAAAAATCCTCTAAAATTCATTAAAAAAACAAAATTATATATGCTAAATATCACTTTGTGCAAACTAAAAGAATCGTTTGGAACTATACTAATTTATAATCATACAATCCTCTTTTGAAGTCTCTTCTGTTTTTAGTTTAAGTATAACATAAATTGGGAAGAATAATATAATGTCTATACCTAGTTCTATGAAGCGAAACAATAAAGAACAAGAAAAATATATCACACTGTTATATTATATTAGTGTTAATTTTTTTAAGTATTACTTAAGATCCCCTTCCTCCTAAACATAAGACCGTAAATTTGTACATTGATGGGATTAAGGCATAATTTTGAAGGATGGGGCAGAGAGTAGTCTTTATAGAGAGACATAAAAAGGAACAAAAGGGAAGATAAATAACTAAAAGGATTTTTTAACTCTATTCGGCTCTTAATAATAATCGTGAATAAGCAAATCATAGCGTGTCTCAAAAATGTAATCACAACTAAAAAACAAACGGAAATGTTAACTCAAATTATATGTTAATTTTTCATTTTGGAAAAATTTCAGCTTCGAATTTGAAAAGTAGTTTCTTATTACCCACCCACGGGGCTTTGTTTTAGTCAGCGATAAAATGGTCACTCGAGCACTTTTCACAATAGGTTGTTTTCTGGATATCAAATAAAATAAAAAAAATGAATGTGTGGGGGAATAAAATTTCCTTACCTTTGCCAAATTATCGTTTGCTTTATACCCAATAGTTAAATGAATAATTTAATAATTTTTAGAAAAAGAGTTGGCACCTGTGTTGGCTAAATCTGTTCTTTGTAAAACTTTACATGGAGCAATTTATGTTAATTTTCTATTAATTATTATTTCTATTTTTATCAAAGTAACGAGAAGTAACTTATGAAAGTATCGTTTATTATTTAAATATTTTTATTTGTTATTTACTAATAATATTCATTGTCATAATGGATTAACGAACAGATTAATGTATTATTATAACTCTAAAGGATTAAAGTATAAATTAATCCAAATCAAATATTTAATAATTATTTGGAATTTTTTATCCACACTTTAATCGTTTGTTTGGAAAAAAATGATTCGTTCATCTCTTCAGGAATTAAGCAGTTTAATTCTGAATTCATTACAATTCGTTTGGAAAATTTCTGCTTGTTCATCAGAAAAAAACTAGATCTAATAAAAAAAATTATTTCTTATGTATATGATTCCACCTCAAGCTTTTGTCTCTTTTATACATAACATATACGTGAAGAAACTAAAAAAATAAGTTCGGAAATCTCAAAAAAGAAAATCTCGTTTAAAAACAGCTTTATGTCGAAGTGAAAAATTCTAAAATAACACAAACCACACGAAAATTGATCTTCAAAAGTACCGAAGAATAAAAATGAAACGGGGCAAATGTAAAGAAATAACGACAGTAGGAGGGAAAATGTTACGTGGCGTCGAATTTCACCATCTTTCAGCATTCTTAAAAAAAACTATCGCGTTTTCTTTGAAATTATAGTCCAACAGTTTAAAGTGATTGTTATTCCAAATATGATTATAATTAAGACTTAACAAGAAAGATAAATAAATGTGCTCAATAGATTTACTTAACTCAGAAAAAAATATTTTTTTTTTTTTACTGTCAAAAAAGACGTATCTTTTATAAATTATTTTTTAGTAATTTTCCCTTCAACTAAAGATAAATGTCTTCAACAATTAATTACATATATATTTGGCTGATTCTTTTCATTATTCGAAAGAATAGAGAAATGAGACAAAGACGACACTTTAAAACAGGTAAAAGGAATTTTTATTCAAAGAGTAAATGAATCCTGTTCAATCCATCTAATTTGAACAATAAAATATTTGAAACTTTTTCAAAGTATTTTATGATCCGTAATAATGATTCTTATTTCCTTCCCTTTTTCATTTGATTGAAAACAACTAGGAAGCAAACGTCCAATGAACAGAAAGTCACACGAAGATTGTGGCCGTCATGATTGGTCTCAATTGAAAACAAAAGCTACAAAACTCCAATCGAGGACACTCAAGACTAAGCAAACTGTAGGATATCCAAGGTCTCTGGAACTCAACCCTAACTCACAGTCCTCATTTAGGAATTAAAGAAGGAATCTGTCTCGTCCACTGTTGTTGATTTCCCAACTTTTTTTGGCACTAACCACATAAATTAATGCTCTCTTAGTGGAACTCGCTTCAATCCACAAAAATAACAGAAACATTTCAAGCTTCGTAAGAATTCCCCGGCTGTCAATCCTTGTGACTTCTTTTTCCCTTAATAGCCTATCATACAATCATATCTAAATCCCTTTTCTTCATTTCTGTCTTAATCTAATTGGCCTCATCACATTTCATTTGGGTTGAGAAGAAATTGTAATTTTATGGAATTCAAATTGATAAAAGTCCCCGAGGTCAATGAAGAAAAATTCGCTAGTAGCCTAACGTCACGAGATGATAACCAACGCATTTTCTTCAGATCTACGAGAATAATCAGTTTTTAATTCTCTACCCAATTAAAATGGGGCAATAATCTCTGTACTCGCCTGATCTAATATTTAATTTTATAATCTAGTGTTTACCTTACCTAACCATTAGGGTTCGAGTCCTTAGAGGAATTATAGATGTAAGTTCGAGTCATTGACCTTATGCAGATGTTTCTTGGCTATGATACGAAAACTTCTCACGCTTGACAAGATGGACACTATTTCTTCGTTATAGTTTCAGCTCCACTCTCTACCACTTACCAATTGCCAATTAAACTATCAAGCCTCATATTCAACGCTTCACTGATTATATATGCATTTCCTTAACTCTATTCAATATACTTCAGTAACTGTAATCTATCTGCATAAGTCACATTTAAACTTATTGAAAGATTGATTTTCAATTCAAAAAACATCATATAAAGAACCCCAAAGTGTTATACTTAGAGAGAGAGGTACACCGTATTATGAACTTTTCCTTTTTTTTTTTTTTTTTTTTTCTTTCTTTTTTCCTTTTCCTTTTTTGTGTGTGAGTGTTTGTGAAATTCGGGTATTGCTGTTAGAACAAGTTATCAAAATTTAATGCCTTCTTGAAACCTCGGCATATATATTTCAAAATTGTTAAAAGAAATCTTTAAAGTAATGTAATTTATATTTTGAAAGATGAAGACAAACACAATATGTTATAATAATTATATATATCTAAGTATATTGCCATGTTGTTACTTAACCTATATTGTGCTTTGTTTTTCACATCTTGAGCTATTAAATTAGATAAATTACATTATGAACCACAAAAAGTATTATTTTTTTCCGAATGTTAACCTTAACTTAAAACGACTCCGTACTGCATAGCTCAGAGATTAACATTATAAACAGTTCAACATAGTGTTAAGGCATTTTCACTTACCAAAGTATTCACTTATTTTAAACATTAAGTATTCAAATGAAATATAACCGTATATTTAATGTGCAATAAGTATTTCGTTCTAGCTATTAATTTGAATAAAAGACATGGAAAAGTTTTGCGCAGCCGCTTTTTTAATAAATAAACTTAATTACTTAATGTCATAAAATTTCTAATATCTATTATTTGTTTAATGATGTGAAATGATTTTGATAACATATTTGTTTTATATTAATATATAATTCATTACAAGAACACTATTTTCAAATTTCCTCGTAAGTTTTATTTCAGAAAAAAATTGTACGGCTCAAAGGTTCCCTTTTTTCCAAATTTAGTTTTGCAAAAAAAAAAAAAAAAAAAAAAAAAAAATTGCATCGCATTTTACCGGTTTACTATCTTTCTTATGATATTTTGAGTCTTCGAATGAATTTTCCACGAGCCGTCGTTTCTGTTCTTGTTATTCCCGGAAAACTTTTAAGTAATTCATTTGTAGTCTTAGCAACACCAAGTGATTAAACTGCGCAGTCTTAAATCTTTTTCTTCATTTCCTAATCATTATTAGACTTCAGTTATTTTTCTTTGATTGAGACGTTAAACGACTGCGAAATTCCCTTAGTTTATTTCGACATTCAAAGATTTGTAAAATTAGACCAAATGAAGGAAGATTTTAAATTCGATAAAATTGCTTTTTCTTTCTACACACATCCCAAATGTAAATCTTCTTCCGTCTTAAGACATTTATTAAGAGTTATGGGTTACAATTAAGGACTTCCCTTTCAACTTTTGTGGGTCAATTACAATTACCTTAGAAATATACGAGCTGTTACATTAAGATAACGAAAGAATTTAAGCTTGAAGTTAATGTTCCAAGAAGGTCTTGCAATAATGAATGCAATTATCAGAAAATTTTAATGAGAAAAATAAAGGACGCGAATCGAGAGCCTTTTCTAAAGTGTCCCTCTTTCTCTTGCTACGAGTATACTAGTTACTTTAACATTGAGAAATAGTACTTTCAACTCATTTCTATTGTTCGAAGAGCTCCAATTATACTCGGCAGCAAATTTTGACTTCCAGACAGCAGCATTAGTTAATTTGGAAATAAATTGATCCATCTCATTTTGAGAATGACTTCGGAAAGGGCATTTTGTGAAGTGATCTTTCTAGTCGTGAATTGTAAGACAAATACTAGTCGTACTCAAATACTCTGAACTAGATGAGTGTTTTGTTAGATAAGTACTGCTTGTAAAAAGGGATTTATTATCGCTTAGCATACGTGTACATTTTTTTTCGTTTGAAGTCAGCAACAAAGTTATTTTTTTAATTCATTTCAATTGCCTATTATGATGTGAAATACGAAGTAATAAAATATACAAATGTGACGCAATTGAAGTTTAACCATGTTAGTAAATAGAATTTTAATGCTAAAGAAACATATTCATTTTACGTGTTACAATCTTCAAAAATAAAACAGTTTCAATTGACATTTCAAGATGCCTGGGAGAAAGTATTAAGTTCTGCTCGAAAACTATTAAACAGTATTGAAAAGTGAGATTTCTGAATGATATTCAACAATGTATCT
This sequence comes from Nephila pilipes, assembly GCA_019974015.1. Taxonomy (NCBI): domain Eukaryota; kingdom Metazoa; phylum Arthropoda; class Arachnida; order Araneae; family Nephilidae; genus Nephila; species Nephila pilipes. The sequence goes on from BMAW01051769.1 coordinate 772,334, forward strand.
TTCATTCACCCTACACTTCTCTGTCACTATCTATTCCACATTTTGAGAAAAAAATTAATTATCTATGAACTAAACGCAATGATAAACGATCAAAATTATAAAATCAGCCAAAAAGTGTTGATAAAAATATTATTTTACTACACTATATAACAAAGTAAGGAAATTCTAAAAACTTCAGATTTAAAGCTGTAACATCAACCTTTTATTTACTTCAGCGGTCATTATTAAGCACATGTAGATAATCAAATAATCTCACTGTAAAATAAAAAGAACGCCAAATAAATAGTAAAACAGTTTATTAATATTCTTTAAATTTCAAATGTTCAAAGAAATACTCTCTTTGAGTCCACTTTTTCTTAGCGCGCCTAAAATATCATTTGAAATCACAAGTTTTACCTTACCAACTCCCTCGGATTCGAGTGAGAAATATCACTAGAGTTGAGGGTTTCAACGGAAATCCTTGCTTCTTAAGGGTTCTTTATTCAAAGTCAGTCAGCTACCGATATTCACTTGTTATACAACTATCTCTATCATCCCCCAGCTATCGACTTCTAATTTCAATATTCACTTATTCTTCGAGGTGTATTTACATTTTCTCAAATCTACTCTTAATTTTAATCTGATCTGCATGAGCTCGTGTCATTTTATTGGAGCGAGGTTTCATTTAAAATAATTCAAATATAAATATCCTCAAGGTTTGTGAAAGAAAAATCTCTAATCGCTAATGTTACAAAGTATAATTTCTTGATTTTCTTTAGAGTACAATAGTTTTAACAAAACTATGCAAAAAATAATTTTCATGTTAAATATTCTTAACATGAAGTAAACGAATTTATTAAGGAATCTTCCTGTGGAAGAAATGAGATGACTCGTAAGCTCCATTGTTCAAGGGGACAAGAAGGTTTATATATAATTAAAACATATCATTTATATATTAGTGACTTTCTCTACATATCGTCTCTATTATAGAGATATTTTACGTAATATTAATAAACAAAAATAGGGAAAAATCATTGAGTGAGATTGTCGACTCATCTGCAATTCTGTACGACATGTAAATATATGATTCAAAGAGAATTCAATCTTCTCAAAAGTTTCACCCAAGACCATTGTCAGTTTATACTTACAGGTTTTAAATTCGATAATAATCAACATTCATATGCGGAATGCTTAAACAAATAAAATTATTCAGATGGGATATTCACTCACCAGATTAACTTTAAAATATATTTACTCGAATGCAATGAAAGGCAAAATTACTCTGATTTATTTCTTTTTGTTAGATTTGACTCCTTAAGAATTGCTGAGGGTATTGAATTAATTCCAAAGAAAATATATTAATACTAATAAATAAAAGGGAAAAAACCCTTTTGGGACTAATATTTCGATTGAAATATATCTAAACCTATATGGAAAGTAGTCGTTTGAAAAGAAAAAAAAACACGAAGCTCTCTTTGCAACTATTACAACTAAGCAATGCATTTGATGAGGCCAACATCTATCATTTTTAATTGTTTGGTTGATTAGATTGATGCCGCACTGGAATCATTTTTACTTTTCCCAAGAGATTCTTTTACCATCTTTAGAAATGATTAATGATTGAAGCGCGTGAAACTCGCAGTAAGGAATCTGTTGAATTTTACGGCCTTCGAAAAGTCGGTGTAAGAAATGTAACACTTTGGTTGCGCAGAAAAAATTCTTATATAAGAATAATAAAATAAAATTAAATTTCTATCTCAGTTGTTTTTAGTAATAATTAAAGCTTTTCGAGTTGTTTCAACCTACGGCTTCCTGAAACCAAACAAATCGCCATGAATATGACAACATTATGTACATTAGGATCAAATAAAGAGCAAAATAAACTTTATCCAAATATCTCGGGTATTTCTCAGTAATAATTCAAAATTTACGATTCCCTTTTGTACATCAGAAACGCCAAAATCCTTTGCATCGATTCAAAATAGTTCCAATTCAATTCTATGCAATTCCGGTTCATTCCAAACAGAGAAATTTACAAAAACAACTTTTTTAATACTGAGATTAATAATAGTGAATAGTAGTAGCAATAAATCAAAAGAGTCGCATTTTTTTCTGATATTAAAATCGTGAAAAGTTAATAGCATTTTTAATACACTCCCTTAAATGACATGGTAGCTTCTTCGTAGACCTAAACAAAGGATAAATGTTTACTTCTTCCATTATAACATTTTTTAACAAACTGCGAACAGTTAAAGAAATAACTCTTGGAACTGTATACTAATGATTCTATACTCGTGACATTTCCTTTAAAACTGATCCATGAGCTTTGAAAAAAAACTTTGTTTATTCTTTTCTAACTACTTGTAGTCCATCTTTATGACATAATGTTAGTTATTTTGATAGTAACAGGAACAATTCTATTGCAATCATCAATAAAGATACTCCAAAGTAGGTAATTGTTTCAAACATATCAGACCAAAAATACTTTTCACTGCATTAAAACGCGTTTATATCATAATGGAGCATTTCAGCTTTCGAGATATTTAATGTTTATTTTATGGTTAGAAAATTTTTCTTTAACATGACAGTTTACTCGGACGCGTTGCAATAGTCTGAAAAATAAAGTCATTATTTTATAATTTAGATGTTGTATGTCAGAGTAATCTGTCGTACCGAAAAGATAAGTATGTGCCTCGAAATACTCCTCGGAGTAAAAACAAATAACCTAAATCTCTCAGAGTGAGAGAGACTGCAAAAATTATGGTCTTAACAAAAGATATTTTGAAGCGGTTTTGTACATAACTTGTAGGAAGAGGAAAATAAAATGAGATCATTTATACAGTAAATAGTACAATTTTGTGATGATGTTAAATAAAACTTTTTAGTAATCTAATTCATATGCGTACTTAACGTCAGAATCCCATTTTCATTTACGCAATTACATGTTGTCTTGTGTATTAAAAGACTGCGCTATTCTCCTCTGCGCTCCATTTTTTAGTACAAACATAAATTTGTGTATAATTGTTTATAAGATAACGTGAAAAGCCAACTCGTACTAAATGAATGAAAAAACTGTTTTAAAATTTACTTATTTTTATAATATTTCAACGGAAGAAAGGGAACGTGAACAAAATAGGCTTGCAGAAACTTTCTCTCGTAGTCAAAATAGAATCCCTAGTTTTCATGAATTATTTCTTTCACAAGCGTGTATTAATGATTAGAAGCGGAGCGAGAAATGTTTCATGTCCCCCTTCAACTCGTAGATTAAAAAAGATTTTCAAATCTCATTGTTTATTTCCAAGGTGAATAGAATGTTTATGTGGGGTACGGAATTCCAAACATTCATTTTTCTGAAAAAATAATTTAAAAAATAAGCTGAAAAATGTTGCGGTTTTTAATTTCAGTATACTGGATTCCCAATGGTGCGGAAAGGAGGGGTTCAACCACACTTCTCCCTGTCGCTACGCCACTGATTGGAAGCATTACAATTACAATGGTGTTCAAAATTAAGCGAATTTTCCCTTTCGGTTGATTATCTCCAGAAGTATTGGATAGATTTCAGTGAATACACACGCGCGTGATCGTGTTCATCATCGTGGAAAAGTCTAAATGAGAAAAGACAAGATGTAAGAAAAAAATGGATTAATAGAAAGTATGATCTTCTCTTGCAGTTATACAGCTTTCACAAAGTGAATTCATATCGACATTGAGACAGTTTATAAGTTCCTGTGGCAGATGTCTCACACCTCCAGCAAATGCTGTTTTCAGATTCTGGAAGTGTTTTGTGAAACTGATAGCGAGTTTCTATAGAATTATTTTAAACATCCTTTAAAATGCTCTATAAAATTAATGTCGGGAGAGATCTGGTTCGTCAACCCATCCAACTAGCTCAATTGAAACGTGCTCGCCCATAAGGCCTTAGAGCTGGTAGTACATCCCGTCCTTCAAGTAAGTCCAGGAGAGAGCCGCGGGGACCTTCCTTCCGATCAGTAGTTATTTCGTCAAGAAGAAAAAAAACAATTTTTATTTTGGATAAGATAAAAGAAAGTTAGGGACCATCTATGTTTAGAAGGATAAAAAAAAGTCCACATTTTGAACTTAAAATATATATAAACATTTACATTTATATATATATATATAAATATAATATATATATATATATATATATATATATATGTGTGTGTGTGTGTGTGCGTGTGTGTGTGTGTGTGTATGTATATTTACCGTAAATGTACGTATATATCTTAAGTTATGAATGAACAGGCAACCAAAATTTTAGTTTTTTGAAAGAGGCTAGTAAAATATTATTTAGTTTTATCTGCAATACTATTGTCTGTTTTAATGCAATTTATTGATTTAAGAAAAGTAACTGAATTATTCATTAAAATATACAGCCAAGCTGCTTTTAGAGCTTTCTGTTGATCCCAATAGGTGAAAACCTTTAATATCTTGGAATCATCGTGGTTCGCATCTCCAACAGATATACATGGCAATTAAGGTTTAATTCCGGCCAATATCCTCACTTTCCAGAAATTCGTCCTCCCGATGAATCCTATGGGGACGAGTATCATCATCCATAAAAATGAAAAAGGGTTTCAAGATTTGATCCTTATAACATACAGAAGTCATGGAGCCTGTGTCAAAAGCATGGAGATCTGTGCGCCGGTTCAACATGATGCCTTCCCAGACAACCAAATCTCCATTGCCAAACCAATCTCTTTTTCGAACGTTGGAAGTCATGTAGTGGATCATCAATAATTAGACTGAATCTGGATTCTCGAGGAATAGGACAGTCTTTCTCTCCATCGTTGATATTCTGTGCACCACGCTGAAAAGGTTCTTATATGCGTAGAAGTTGGCATGACATATTGAGAAATCTTCTTGCCAACAGACCTATTTCAAGTAGCCTTCTGGAAGCAGTAACCCTTGAAACTTGGGCTCTTGTAGCTGCATGAAGTTTCCGAGACTGTTGAGAAACGGTTGAACCGAACAAGCATCTACGATTATTCTCATAAATTTATGCTAACGAAAACAAAACAATTGCAAATTTCAGTAGAAAATAGGATATATTATAATATATAAGTTATTCGTTCAAGTATAAGAACTTACGTAAGATTTCTAATCCAAATAATAGACCTTACATCTAAACTAAACAGAACTCAAAATAAAATATTTCAAGTAATGTTTTACAAGTAAGCTCTTTGTGCTTAGAATCTCCAATGACTTTACATACTCGCAGTTATAGAAAATTCACGCTCTCTTTTTAAATATTCAAGTGATCGTTTATAACAGACTATTTCCTATTCTTATTACGTATAAAAATAAATAAACTTGTGTAACTTGATATAAAAATAATTCTATTTAATTAGTTTTCCGCGCACAGAAGACAGAGATAAATAGAGGAATCCCAGCTAACTATGTAACTTATCAAGAATTTTATAGAGGAAATGACCTTGAAATAATGTTTAACTACATAATAAAAGAAGGAAATTATTCAGTCTCGACTTAAAGATGAAAACATTGTTAGTAGTCTGATGATAAGTTTCTTTCCATCCCACTGATTCCCTCTTTCCCTAGGAACTCTCTTTTCGTATTCCATACATGTTCAAGGGACCACATGGTTAGAATAATAAAGCTTTTTCTGGAGAACTTGTTTTATAATTTAAAATAATCTACAAAAAATTGATAAATTAAGTTCAAGTAATGACAATCATAAAATTCGAAAGAAAAATTTTAAATTAAACCATTTTAGTAAAATATTTCTTACTATTGACATAAGCAAATAGAATTACAAAATTCGTTGACAAAATTTGTATTGTTTACTTATAGAAAAAGTCAAATGGTACATACTTGAGTATGAAATAATACTATAAATATTTTGCAGTAAATATGTGGGATAATAAATAAAAACTTATGCAGCTTAATTTTATTTGCTTTTTACAGTAATATATTCAATTAAATAATTTTATTCAGGAAATACAGCTACAAAAGCACACTCAAAACGATAATGACTCTGGTGCAAGCTGTTATTCGACTAGACATTGATCTGTCCTTTTGCTGGAATGCTTTCCATACGCACTCTGACTGAAGAGGTGCATCGGCGTAATGCAGTCGGAGATACCTATTCAGGCGATCCCAAACATGCTGTGTTGAGGAAAGATCTGGCAATCTCACCAGTCAGGGAAGTATTGGAGAAGCACGAAGACAAGCATTAGAAAGATGTGCGGCCGGGTATCATGCTTGTGAAATGTAAGTCGATGAATCCGTGAAAGGAAGAGCAACACATCATGGCGTAGAATCGCGTCCAAGAACAACCATTCTATAAAGGTAACATGGATGACAATCAAAGGGGCCTGGCTACCAAATGAAATGGCACCTTATACCAGAACTCCTGGTTGCCTTACTGTATGGTAGACGACAGTCAGGTGCTCTGCAGAGACGTCTTCGCTGGTTATTGGTACTCAATTCTAGGAGTGACACATCGCTGAAAACAATTCTATTCCAGTCCGAGGTCGCTTGAAACCACTACAAACGTGTGGGGAAGTGTAAGGGCAAAACTTCCATGATCTTAGCCCATTTCGCTGAGTCGCTACTCAGACTCTTCGGGTCTGCGAGGCATTAGTACAATCCACGTGGGTGAATTGAATCGCACAAAAGTCCACCCTAAGTTCATCAGTTGCGCATTCTTATCGTAAGATATGTGAATAGCAATTTCATCCCATTCGGATAATTCCTTGGTGCGTCGCTTTTTATATTATAGAGTGCATTTAAATTTTTCTCTAAGAAAAAATCAATTTTTGATTGCTTAAATAATTATTTTTTAAACGTTGGGATTGCTTAAGTAATCAATTTGTTTAATATATTACTTTAATTTTTCATTTAGTTGATAGAGTTATAGCTTTTTACTGAAAAATATGTGCACAAATAAAATAATACAGTAGTCACAGGAAGTATTCTACCACAAAAGTTACGCAACAGAAAACGTAAAAACACAAAAGATTTTTATCTTTTCAAACATTTTGTTTCAAAAAATTTCATTCTTATATCAAGCAAATGAAGCAAATTAAGAAAATTTGTCAAATATATTTCATATTTTACATACCCATCTTGGGTAAAAATTAAATTATGCACATTTTTTTCGAGTATCTTTGTAAACATGCAGCTAGCATTATTTCAGAAACATTTTTTTATTTGAAAATTTAATGTTCTATTTATCGAAGGTATGAAAAAGGATGATATCGCAATAAAGTTTGTAATAGAAAAATGTTGTATACAACGGAAAAAACAAGCAAATATAATGCTAAATACGAAATAAGTTTCATAGATACATTATTATTTGTTACTAATTTTTTTTAGTACTCTTTGCATTAAACAAATGTATTTATGATTAGTATAGAATATATTTCTTATTATATGCAGCGCATTTATTGTATAAATTAAATTATTAGCTACTGTGTGGAATAATTTTAGATATATTTGATACAGAATATCTTTTTTTGGATAAAATATTCTAGACTTATTTATGCTACATCAAACAATAAGAAATGAAAATAAATATGTTCTTGGCTAAGGGCTATACAGAAAAGTATTCATTTAATGTCATTTTTAAAATATTTTGTTTCAAAAAAGTTTGGCTTAAGAATGATTATGATATACTTTTGAATTTATGATTATTTTCTTCCTGTCAGGAATAAAAAAAAATTTCAACTCTCATCTCATTTTTCTCATTCTATAGTTAAGAGATAACCCAGAAGCTCGTAATAAAATGCTAACAAAAAAATAGGAGGGCCAGTTGAAAAGGTAGAAATTCGAGAGCCTTGGTGACAAAAGAAAATCGAATCGTGATTAATATTAAAACTTTACTTGTTGTTTTGGGCCTTTCAGACTTCTTTTTTTATGGTATGAGATTTTTCGGGGGAAAAACTCTGAGAAAAGAGTGGAATTTTTTTGAAATAAAAACCTCATGAATTTCAATTTGATGGGCATGTGGATTGCATATTTTCTTAAAGTATAAAAAACGGATTTTTCCACGGAATACTTGAAGTGGAATATGGAGTTCTTTCTTTTTTCATTCGACAATGCATTTCAATGTTTAGATATCTGAACTGTATGGTTTTTGAGCAAAATGTGCAACTTATTATCATTTCATGCGAATGAGTTTCTGCAGTCAGTCCGAGTTACTAGTGAAATATAACTTTATAAAACATTGAATAAATTTCATAGAAGGAGGGGGGAGATTTTACAGCTTTATGGACTCTGTCAATGGATGATTTATCGGTACATTTTTAGTTCGTCTTTTTTTTAAAAAAATGCATGCTAAATGTATACGAAATGATTTTAAAAGTATAATTACATTTAAAAGTATAATTACACAGCATTGAATTACCTAAAAATTGTAATGAAATCTATGATTCATTTCTGCAAAGTTTAATTTAAATCTTTGACTGCAGCTCAGTTGAAATTCACGAGCATTAAAAAAATGGGGTTTTCAAATTTCTTATTATATATTGTGTAATTTTGATTATTAAGTATTATATAAACACACACATACACAAAGTAATGTGAATCTTGGAGTTCTGCTCATACTGATTAGTGTGGAATAAAATTTTTGTACCATTAATTTCTTAACCCACATCTCATAGGCTGGCCTAAAATATTTATAATTTTTTTTAAAAAAAACCTCCACTTCTGTTTGGCAAAAAAGTAAAAAATAAAAGACAGAAATTGAATTTTTTTTTTCTTCAGCAAGTAAGATAGAAAATGTACTGAAAGAGTTATCATAAACAATTTTTTTTTAAATATAGCAGAAAGTTTTTGCCTAAAAATTCAAGTGTCGTGTCCGATTATAAATTATATAGTTGTTCAGTTGCAGTGCGCACAGTACTTTCGTTTTTAGTCAAAAGTTTCACTTCACTTTTTCTTTTATTTATCATTATCAGTACATTTTTGTATAATTTCTTACAGGTAGAGGAAAATATTATTATTTACTTTCTTAAGTTTCTTTCTTTCTTTTTTTACTTTTTTATCACATAGAAGTGATGATTCATTTTTAATATTATGTATATTATTTTCTGATTTTGGTTTTTTTTTTCCAAAAACCTTTGTAGTAAATATTTTTTTAAAAATTAAAAGAAAATATTTCGCATTTTTATGATTTAATATTGTACTGTCATCCAAAATAAGAATGTGAGCAAAATTTTAAAATTCTAGCTTATAAGGAAGTAGGCGAAAAATTGATGAACAGATTTGTGTGTGTGTGTGTGTGTGTGTGTGCTAAGCTGATGCATTGTACTAAGTAATGAAATAATAATAAAAGGGTTGATTTAATATCGATTGGACAAATAAATTTATAAATAAAGTTTTTCTTGGTAGATCGCTGTTCATGGTTGCGTGAAAAATTAATTAACTCATACTATACAACTTAAATATAGTTAAGTATCTTTACATAAGCAGAACTTGCCACAATTTACTTCAAAACGTTAAGTACTACCTTCATAAAATAAAATTGTGTTACAGACAAGTCATGAATTTAATCTTAAGAACATTTCATCGATCAAATTTCTATCAATGTGATGTTGGAGATGCTAAGCGGCCTGATTATTTCAACAGTGAAAATGTTGACAGAGGCAGCTATAGCCGGGTGACCTTGATAGCAAGTTCGTATCTAGCGTTTTTTCAGTCGAGCCAGGGTTCGAGACCTGAAACGTCTAAGAATCTATCATTTAATGAGGGTGATGCCCATTAAATCTGTCGGCTCTCAGTGTCCTCGCGTTGATGGGATGTGGAAGTAATGAAAGTGAGCTGCTAATTCAAGTGTTGACTTCATAACTTAACCATGGCTCAAAATTATAAGGTCCCTGGCTAATAGCACTCGTGTTGCTTCTAAATACGACTTAAATAAACAATGAATCAGCTTTCAGAGATATCGATTGATTTTTAATATAGCATTAGCGAGTAGAACAAGAAAGATATTGGGAACGAAACTTGTAATGTTGAACTATTAAGTGACGAGAGCGCGCTATCTGTTCTTGCGGTCCACTTTCCTTCCACATCACGCCAACGTGAAGAGTTTGAGCCCTGATCATTTGAACGTGACCCTTCACATAACTGTATGGGGAAGAACGAGATCCGGTGACAAGTTCTTTGTTCTATCAACTAAGCTACCACGAACAATTTATGGATTAAAAAAGAATTAGTTAATATAAAATATGAATTTTAGCTCTCTTTATGATATTTTTGTGTGCTATGAAAGTTCATAATTATTGGAAAATTATTATCAATTTTTTAGCAAAAATATATCCGAAAAATTGTGCAATATCAGAAGTATATCTCACGCTCTATACAAGGTAGAGTGCCTTTTATTTACTTCTCTCAGACTTGTGGCTCAGTGAGGTGCTGATTTGGGGAAACATTCAAAATGATTGTTACTTTTATAAAATAGTTCCGAGAAATTTTTATTTCATTTTCGATGTCTTACGAGCTTTAAGTTATCTAATTCCCACCATTGTCAATTGAATTTGAAATCACCTCTCTCTTTGTACAGGTTTTAATAAACTCCCTAATTTTTAGTTTCATTTTGGTATCTTGAAACGCTACTCAAACTCTTATTTACAACTTAAGGGGCCGTGGTAGACTAGTGGTCATGGTTTCGGATTTGTTGAAGGCGGTTTCCGTACAGTAGCGGGTTCGATCCTTGGCCTCCAAAGGCCCGTAGTGTAGCCGGGGCTGGTGCACACTGAATCTGTCGGGGCCCAAAGTCCTCCCGTTGGCGTGGTGTGGATGTTCGGAGAGGTGGGTGCCAGGTCAGGTGTCGTCCTCGTCACTTGACCGTGGTTCAAAATTACGAGGTCCGTCGCCAATAGCCCTCGAGTTGCTTCTAGTAGGACGTTAATAAAAACTAAACTAAACAAAAAAAAACTACATCACAACTTAACATCCTCCTAACCAATTTCATATATATAACCCAATCTGGTTTCAGAGTTCTTAAATTAATACCCTCTTTAACAACTTCTAAACTTTTTATTCAAAGCATAAATCTAAAAGTTTGCTGATTATTCTCAACCTGTCGCGGATTAAAAGAAATAATTTAAAAAGTGCCTCTCCTGTAAAAATTTTAAGACTCTAGAAAAAATAGAAGAGTTTTCTCATCAATGTCATTCACTTCCTGCAGAGACAAAATTTATGTCAAGTATACTATTCATATTCACTTGTTCATCGATTACCTCCCATCGTCCGCTGAAAACTTTGAATTACAGAGAGAACATCGAACTTTACTTTTTCAAGTTAAGTCTTGCATTTTAAGGTGGGTGGCAACATTCCTTGCGGAACTTCAAATAATAAACATTCGGTTTCTTAGTATTCAGTCTTATTTAAATGATTCCGCTGACAAAAAGAATTCGGGGGTAGACTACCTTACAAAAAAGGAATTGAAGAGGCGCATATCTGTACATCTATAGAAAAAAAAGTCACGAGTATTGATATTGCTCCAATGATTAAGTGCAACTTCTATGAATTAGATAATAAAATATTTTTTGTAGAAAAGTAGTTGACTTTATTTTTTAAGTTTAATATATATATAAAATCCATTTCAAGAATAGACATAAAAATTCTTGGAATGTGACTTTGTAATGAACATAGGCTTTTTAAGACTTCAGTCTTATTTAAAGTATTAAGCTTCTTTAAGCTTCTGTTGGTTTCAAAGATCATTTACATTAAAGAATGGGATTATATAAACAAGGAATAGAATGTCTCATATATAGACGTTTTAAGGGTGGGTGGAAGAATTTCTAGGAGAACGTAAAATAATGAGCATTTAGTTTCCTAGGACCCAATTTTATTTAAATGATTAAGCATACGCAAAGGATTTTGATTTTCAATGACTATTTAGAAAGAGTGGAATTGAAATTGTGCATATCTGTATCCTCAAATAAAAGAAAGTCATAAATATTGATAATACTAAAATAATTAGGAATAACTTTTTTAAGAATTTGACGATAAAACAATTTTTGAACAGGATCAGTGCGCTTTATTTTTTAGATTTAATATTAAGTTGCATTTTAAGTGCAGATAGAAAAATTCTTAAAAAACCGGTTTTGTAATGAACATATGATTTTCAAAACCCTAGTTTTATTTAAAGTATTAACTAGACGAAGCTTTTGGTGTGGTTTTATAAATTAAAGCAGAAAACTAAATTATAGAATTGAGTAGTAAAATAATTCCAAATTCAGACAAAGAATATACACTCAAGGTCGGGGGAAAGAAGCATCGGATACGAGCGAAATTCACTACACTCGAAGATATTTATGAAAGATACAAGTGATCTCAAAATCAGAATAAAGGAGTAATTAACGAAGAGCCTGAGACAGCTCTCTTCAACAGAACTTTGCTTCCTCGAATGCGGAAAAATAGGTCGCAGTTCGATGTGGCATTGAGTCAAACAGAATCCTGAAATTATCCTGGGGCAGAACGCTTGTTGTGCGGTATTTTCTAAATCTCGATTATTGTGGCAGGTCGCGCTTCATCTGGTCCCAGACAAGATTCGAGGAGGGGGAAAACTATAAAAGTGTTTGCACATTATGTAACAATCCTGAACAACTTGTGAAGTATGCAGGCGGAGATTATCGTGCTGAAATAAAGTATCAGGATTTCTGAAAATACATCGATGGTCATTAAAATTACAACACCATTTTTGAAGGAAAGCAAATACAAAAAAGATATTTATTGTACCTAAACAGTATGCATGAAGACATAATAATTAAATTTGCAAGCAGTTTGGAGGCCTACAGGGGTGCGAAATTAGTCCAAACAGTTGCCACCTCTGGTAGCTAAAACGGCCCTTTCCATGTTAGGCATGGAGTCGAACTGGACTTGGATGACAGAAACAGAAAACTCTGCTGCATCAAGTCTATGCTCACTTCATCAACCATATTAGCTGGAGAGGGGTGGATGGCCAGTCTCTCAGCAAGTCATGACCAGATATTTTTAATGGGTGACAGATATGGAGACCATGTAGGCAAGGCCAACAATCGAATACCCTGTGTATCGAGGAAGGTCAGATCATGTCATATAACATGTGTTCTTGCATTATCTTGTTGGAAAATGGCGTTTGGCGGTCCTCGAAGATAGGACACAACCACTGGAAGTAAGATGTCAGATATGTACCGATGTGCGTTCAAATTACCGTCTATCCAAACTAGAGAAATGCGTGTCGTATAGTCAATGGCTGCCCAAACCGCCACACCAGGTGCAGAGCCTCTATGCCATTATCGAATGCAAGCAGGTGGTGAGTGGTCTCCTCGGAGACTCCAGACACTTATACGGCCATCAGAATACTGCACACAGACATGGAATTCCTCTGGAAAGACGACATTGTGCCTTTTACTGTATCCAGCTTTGTCGTTTGGCGCATCAGAGTCTCCATCTCTCTCTCTCACTATTCTGTATTGTCAAAGAAGCCAAAGTAATGATTCAGTTCACGCTGCTACAAACGTCGTCGCACAGCACCAGCGGATACTGGGAGTGGAGCAAATATGCCCATCTCCTGACTAATGGTCCGTAATGTGGTTGTACGATTTTGCGGGGCCGACCTCACTATTTATCTCTCCTCTCGGGCATTAGTTATGGAAGGGCGTGAAGATTTTGCATGCCGTTCCAGTATGACCTTCAGCAACCCTTTGATTTCATACTCGCATGACAGTGTTTGGATTCGACCAGTGTGACGGCAATATCACGGAACGATAATCCACACTTTCGATAGGCAACGATCTGACACTTGCTGGTAAATATTTTTTCTTCTTATTCGAGGCATAATGTGATATTATATGCAAACTCCAACCTTACAAAGTGCTTTCTAAACGAGAAATCCACTACACAACTTTTCTTTTATGCAGTGCTTCAGATAACCTTTCTCCCTCCTACTTCACCTAAATGCACTGAAATACTAATCATTTGCATATTTTACCTCTTCTTTCTTTCATGTGATTTTGACGTTTGTCAGATCATTCCTTGCTGGTGTTCCAATTCTAATGGCCAGCAGTGTATTTATAATTCAGTTCACAATCCCGTAAGTTATGGAGAAATTTAGAAAAACTTGGACTTACTCCTCTTAGTAGAAGAGGCACCATAAGGTCAGCAGCTCACGCCATCGAAGTTCCTAAATCTATATCACTTTGAATTTTGAAAAAAGGAAAATTCATCCAACGAGTTTCGTGCCCAATCAAATCACTTCTTACAGAAAAGAATAACAAAGATCATGTGGAATTTTGTTAGTACTTCCTGACGGAAAGTTTAATGTAGTAATGAAATTATTGGAAAATTCAGAATCTGTCTGAACACTCAAAATGAAAATTAGGATTTGTATTTTTAATTTATTGATTATTTTAATCTAGTTTTTTGATAATAAATGTTACGTTCTATACTGATTTTCTTTTGTTACTATTGTTATTGGACAAATTAAATTCATCAACTGCTACTATCATTATAGGACAGTTACTGGAATACTGTTTAAATTACTGTAATAATTTCAAAGACATTTATCTCAATAAATCAGCTAGTATATTCTTTTGAAAACTCTAAGATCTGTAAGTACCATTTCCGGATAAAGTAATACATTTCAGAACTTCTCAAAAAAATGAATTGGTTGTGAGAGAAGAGATGAGTCGATTGTGAATTAAGTTCATGAAGAAATACAACTCCCTAAGGATCAATTTTTTAACTTGAAACATTGTGAAAAAAACCAAATGAAAAAATTGCGCTAAAATAGTTCATTAGGTGAATGATTTCTTTCTTGAGAGCGTAATGGGAGACTTGAAGCTACTCGGGAGTTTCATATTGGTTCTGAGCCAAAGAATAATGTAATAATTCATATATTAAAAAAATTCTGGATTTTGACTCTTTTATTAGGGCGGCGATGAAAGATTAGTGAGTGAATGCAGTATTTTTTCTGGAGTATTTCATGACTAATCATCCTTACTTTTAGACGATACTATGGAACTATACTAAAGTGAAGTAATTTTGACAAATGGTGTCGGCTGAAAATCTGTATTTGCAAAAAAATGTAACGTACATGAAAATCTAGCCAACAATAATCTTTAAGGATTCTTCTGAGTGACAGAAGTAGTATTGAAAATAAACTCGGTATACAGTAAAGACTTATAGCCAATGTTATAAGGTGTAAATGGTTCAAGAATATAAATAGTTCATCTCTAGTGCGTTTAAAGTATTTTGTAGGACAAAAAAAACCATCTTAAAAATATTTCCAAATTTATAAAATACTTGCTCATCTCCGTAACTAATAATAAATGTTCCATCTTCGAATATCATAAAAGAAGAAGATGAAAACAATCAGAGTAACTAATTTTTTCCAGATAATTTATGATTTTCCTATAATTTTAAAATTTACTAAATTTTTATTGAATTTTAAATGGTAAATATGTTATTTAATATATTGTTTTAAAATACAGGCAGTTTATGAAAGAATGTCTCAACTGTTACAATTACAAAACTAAAGAAATTACAAATATTTGGACAAATTCAATTAAAACTAACACTTTTAAGTTTATAAAATTATTAACATTCAATGTAACCACCATCACATATACGAATGATATCCATTGGAACGATTCTGTGGAGCAGAGCAGAGGACGGTCCTCAAGAAACCGTGATTCAATGCTTTTCATCGGAGATACTCAGAGCGTATTTTTCTTTCCCGAAAAAGTGGTAAACACGAATAACTATAGCCATTGAAAAACTGTAATATAGAACATCTTAAAAAAAGTAGGAGAGGAGTTCTATCAACTGGGTATTTGTTTTTCTGGTGGTGGTCACATTGGATATTTCTAATGTTATAAATTTTGAAGTGTTATTTTAATTTAATTTGTCCAAAAAAAATTGTAACTTCTTCAAAAATATTATCTCTTCAAAGTTGTGATATTGTTTTATAAACTCCTTGTATTTTATATCGATGGGTTGTCTGTAACACACTTTTAATATTTATACTTACTACTTTGCTTTTCAGTCTCAGGATCCATTATTATAAAATGAGACTATGTTGTTTCGGATGCTATTAAAAACTATGTTGCTTCGGATTTTTCATTTGATTCCTGTTCTTATACAACATAAAAATTAAGAATGACTTTTTAGGGTTATTGTTTTTCGAAACTTATGCTCTTTTTACTCAACACATCAAAGTGAATTTTTAAGATATATTTTTAACTTTTCTGGTACTACAAAATGTTTTTATTTTTTATAGTGTTATTTTTTCAAAAACTTTGAAAAATATATCTGTGCTGATTCCTCTAAATTCTTTGAAAAAATTGGTTTTCATTTTGCCGCATTAATTTCATTTTTGCGACTCAATTATCTCTGACACAATTATCACCTGACACAATTATCTCGGAAATTCTCCTTTACATTAATTCTTCATACAATAAATGAAATGGTATAGATGGCTTTTTTCTGATTGGTTTGGTCCTTCCATGGGATCTATGGAAATTTTAATTTTTAAATAGGAAGCATTAATGTAGGATTTCCCAGCTAATTATCAAAATATCAATTGTATTTTCCAATGTACTGTAAAACCAGTTCCTCAGTTACTCGATAGATGGCGCCACGAATCAGCTTCATGTGATAGCTCGCTCAACTCCCCCTGTTCCTGAACAAAACTGAGAGACATTTCGTTCTCGCTCTCTTTTCCCTTCCTCCCGCTTCTCTTTTCATCCGCTCTTCCCTCGTTGAAGGTGAACTCCAATACCCATCGCCGATATGGGTTAAATGAGGCAGCCATCTAATTTTCTCCGATGAACTGGTCAATTCATCATCTCCTGTTGTATATATATTCTCATTCTTCATCATCTCTTCTAATAAACGAAGTAAAACAAGTTGAGCCTCATCATTGAATTCCTACAAAATCATCGTAGAATCCGGTAATGGAATTACCCCATAAACAACCAGCCCTTTGCGTAAGAGCAAACTATCGTAGATTCGGTATGTACAATCTCATCACCGCACCATCTATGTGTGTGTGTGTGTAAAAGAATAAGAAACAAACGGTACAAAACTTAAATTACAACATTTAACAAATAACCAACTAAAAATATCTAACACAAAATCAATACTAAAACTAGAAAAAAAAACTAAATATTTCAAAAATCATTAAAAAAAACCCAAATTAATATTAATGGAAATCAGATAAGCAAATTTATATAATATTTAAACAATTTGAAAATGTAAAACCTAAAAACCGAATAGTCCATTAACAAAAAAGAAAATTTATAAGAAAAAGCCAAGAGAAAGAAAACAAAAAAAAATTAGAATAATACTAAAGATGTAATTAATACTTCTCCATACTTTGGAATGGAATAATGAGTGCTTCTGTCTGTATTACTGATCACACAAACCATCACATTTCAGTCAATTACATTATATAAAAATATGGTAGTAAACCAAAATTCATCACGTTTAGAATATGAACCATAGAAAAAAAGAAGGTAAACAAAGTAATCATTTTCACTTTAAGATCAAATATCCAAATTTCACTTAAATAAATATTTAAGATATTATGAAATCGATTGAAAGAATCGATAAAAACAAATATTAATTAAACGAAAAAAGTTAACATTCTAAAACAATATACGACATAAAAAAGTTACCAATGATGCGCCATCAAACATAATGTTGAAACGTTATATGACTACAAAAACAAATACTAAAAGAAAATAACTATCTAAACATAAAAAAAACTTAAGCAAATTATTACAAATTAATGAGTTTAACAAGCATTACAATGCACTAAATTTTTAAAAAATATATGAAACACTACATAAATGTCATACGTATAAGCTCTGTCTTTTACCACTTCTATTCCTTGAAAGAATCAACCACTAAAGTAAAAACTGATGGAAGGTTTTGAATGAAACCATACCAGTAAATTGATTGGTTTAAATAAACCAATCAAATTGTTACTTGTTTAAAATTACCGAGCAAAAATTTAAGTAAAGAGATATTTAAAATAACAATATTTTACAAATTTTAAAAAAAAATAACAAATCAAAACATTTTTTAAAAAAAAATTAAAAAAAAATAGATCTAATACAAAATTGAAAATTAGTCACCATCTAGATTGAAAAAACCTGTCTATTCAGAAAAAACTATTTATTCAAAAAAAAACCTTTTCATAAAAACAAAAGTTATAAAATATAAGGAGAAAAAAGAGAAAAGAGAAATAAAGTGCCAAGAATAAAAAAAATTAATTAAAAAATGGAGGATATATATGTACACAACTGTGCTAATATTAAGAATGAAGTGGGGAAATTAACATTTCAGTGAAACGAAGAGGCTGAACGGACATAAAGACCAATCAGGAGATGAAGTGGTTGCAAAATATTTTCTACGTGTGTATGAGGCTTGATTTGTATTAAGAGTTCCTTTTCAGTCATATATATTATTGTATTTTAATGCCATTGGTCTGAACTTCGTTTATTTTAAATGCCCATACACATTTTTATCTCTTTACGTAAACCTTATTGAGTATGCAAAGTATACACTGCGTGTAAATCTAAATAGGACGCTCAATGTCTCGGAGTTTTTAAAGCTTCTCTTTATTTGGAACTTTAATTTGTTCTGAAGACTTTTGAGATATGATGCTTTTCCTTTCGAGTCTTCTTCCACTTTATTCAAAGAGGAATGTAAAAAAATGTAGAAGGGCACTTACAAAAATTTAATTTATTGGACATATTTGCAAATTCTGAAGTAAATATTGCTTGTTTAATTGATTTTATTACTTTTATATATATATACATATATATATATATATATATATATACATATATATATACATATATATATATATATATATATATATATATATATATATACTGCTGTTTGTAGAAAATGCAACACCATGA